>WFKH01006014.1:20866683-20880236 GCA_016163765.1 Magallana hongkongensis | reverse complement strand
TAGAAACAGTACTCTTAGAAAATAATGAAGTCTTCATGTAATTTGTTATTTTAGAAACAGTACTCTTAGAAAATAATGAAGTCTTCATGTAATTTGTTATTTTAGAAACAGTACTTTTAGAAAATAATGAAGTCTTCATGTAATTTGTGATTTTAGAAACAGTACTCTTTAATAGAAAATAATGAAGTCTTCATGTAATTTTGTGATTTTAGAAATATTGCACTTGTACCTCAATTTCTTATAATGCTGATTTGATCATTGAGCTTTGAATGTACATGAATATCAGGGAAGATGTTGCATGGGTGATAGGAACTTGTTAGAAATCTGCAAGCCTAAAGCTCTTTATGTCATGCCCTGTTAATGCAGGTTATACTAGTATTTTTATGTAGCCTAACAAACTCAACACATAACAAAGCACCAGTTTAGCACAGGAAGATTGGTGTACTGTTAAAATTTGGAAGTCATATTTATAACTACAATTATAAAATTATTCACAGCTATATTATGACTTTATATCTACCATATCCTAATTCAAATCTTAGGGATGATTATTAGCTATATTTTTTTCATTGCACCCTATTGCACCATGAACAAATGGCGGTAGATGATGCAGAAGGCACAGCAATTAAAAATTTAAGATTTACAGATAAAAATATAATTATGGAGCATCGGTATATCTTGTTGCAAAATGCTGCACTCATAGATGTTACATGTAGTTTACAATGGTGTAGAGTTGATTTTGGAGGAAGATTTTTATGATTACCATCCTAAGAACTGATGAAGGTTTGTTGTTAAAATGTTCATGTGGGAGCATTGAGAGGGATGGTTAAAACCATGCAGCAAGCAGAAAAATGGAGAGATTTTGGTACACTAATGTGTCACAAATTGTACCTTTTTATACAAACTGGCTTGGAGGTACTTGAAGGAGGCAACTTATCGTTTATACGATCACTATACATGTAAATGTACTAGTACAGTGTATGTTAAATGGCAACACAATAGTTTAAAGAAATAAATTGAACATTTGCACATAAAAATTGAAAAAGAAAAATTAATATCAAGACATGAATTAAGCTATAGAAAAGAATAATAAATAATCTTTATCATAAAAATATGAAATACGGTATTTGACACAAAAAGATATACTACTGTATGTATATCATATGATGTCTTCAGTTCATTAAATAGAAATACAACATTGTAAATAAACTCTAGCTGTCATTAACAAACATAAAATTGACCACTCTACAACATCTATCACAATTCAAGTTGATTAAACATCACCAAATCATACATGATTAAATGGATGAATAAATACATGCAAGATATTGGAAATACATGTATGTGGAAGTTTAGGTTAATACTTTTAAACTGCTGTAGGGACACAAGAGGCTCAGTTTAGTACGAGAGTTGATCATATAAAAATTCAACCATTTCAGGAAATTTCAATACTATGTTCATGTTTAATATAATTTTGATGGTTTGCAGCAAAGACCCTGACCAAACCATATATAATGTGGATTATTTTTTTTTTTAAGGGATGGGGGCAAAATATGAATTATTGATATATTAAAAATAATATTGCACATTGTGTACAAAACTTACACATGTATTAACAAAACACATATTTACAGCACTATGTAATAAATATGTATGCATATATTATGGTTATTTTTACTGAGCGACCTGTGGAATATAACTTGTGCAAATTCCAAAAACGTCGGTAATTTACATTTTGACATCAATATACATATATGATGTGTGTAGAGTTGACTGTATGTATGGTAAATGTTTGTGTTGTGTGTGTATGAATGTTAAAAAGATATCAACGCCTGAATCAGTGTGTCAGTGCTAAATGCACACAATGTCATCATGCAAGTATAGAAATTGGAATGATGTATTTTCATTTAGAGAATAATAAAAGCTAGATCTTATAAACTGAGGTATAATTTCTCACCATCTCCCAACAAAAAAGTATAATTGGAACTTAACTGTACAATGCTTTACAAGCATTTGTCACAACATCAAAAGCCATAAGAAACAGTTCCGCTATTACAAGTTTGACTTGTGTTCTACAAAGGGACTATTTCTAATAATTACTCTAGAGCAAGTTCAAAAGAATTGCACAGTATACATGTCACTTTTTTCACATCAAGCCACAGCACTTTTGTATTCTGTGGAAAATGGAATTACATTGGTAGTACATGTATGTATTACAAAAATGAATGGTCTATTAATACAATCACTGTCCACAGAGATCCAATGTGGTTATTAGACCACATCCTGGCTTTTCCTGATTGAAGTATGAAGTCTCGGACTAATGAATGAATCACAGTTTTCCGCCTCTTTCTCTGCCGTTCCCAACACTAATACCGCCCCTTTTCCTGTTTCGCCTCATTTTCATGAGATCTTCCCCAAACACATCTCCAGTCCTCAAGGCAGAAATGAGTTCATCAAATTCACCTGTAAAATACAATCAATGATTATACAGTAATGTAATGTTAGCATGCAGTAGTTAGAGAAAATAAATTGTGGCATTTTATAATTTCTACAAAAACTATGAATGTTATGCTTTAAAGCTTAAATATTTAGGAAGCAGGAAAACTAATCCAGAGAATACATGTACGCTGTATTATTGTAACACTGTGGTTTCATCACTATGTGTTGGCATTTTCGTGGACTTTGTAAAACCAACAGTTTCATGGGTATACATAAATTTTTAGTCAATAGCTGTATCAATTCAAATTGTTGTCATGATTTTTATTTTATTGAAACAACAGGTATTTGATTTTGTGAAACTGTTCAACAACAACAAAACCCACAAAAATTGGCAATCAATGAATAATAATGAAACCAAAGAATTCATCAAAAGAACTATCAATTCAATTCATCAATCATCGACACCTTGACAGCAAGCCTGCAGACATATGGTACATGTTGTTAGATTGGATGCCATTCAATTAAAATACATGTATAACGGTATTATGTTATTACTTTCGG
Source organism: Magallana hongkongensis (assembly GCA_016163765.1). Classification (NCBI taxonomy): domain Eukaryota; kingdom Metazoa; phylum Mollusca; class Bivalvia; order Ostreida; family Ostreidae; genus Magallana; species Magallana hongkongensis. The sequence continues at coordinate 20,877,236 of WFKH01006014.1, read as the reverse complement.
AATTCAACACAATTAGTTATTTCTGCTGTTAGTCAATAAAAGCTCATCAAAATACTTTTCGGTGAGTTTGTTTCACTAATTCTCATTAGTAAAGTTTTTAGTTTAATTATTATCGTAAATTTACAAAATGCGGTTATTTTTCATTCTACTTTCCATAGCTTATACATATGTGTGTGTGTGTGTGTGTGTGTGTGTGTGTGTATATATATTTTTTTTTTTTTTTTTTTTTCTTTGCTTGCAATTCTGAAGCAAAAGTCCCTCCAAGAAGAGGTAAGTAAATATAAAAAAATGTTTTGATCATCACCAATGTAATGAACTCCTATACTGGACTTGGATACCAGCCAGTTTACTAATACCTTAAAAATACAACAATTTTAGCACAACAGAAGGAGGACAACCACACTTTTTAAAATTGATCATAAAGAATTTAGGACCACAAAATGATAATTCACTACAGTACATGCATCAGTACCTTTGTTGGATCGGTCTTTGATGTCCCCTTTAGTGGCAGGACTAGCACTTCTTCTGCTCCTTAACTTTTCGCGCTCTCTCTTTAGCTATAAAGATAAAAAATCATCATGATACATGTACTTCATACAGTTCAGTGCACAAAATTCTCAAAATTTAGCAAGATTTGTGAAACACTTAGTCCTAGACAATGACAGTCTCATGGAAGCAAATTTGACCATTGACTCCTATCAGTGACCAGTAGACTGTTTAATTACATCAATTTACTTCTGACCTTGACCTTACACTTGAATAAATATGAAGTCTCAGTTAAGATATGGTGTAGGCTTAATTACCCAACACAGGGATAGAGAGATATACCGGTATAGACAGACAATCTAAAAATAATATGTCTCTGTCTTTGATCTCAGGAACATAAAAATGAGAACTGTATTTTTTAAAATAGGATGTTTTCCATATGAAAAAAATCATTATTTAAGGGATGAATTTCATTCTACCTATGTTATATAACATAATTATAAATATACTGGAGTACATGCATGCTTCTTACTGATTCTTCCAGAGCTTGTCTCTTTTCTTCTTCCTCCTTCTGTCTCTTGATTCTTTCATTCTCGGCTTTAGCATCAGCCATGGCAGTCAGGAAAGAGTCAATGATTCCAAAGAAGTCCTCTGGCTTGTTTTGTGAGGGATCCTCTCCAAAGAACTCACATACAGAATCAAACTGTTGAAGGATAAAGGAGGAGCAAAGATTTTAACTTCAACAAATAACAGGCAAACAGTAGTATGTCAATCATACTGAAACAGGCAATTTACAAATCCTTAGTGTTTCAAATACTGTTACATGGACAATGTACTATAATGTATGTCTTCATTCATTAACATGATTATTACATTTCTCTTTATGATCCATCGATGAATAATAGAGATGCTGATATGTACCTGCAACTGGCTTAACATGAAAACATCCTGTTACCTTTTTCTTGATTTCTCCCTTGGCCTCCTCAATCTCTGAGAAATTGTAGGATGCGAGGTTGTGGAAGTTTGTCATCACAGACACAAACTTCCTGCTGTCTGTCTCCCCAGTGTTCTCAAAGAACTTCAGCTCCTGAAGAAAAAAAAAAACATCCACTATATTGGAGAGGAGCAAAAGCAATCAATGTGTTTGATTACGATACTGTAAACCAACTTTTATTTGCTAAGACTTTATTTCACGATTCACTGGATAAAAACTGCTTTGCGACGACTAATTTTTGCGATTGAGAAATCTATTTGACTGTAACACCAAGTTTCTAGCAAACCTCACGAATATTTCTCACACGTGAATAAAAGTTAGTTTACGGTATGAAGCTCATCAAAAGGTTTGATACCCTGCACTAAAATTGGCCATTACCTTTCCAATGCTTTCTAGTCCTGATTTGATGTCTGCTATATCTTTGTCCAACTCAGACATACTGAAATAACACAGATTCATCCATCATATTTGACATTAAAAATATTAGTGCTTTTTGTACTTCATTGATTTCAACACCAGTGTATAATGGCCGTCAGTTCTCACCTGACTTTTGCTGCCACTCGGACGTTGGACAATTCCTCGTCTACTTTCTGAACACTTCGAAACTGTAAAGGAAGAAAATAAGATAAAAGTGTAAATGAATGTATCAGCATCCTGGCAATAATGAATGAATATGCTGATAATAATTCTGTATTAGGGGTTATTTTCGCCCCATGTCTTTTTTTTTGCCCTTCTACACTCCCAAACTGCCTCGTTTTGAATTTGCCCAGACACAATTAAAAACAGATACTCATTCTAATTAACACAGTTATTTAAAAATTGTTTTGAATTTGCCTGATTTTAATTCACCCACTGACAACAAGGGCAAAAGGAGCGAAAATAAAACTGGGATGCATATTTCCCTGCATGTATACAGTAGATAGTTTAACATGTTTACAATTGTCTTTAATACAGATTAAAGGTTGTAGCTAAAGTCACTAGGCCTAAAAGTTACTGACACTTTGTACAGTAAAACAAGCTTATATCAAATTAATTTGTTAAATCCATAAATTGGTTACATCCAAAACACTTTAGAATACATTTAAACAAGAGGCCCATGGGCCACATCGCTCACCTGAACAACAGTTCCTTGTGACATTCTATTTTGGAGCATATGCTATTTCTATGTTAACTTTGAACCCCTTTCTGGGGCCCCAGTATTGGTCCGGGGTTTATGGTTACCTTTAACAATTTAGAATCTACACTATTTGAGGATCCTTGCATAGTAATCTCACAAACTGTAGCATTGTAGTTCTCCAGAAGAAAATTTTTAAACATTTTCCATATATATTTCAATGTTAAACTTTGAATCCCTCTTGGGGTCCCAGTATTAGTCCAGTGGTCACATCTTTTTTAAATATATAATCTACATTATTTAAGGATGCTTGTATGGTAATCTTACAAATTGAAGCATTGTAGTTCTCCAGAAGAAGATTTTTAAACATTTTCCCTCTATATTTCTATGTTAAACTTTGAACCCCTTCTGAGGCCCCCGTATTAAATCGAGGGTCACGGCTTTTATAATTTAGAATCTACACTATTTGAGGTTGCTTACGTAGTAATCTGACAAATTAAAGCATTGTAGTTCTTGAGAAGACGATTTTTAAACATTTTCCATACCGTAAATCTGGAAATTTTTACCGTAGATAAATTTTTAGCAAATTTGCGCGTGCTCTGCATTCGCAAAATTTTTTTTCCTAAAAGTTAATCAACAATAAAAAAAAAAAAGGTAAATAAAAATTTTGCCGAAGGCTGGTCTCTTCTCCTTACTACATGAACAGGTGTCCGTAAGTAGTAGACATTTAAAATACCTGTTTATATAACCAGGTAATTACCCCCTCACTATAACCAGCGTGTGGAGAAGGGCTTCACTCAAAATCGGTATCATAGATTGACAGGCAGCCTCATGTGTACATGTATACCGATGACACTGCATGCATGCGTGATTTATTCATACATATGATATGTACCGGCGTTATGCAGAATGTAGCGTTATTTTTTTTACCCCATTCACAGTGTACCGGCGGGACACCAAAATTCAAGGAATATGAAAATTTGTACAGTATTTTGAATTTCTCGCTGAATGCCGCCATTTTCTTCTCATTCTCGCTCGCTCGACACAGAAAAAACATCACCTGTGTTTGACACGTGACCCTCCAATACTTGTGTAGTGTACACAAACTGTCGCATGTGAAGGTGAGAACTGCTAATTGGGATAATTATCTCGCTATAAATCCATATCAAGATACCCCTTTAGGTAGTTTTGTTGCATTTGCTGCTGTTATTGTATATATCGGTAATTTGAACAAGATATTAATTGCAGACATCAACTCTCACATGATACTATATATAAAGTTGGTAAACATATACGATTCGTGAGAAAATTAGAGGCGGCGGTAATATACGATATCCGAAAGTTAGCTAACATTCTGCATGTCAATATGTGTGACATTTAATATTTGAGTGCTTTTTATTTTTAGCGCCGATGACAATTCGCAAAAATTTAAAACGTAAAAATTAATCTATAGCTTTATAACTCAGATTCGCAAAAATTAATCGACGTAAAAATTTCCAGATTTACGGTACATACTTCCATGACTTCTACGTTAAACTCTGAACCCATCTTGGGTCCCCAGTATTAGTCCAAGGTTCACTATTTTAAAAAATATTGAATTTACATTATCCAAGGTTGCATGCATAGTAATCTCACAAATTATAGCATTGTAGTTCTCGAGAAAAAGATTTTAAAACATTTTTCCTTTTTACTTCTATGTTAAACTTTGAACCCCTCTTGGTGCCCCAGTATTAGTCTGGGGTTCACGATTTTACCAATTTAGAATCTACAATAGCCACGGATGCTTGCATAGTAATCCCACAATCCCACAAACTGATGCACTGTAGTTATTGAGAAGAAGATTTTCAAATGTTCCCTATATATTTCTATGTTAACTTTGAACCCCTTCTGGGGCCCCAATATAAGTCTTGGGGACACGGCTTCCACAATTTAGAATCTTCATAATTTGAGGATGCTTGCATAGTTATCTCACAAACTGTAGCATTGTAGTTCTTGAGAAGAAGATTTTAAACACTTTCCCTATATACTTCTATGTTAAACTTTGAACCCCTTCTGGGGCACCAGTGTTGGTCCGGGGGTCACGGCTTTTACAATTTAGAATTTTCACTATTTGAGGATCCTTGCATATTAATCTCACAAACTGTAACATTGTAGTTCTCGAGAAGAAGATTTTTAAACATGTTTCCTATATATTTCTATGTTAAACTTTGAACCCCGTCTAGCACCCCACTTTGGTCACAATTTTTACAATTTAGAATCTTCACTATATATACAAGTTTTTGTGAAAATATTGGCATTTTTGGTGCAGTGGTTCTTGAGAGAGGAATATTTTAAAACATTTTTCCTACGTATTTCTATGTTCAAATTTGAACCCCGCCTGGGGCCCCAGTTTTGGTCCGGGGGTCACGATTTTTACAACTTATAATCTTCACTATATATACAAGCTTTTATGTAAATATTGGCATTTCTGGTGCAGTGGTTCTTGAGAAAAAGATTTTTAAAACATTTTTCCTATGTATTTCTATGTTAGACTTTGAACCCCGCCTGGGGCCCTAGTTTTGGTCCGGGGGTCATGATTTTTACAATTTAAAATCTTCACTATATATACAAGCTTTTGTGTGAATATTGGCATTTCTGGTGCAGTGGTTCTTGAGAAGATTTTTTAAGACACACCCTATACTCACTGTTTCGAATTGTCTCCCTTTTAAAAAGGGTTTAGCCCTTTATTTTAACAATTTAGAATTCCCTTCCCATAAGAATGCTTTGTACCAAGTTTTATTAAATTTGGCCCAGTGGTTTTAGAGAAGAAGTCAAAAATGTGAAAAGTTTACAGACTGACAGACGGACGGACGGACGACGGACAACAGGTGATCAGAAAAGCTCACTTGAGCCTTCGGTTCAGGTGAGCTAAAAATAGGAGGGAATGAGATTGACTTCACTGTAAGCCTGAATACATTACATTAAGGGTATTTGCTGTATCTGTGTTTTACTGTATCTAATCCTCTTTTTAACAAATAAATAGTAGTTTTAAGATATTTGTTTTAATAGTTCATCCTTGAACTAGCTCTGACCTTTTTCTCTATGAGGTCCACTAAGTAATGAAGAAGAGTCACATGTTTGCTGGTGCTGGATTTTGTGTCTATAAGGTTGGCCAGGCTACTGATCCTAAAGCCCGAGGCATTCCCTCTCTGACCACGATTCATGAAATTTCCAAGAGCCAGGATTATTTCCAGAATTTGGCGCAAATTCCGGCTCTTCATTAGCTCGCTGGATGCTCCTTTTATTGCTATAGTTTAGATTTTAATAAAAATGTGACTACATTAGCCATTTAAAGAAAACCAATCAGTTTGTACTTGGTTTTAAGAAATTTTATATGTATATCAAATCATCATAATATATCTTATTAATCCAACTTTTTCAGATATCAAAATTTTAATTTCTTACCTTCAACTTTGGGTCTAATGTCGGACATTTTTTCGGGAAATTTCTTTTTGAAACATAAAGCACTAAGTCGACCTTCATAGTGGTTTATCCTTCAACAGATTGAAACAAAACCAAGTTTAGAAACCAAGATTAAGTGATGTAAGAAATAAATACACTAGACAGTTTGTTAAGGGTCACTACAAAGCATGATTACTGTGATACCTGCTGGCCTCATAAAGGAACCGGTCAGCTCTGGCCATGCTGTCTATCTCCTTACTGTATTCCATCAACATTTGAGTCTCTTCTGATGTCGGTACAAATTTCAAAAGCTGCAATAATAAGTAGGAAATCTACTGTACTACAACTTTTTTAATGTACATGTGCATGTACATGTATTTATCAAAACAAGAGGTACTTGCTCTAGAAAAAATTCTCATAAGGCAATGCGTATTGCTGAATTTTGCATGATCAAAAATACCCCGGTATATGACAAACTTGAGTTGATTTCTTAATTTTTGGGCTTCATACATATACATGTAAGTCAATTCTATTATTAATAAATGTACATATACCCGGTATATATTTCAACAAATGTTTGACCTTCCATTACACTGAAAGAACTGCAGATAGTCAAGTATGGTAAAATATGAACAGACCCCCTTCTAGTGATTGATTTCAGGGAGGCGAGGTGCAACAGAAATTCTTTATCCCTGCCTTTTCACAGATATCAAAATCATGCAACAACGCCTAATCCTCTGTTACCTGTTCCAACATGTCCTTTGGAAGATCTTCCTTGCTGTCCATGGTCAGAATGGCCGTTATGACCTCCTGGTTGGTCATCTTGAGCTTGGACAACAGGATGGTACAGTTCTGGGCCCTGCGACCATCGATGACTGACAGCTCTTTGTTGGCCTTGGACTTTGTGGAGCCCTCTGTATCCTCTCCGTCATTGTTCTGCTGTTTCTGGTAGGCTGAGAAAGTGTGCTCAAAGTCTTCCAGGTCTAACTGCTTGTACAGCTATTAATAGAACACAATCGTTTATAGGTTGCATAGGTACAAGTCATAATGGTTACTGTTCAAAATGTTAGGAAAATATATCAAATACTGGTTTATACTGTACTAGAAATAGGAGTGCTTACTTTGGAAGGATCTAGCCTTGACCAAACTGTGCCAGAGAGTTTTGTCTGAAAAACATGTCAAAAACGCGTAACAAATATTTTCAGTGTTATCAGAAAATTCAGATTAATACTTTGAAGTTTAGTGATCCAACATCAACTGGGAAACTGCAGCGTATCCATGCACTTACCTCTGAAAGCTTGGACCAGTTGAGGGATTTCATGGGATGTTTAGGACGAGGTATATTAGAGAATTTCTGGGAACTGCCACCACCTATTGAAGGGGGTGGAGGGGCACCTGAAAATAAACCATTACATGTAATAATCAAAAGCAGTTCTCTTTAGTTGTAAATACATATACATGTACATGCATGTCAAACATACAAAGTCGTAAATATATCAAATTTGTATCAAATTGCATTGCCTTTTCAAATGATTAACCAAGGGCTGCATCTCTCAAGAGAATTGCTTTATCAATATCCTACTACCCTAAAGATGTAACATGATAGAAAAAATGTTCTCTCTTAAGAATCAGTATGGTAATCTGGGATTACAGCTTACCTGGGGCAGGTGGTGGTGGGGGTGGGGGTGGGGCCCCGATGGGAGGGGGTGGGGGAGGTACACTCGGTTTGATCACATGCGAACTGATGTTGTTCAGCTCTCTCAGGGCAGGAGTGGACAGGCCGACCTTGGCATCATCAGGAAGGCTACCTGTCTGGACTAGATGACTCAATTTCTGTCTCTCTCCTCGCTCGCTGGAAAGCTACAATCACAGGGATAACACTATTGTAAAACTTATGGTTGCAAGTGTCTCAAAAGTATACGGGTACACAACAATTACTGAATGCTTCATAATGTACTACAGATTATCTGCCAAATACATAAATTTACAAGAGCAGGTAATAATTTTATGAAAATAAATTTCCTTTATCTATCAACTTACCTGGGAAGACAGGTTTTCAATTTGAACACTGAGTTCATTGATTTTCTGTTTGAGTTCGTTCTGAGCTGCCATTTCTTGGTCTAGTTTAGCCTTCATCCTGGTCACTGTCTCTGCTAGCTCATCCTGACAAGTGAACATACAATTTCGTTATGTTGGAGGAGTTTGGTGAACCTTTCAGATTGGAACACAGACTACCTATGATGAATAAACTGGTCCTCACCTTTTCCTGTTCCTTCATCTCACAATCGCGCTCTTTCTTGGCCACTTTGCTCTGTAAGTCTTCCTGGCTCTTCTCCATCTCTCTCAGCTTCTGCTGCAAACTCTTGACATCTTCTCCACTACTCATTCTATAAAACAGACATGGTTTTTTAAAAAAGTCTCAAATCTTTGTAACCTGTGTCTTTAACAAACAATAAATGGATTCCTTATTTTAATCCCTCGACTGCCGTTTTGTATCAAATCACATGAATTTAAATAATTAACACCAAATTTCTATTGTAATTTCTAACAGCTCACAACTGTCAGAAAAATAATAGTGATTTTAAAAAATTGGCAAGGGTTGCTTCTCTTGATTTTATGTGGATATTAATTCCTCACGTTTAATTTTAAAAGAATTTACAGTACAGAAAAAGAGACCATATTTGAGTTTAAATTACTAACTGTCGTATCATCTGCTTGACGTTCATTTCAACAGGAACACAGTCCGGGTCCTGACCATTCTTCTGTTGTAGCGCCACCTGCTGGATTAGTCGGTCGGCCAAATTCCACATCCCAGCAATATGGCTATCATTCCCAACTAGGGAGAAATAATTCATACATCATATTCCATACTATTAAAACAACTTCAGCCAACATCATGTACACTTTTCATAGCTCATACCCCCCCCCCCCTTCCTAAAGTGAACTTAATATTCTTTATTTTAGATATTAAAGTAGTTAAGCATATTATCACTTAGATAATTATTATTAGAACTTACAAGGGAAAAGGAGCAGGTGCTGTAGGATAGACATCAGATGCTGGTAACTGCTTGTCATGGTCAGCTTCTTTCTCAGGAGGTCAAACATTGAATATGCACTCTTTGTATCGACATGGACCTAAAATAAATGAAGACATCTTAACATCTTATAAAAGTAGGCAGAAACTTTGGGTCATGAATAATGCTTTTGGGCCAGAAGCTCTAAAAAGTCATGACTGATTAAGGTATCTCACTACACCTTGAAATATTTTCTCAAATCAGCAGAAAATTGCTTGAAAAAGAAAAAAATTGCTTCAAAAAGTCGAAAAAATATGCAATTTTGGATAAAAATTATATATTCAAAAAATCAATTCAGTAAATGTGAACAAAAGCGCCAGGTGGATTCGAACTCATGATCTGCAGTTTACAAGCCTGATACATGTACTTAAACCACTGAGCTATGAAATATTCATCCAAATCGATTGATACAAACAATTTAACAAAACATTTTAATCGCCATCTTGTGATGCAGTGTCTTAAAAAGTACAAGTCTAGGTGTAGTGAGGTAAATGTACCTTAATAAAACAGAAGCAAAATTCATGAAATTATAGATTTTGGCACCATCTTTTACGGTCAGATGAGAAATGAGTGTGATTTGTGATGATAACACATATTACAGTCACATTTAATGCTGCTTGATGCACAATACCTTTTGTAGAAGTTCAAAGCTTTCAAAATTCAGAAAACATAAAACAGATTTCTTACATTTTCAAACTTCTTTGAAAGTTCTCTCTCATCTTCATTCCTTTTCATCTCGAAGAAGTCCAAATGTCTGAAAAAATAAGTAAGTCAAAATGAGATATTTCAACAAATGTAAGTAGGCAATTTAGTCCATCAAAATAAAATTAAGGTTCAGTGTAAGTATTACCTGTCAAGGGTAGCATTTTCATGCTGCTTTCTCAGTTTATCAATGACAGGTTGGATACCCAGCATGAGAAACTCATAGCGAAGGTGTAACCGAAACTCTAAATGTTCCTGCGAAAACAACATTGTATACAGTAAATGAAATATGAAATGTACAAATATCTACTTTTCTAACTTTATCCCTCCTGCCATAATCACACCCAACATTTGCAATTAACATCTGTAATATGACAGATAATAAGAACTCACCTTTCCGGGTCCATATTTGAGAGCAGCGTTGATGAACAACATGATGGCTGTTTTGAGATTGACCTCCTCCTTGTATATCCCAGTACTTCTGTCCAGGTCATTGATCAAAGTCTGTCAATCATACCAATAAAGATATATTATATATTTCTATAATACATTCTTTGAACAAATCAAATATTTTCCTATCAAATAAAAACTTTTTATCACAAACTACAGTGTACTTTTCTTTTATTTATATTTCTAGATAAAATTTTCTCTAATAAGGGGTTAGTGGAGGGAGAGGGGGGGAGGTGTTAAAAAAATTTCTCACCTGAAATCTGGTCCTCTCAGCAGCAAACTTCTGGTAGTG
>WFKH01006014.1:20839405-20861683 GCA_016163765.1 Magallana hongkongensis | reverse complement strand
GATACCATGGTTTAATGTTGGAGTCAGCAGTCACTGTAGACCAACCACAAACCAAACACTTCATCATTCAAGGAGATTAGGAAGTAACAATTACAATAGGACAAAAGTTAAATATATCAAGAAATGATAAAAATTTAAAAACATAATTTTACATGTATTCTCCAGAATAGTATCAACTAAAACACTCTACCATCTTCAAAGACTCCATAATCATACAGATAAACACCATATGTAAACTTGTTATTATATTTATAACCAGTAAGAATAAACTTCCTGAATCTTGTGAATCAGCTGAGAGCATCTATTTAAGTTCTTAATAAAACAGTACGGGCTCTAGTAACACCAGTTACTTATCTTATTCATATCATCACTCGTTTCAACAGAGCGTGATAGCATCTACAAAGGTTATCAACCAAAACTCTGATAAAATTAGATAAATTGATAAATAAAACTTACTTATGTAGAGTCCACCTGCAGAAATCAAGATCTTTAGATCTTGTTTATCAATGGTCAGAAATAAAAAAAAGAAATATCCGCTTGTTATGAAAGCCACCTGAGAACAATTGGTCATTATTTTATGATCCTGATTTTTTTATGAGTGCAGGAGTTTTCTATAAAGCTTGTCATACCATCCATCACATGTTAATCAATTCTATATACACCACTCATACAGTTATGATGCCCCTCAAGTGATTGAGAGTAAGCCTGCAAGAAATTTACAACTTCCAAATGCACTTTTATATTAGCTTCACGTGTTCATTAGTTAATAAATCCTTCAGGCGCAAACAATTATAAGAAACTTAACAATATCGCCCATATGTACAAAAATTGAAATTCTTGGCCACTAATAGGAAAAATTAAATCAGCAGTTTTTCCAAATGAGCAAGAATCTTGTGAAACGTACATCAAACTGAAAATTTCCTGTGTATTTCTACGGTTGCCCGATCAGTTGAGTAATTTTTCACCCACCAGAGATACACCTATATCTACATGTTCAGAGGGCCACTGACTCAGGGAATCAGCTGTTTCTCTGCTTTGCTTGTCACTGTGCCCTTGGTCTCCATCTGATAAACCCCTTTACGTATACATTGCTGTTAAAAAAAGATTTCCTCTAACTTGAATACCCCTTTATCTCACTCAGAAATATATATAAAAACACTGCAAACTTGGGATTGGAGATATAAAAAAAAAGTTAAGGGTCTACAGTAAAGAACTGACACAAATTTACAGTAACATCCTGGGTTTAAAGAGGTTGGCACTCAACTGCTGCTAAAATTAATTAGCCCACAGACATCTACAATACCATGGCTTTCAACAAAATTTAATTATTTTAAACTTGAGAAGGATCAAATTATTATTTCCTTCTTCCCTTCACAGGCAAAGCACTGTAGGGCTACTCTTTCCATGTGTGTCACGTTGTAATGTTCAATGGCCAAAAAAACGCAAGATGATATTTTTTTCAAGAGGCGAAGTACTTTGTATTCACAGTTATTTTTTTTACGATGATTAAAGGGACCGTCTGGATGCATCATCCACAAATTATTACATCAGTTACTTAATATGACAACAGCTGCATTCAGTAGATATGCCTCTGGGTATACATTAAGCCCTTGCTATAAACATTAATTTCAAGAAATTCGAGATCTTAAAAAGTTAACGAATTACTTCTTCAGTGCAATAATACCCCATTGACCTGTTTTGTGGTTAAGCTTAATTTCTCTAAAGTATGAGGATAAGTTTTCAACAAGAAAAATTACTTCTCCCACTAAAGAAGATTAAATTAATGTAAACCCACGACTGCATTTGTCACACATTTTTCATGGTATTAAAATGAAAGTTTGATTAAAAATAAACATTCGCATAAAAAAAGATTACCCGGTAATATATGTACTTAAAAGAAAAAAATGAAAAATTGTATGTGCGTTTTAACTGTAAATCTTACAACTTTCTTCCTTGTAATTTTAAGCTTTCCTTAAGTGCAAGATTATACATAGCATTTTAAATTTTTACTTTTATTAAAATTTTTCAAAGCCCTGTTGAACCATTTTAACTCAATAAAATTTTTATGGTGACAGGATAAAAGAGTTTATGGTAGGTAAAAGGACAAAACTTAAGAGAAGATAAACACGAGAATCATCATGTCTGGACAAACAATTACAAGACATCTGGCTGTCAATCAAACAGCCATCAATAGGTCGGCAAGTGTTACAACACACTGTCCACCACGAGCAATGCCACCGCCCCCCAAAAAACAAGGTGATTTATTACCTACTACACAGTGAAGCCCTGTCAAGTATGCACACAGCCCGGCCACTATATGGCATGAGTAATAGATCTATGTGTAATTTTATCTAGAATTCTAGCAGTAATTTCACATCATTTGGCGTGAAATTGAAATTTATACTATTAAATAATAAATCTATACCAAAAATGTTTTTCAATTTAAGATCAATTTGGTGCAAAATATACATGAAATTGATAAAATTCTGTTATTTATAGAGGAGAAAGTCAGATTACTCACAAATACAGAACGATAACATGAAATTGTGACTACATGAATCATGATTTATAATTTATATACTGTAATAAACCCAAGCAATATATACTTACATTTCAGTACATGACCATCAATGTTAATTTCCCAAAGATTTCTAGCAACTTTTCAGAACACCAAAAAAGACACATGAAAAATCCAACTCTAAAAAAACCACACTTAGTGATAAGGACCCTCCACGCAATATCCTCCCAACCTAGTTCTCTCTACAGCTGATTCAGAGCCGTCAGTTGAGCGCACCTGTAATAGAGGTCAGAGGCCTCTGAATACCTGGTGTAAATATCACACCTGTGATGACCCTTCTCCTAATTGGGCGGCCCCATAAATCAATCATCCAATACACAAATTCTGATGTTCATCCTTAGGTGGAAATATACAACAGGTAACCTCATAATCTGGTGTAAGCTTCACCAATGGCTATAATCAACCCCTAGAGATTTTTGTTCTCATTCCTAAGGTGCTGTCATTGAGTTGCCTTCATGGTTAACCTACTTCATTATTTTTATACAGCTCTATCCCATCCCTAACAAAATGTTATGAATGGTATGTTTAGATATATAAAAAAAAATTGTAAACATCTTTTCAGAATTTTATACATGTGAATTTTTTAAATTTTTTTTTGGCCTCCTAGCTCCTGTTCTAAAATTACAAAATTTAAAATAATTTTACATCAAATATACAAAGCAAAGTAGACCATATGCATTCAATAGAAAATGAATTTTATAAAAAAAAAATCAAAATCTGGAGAACAATAATATCTTAACAATCGATAAAAAATTTAGAAGAAAGAACCTGCATTTTAACTTACCTTCTCTATGAAATTCTAAACAAAACACTAACAAAGCACTCGACAATAACAAGTCATTGAGTCCATCTCAAGTATGTCAGAAATTAATCACCCAGTAATTAGATCCATCAAAACGGTAAAAACCAAATGAATCCATTCCATAATTATGATTTACATTATGTTTGTGAAATTGGGAGTACAGTCCTAGGAAACCCAATACCCTTCACAGCTGAAAAGAATTTTCGATTTGTGAACGCACGCAAAGCTAAGTCAATTGGTCACTGTACTGGATCCCTGGCCCCGAAAAAAAAAAAACAAACAAAAAAATAAACCGCACCAGATAGATGACAGGTGTCAAGCTAAAGGTAGCAAGGAATTAATTACAAAACAGACCACTTCTTCCTCAGACAAACACTAGTATTCCTGGCTCAGCGAGGGCGAAGCAGCAGGAAATTAAACAATATTAAACAAGTTATTTATCTACCCAGACACATCCTGGGGTATACACACACATAAACTACCTGGCCTAATTCCTTGGAGTCTCCTTTTGAAGTTAATGGGCTTTGATGAGGCAATTGCGTTGCTTTGAACCAGATAGCGATGCATGTGTTTACTTTTTCAGATGGAGTTTTTTAAAAACAAGATCCTAAGCTAAGTGTTTTGGGGGTTGAATATACATGTATTTAAATGTCAAAATGTTTGCATAACCTATCCCTTGGGACATGCCATCTGTATATTTATGTATCTCTTAAATGAAAAATAAAATTTGAACGGAAGAAAAATACCCGCTGGGACTTCATATTCCTGTCAATATAGCAAAGAAAACAAAATTGTTAACTCTAGCTACTACATTTGATTTCAATTCTAAACACAATATCTCTCATTCAAAAAATTATAAACCTGTCTTGAGTTAGCATTCAATGTGATCTTGTATTGTATTCAAAGGGATTAAGTATTTTTTGTAAAACTTGAATGCACATGAGATTTTTTTAACATCCTTAATAATGAAAGATATCACCTAGGAGTTTTGAAAAGTCAGAACATTTATCTTGAAGGTATTCATGCATGGTTAAAATTACTACTTCTGAAGAATATATTTACATATATGCCAAGTTTTTTTTTTCAAGTGCAATCATCAACATGCACATGCATGCATTTTCTCCTTATCATTTCACTGCTAATTGCTTTAACTCCTAAATTTCATGCAAACTACACAGTACATCATATAAAAAAAAGTATGCAATCAATTATCTTGGATTTTCTGACTGAGGATTATAAAGGAGACGTGGAGATGAACTGTTCTAAAAGACCTGAAGAGCAGAGGCCTGACCATGGAGACAGCACCTTGATAATCTGCAGACTGAGTCAGATGGAAATCCCTAGTAGCTACCTCAAACACCTGATGGCGCAGAGAGGATTAAGAGAGAGAGATTCAAGTAACACATGTCTTTTTTCTTACATCAGCATGAACCAATATATATAAACATCAATGGATATTTAAACAATCCTAGAATGAGAACCAGTGTTGAGTCCTCCCCCAATGTTAATCTGATCTAGCTGTAACAAGAAAACGGTCTGATGGTTCATTAAAAAGCCAAAAAGCCAAGACCTGTTTCCAATTCCCAACCCTTAGACGACAGATGGTTTATTAAGTCCTGATCAGTAATGTTTCAAATCCAGTTGCAATATAGCCAGACAACTTAAAACTGGTACAGCACAAAATGGTCTGATTTGCAAGTGGAGATTTATGCTCAAGCACTCCCAACTGTATATACTTCTCCCCCTCTGCTTTACATACATTTCCATTGTGGAAAAGCATTTAATTACGAATTAACATGGCAATTGCAAATGGGGAATTTGTTATGTAATTGGTATTAGAAGAACTGGAATATTTAATTAAGAACAAGTAATGTACATGATATACCGGTAGCATTTCATTCCATCGAAAATGACAAATTCTGCATCAGCATGCAGGAGCAGAGGAGGTTCAAAGTTGTGATGCAGAATATGCCATTTTTCAGTTTACTTTCTTGATAACACTCTGTGGGAAGAAATAATATACCACCAGCGTGCCTGTGCAGTACATTATTTTCCTCCAATGAATTATTAATGACTGATGAACCTTGCACTGACTCCATTGATCACCCTACTGTCTCCATAAAAAAACATCTGTGATGTTAATGTCTAGTCTGTTATTTCTAGGGGCACTTGGATCTTATTTATAATTCCATCTCCAAAGATGTCAATAAATATTGATTTTTTTTTCTTTCTAAAATTTGCTGCCTGGGATAATTCCCACAGATTTTGTTCAGTCCAAAGACTGCAGAGTCAGTGAAATTCAATATTCCATTAACTGCATAGCCTCACATGCATTTATTAAAGGGATTATATTTTTTATTTCCATTTTCAAAAAGCCTTTAATGTCAATTTGAAAATCAATCTACTCAGAAGAAAAACAAATATCTGGAAAAATATTAAACATGTCAAGTATCAAAATAGACTATAAATAAATGTATAAGAATAAGACAAACCTGAAAGCTGGAAACAATCTACTGAATTATCATCCAGTAGTCCAGATTATTAGGCCAATAATTACAGAGATTATGTCCAGATTAACAATCAGAAGATAGCTCCACAGGTACCCACAGCTAACAAGATCTGAGACCCTGGGCCATGTTGACCTATTACCCCAGATACAGTACCAGTCAGTATCTCCCTTGTATCTGTGTATTTCCTCAATAACCCGGCCCTGTGTAATGGGCCTGAAAGGAACTTTGTGCTTGACCACACTCAGCTTTTACACGCCATGCTGCCTCGGGACAAACATATGATTAAGAGATAAATCAATAAATTTCAACATAAATTATGTTCAAATTAGATGGAAGACTCCGATACCTTGACACATAACACAGAGATTTGGGATTACAGCTAGCAGGAATCCATTGATTTCTGTTGACTTCTATTATTCCATGTTGACACAATGGAAGTTCATAACCCAAGATTCTTGCAATATTGAAGAATTCGAAATTGGCATGCATTGAAGAGACATATATATTACAAGGTATATTTTCATTGAATTTAAATCCCTAGTTGATATGACATAATCCCAAATTGTCAAATAAAGATTCAAGATTAGAATAAAAATCATTATGCATTAATCAAAAGAAATACAACCTTCTGTTTTTTACCTCTTTAACTTGCAGCATCATTTGAATAAAAATTTAATTCATGTATTGTTTGTCCCAAGGCCCATATGCTATTGAATTTTTTCTGAATGAACAAATGTGCTGATGAATAAGCACCCGCACATGTTGCGAATCAATAAAGAATACTTACTCATTTTACCTTTGTGTGACAATTCTGAGCCATTTTTGGTTGTGCTTTGTGTTAAATTACTCCGGTTACATTTAAAAAACATGTGGGTTGCTTCTGAGTTTCCCACCATTTGTCAATATCACAAAATCCACCCAATATAAAGAATCAGAGCAGACAATTTGTTTATTTCCGGTAGAGAAATGTAATACGACAAAACGGGAAAAAAATAAGTTTAGTTTTCAAATTTTAAATTGTAAATCGATATAAGTATTAAAGTAATGTAAATTTTGATTGTTACTTTATATATAATTTTTAATGAGATATTGAGAAATATTTTTATAACTGCTTTTGTAACATTTATTATATAAGCTTAGAAAATAAATAATGAATAATCATTCTGTGATTAAAAATTAAGTTTAAAATATTTCACGATATAATGAGAATATTCTAAGTTATTTGGAATACAGAAATGTAAAACATCGAAAATCCGGAATACTACGGATAAGTTTTGTATTTTAGTTTTTGTAGATTCCACTTTTGTTTATAAATGGCGACGAAACTTGCTTGTCACATCTCTCAGAGAATATTCACCCTTTGTCAATCAACACCGAATGATATGTAGACTCTGGAAGTTAAATTAACCATGGTGAAGCAAACCATTAAAATCTTCGCTCGTGTGAAGCCGACGAAATCCAGAGTAGGGGTAAGAGATTATGATTACTGGTTTGATTCATTATTCACTGATTCAAAAGAGATAAAAAATTATGATTTTAATCTTTCGTTTCAGCTTTATGAAATTGACGATGATGATGAATCAATTCCTCGTTTGACATTAAGTGTGCCAAGGGATTTGAAAGATGGGTTCATAAACAATAAGAAGGAAAACTACAAATTCAGGTATGACCCCCCCCCCCCCCCAACACACACAAAAGTGTCCTTTAATTCTTCATAACAACTATTTTATGCATTCAGTACCAGTAAATGTAATGTTCTGTGATTCAAATATATGACTGTTATCATAAACATTGAGAAAGTAATAAGAGTTGTAAGTAAAGTCTGAACCCCATTTTTTTATCATTGCATGTATGAATATTTACTCCTTTCGTACTACAGAAGGTGCTGTGACCTTCTTGTTTAGGCAATAGGAACATGTTATTACTAAGTACTAAAAAGGAAAATATGTGCTTTGTGTCTTTAAGGATAAGAGGATTAGTAATTTGGTATGTAGTAGTTCAGTGGGCTGTACATTGTCTGTAACCCACAGGGGATTCACATCAGTTCTCTCTATTGAGAGCTTGTGGACTAAAAACCACAGATGTGGAATATATAGAATGTGGATATTTGAGCCAATATGACCAATAGTAGAGCATCTGACTAAAAATATAGAGTTCCTAGGTATATTTAGAACATTATGATTTTGACTATGATTATAACAGTTTATAATTTCATGCTTTTATTTCAATTTGTAGATTTGAAAAAGTCTTTGATCAGCAAGCCAAACAAGATGATGTTTTTGAACATGTAGCTAAACCTGTGGCTAACAAGTATGTATAAATTGCCTAATTTTAAATATTTAAAACATTCACATTTCACAAACTCTCCACCCATTATATTATTTTGTACCGCATAAAACTTTCTGTTTCTGTCATCATTTGAATGTAATACATTTGAAATGATGACAGAGGCATGATGTAATTACTGTAACTGGTATATTTCTTTACCACACTATTCTGACATATTTGTACATCCAGCCAGTTCTCATATGTTAAAGCATTGAAGAAGGCAAATAGGTGGTAATGGTATTCAAAACTGGGAATGATACTACAAGATTGTATAAATAAATTCATACTCTTGTCACCTTGCAGTTAATTTCAGGTCCTGACGTTAAAAAAAATTTAAATTTTCTAATATCACTCATGTTCATGCATCTCTGGTTATGGTAAAGAAAGTTTTAAAAGAACTCTTATTATAGATATTTATTGAAATAAGTTGCACATGTATCAAAAACATTTTTGAAAGATTTGACCTCAAATTATAAGATTCATTCAATTTGTATGTTATTATGTTTTTCAGCATATTAGATGGCTACAATGGAACAATTTTTGCCTATGGACAGGTTTGAAACTAATGTTGCTTACAATGTCATGTAGATCTATTCTTTTAAATGAAAAGACAGTAAACATTATTTAGTGCATGATTTTATATGCAAGAAAGAAATAATTTATCATTTCAATGCTAGTGCAGCATATGTCAGTAATTTCCATTGCTTGTATATCCTGTATAAAATTGTTTGATGTTGATACATAACCCTAACTCCTCCCTGCAAGAGAATAACAAAAGTATAACGTTGTTTTTTAGACAGGGAGTGGTAAGACTTTCACCATCACTGGTGGAGCAGAGCGATACAGTGACCGCGGAATCATCCCCAGAACTCTGTCCTATCTCTATGAACAGTTTGAACAGGTTCGTAATGCTGACAGTTTATTGATACGTGTCTGTTCATTATGACTTTGTGTCATTTAAAGTTTGTTCTTTTTAAAATAAATACTGACACTGCTGTTCATACCCGAGACACTTCTTTTATTTGAAAGATGATATATTTTTGAATAATTTAAAATCTTACTGAATTGTATATGTTTTGTTTGCAAGATATCACACAAGCTTTAATTGGTACTTCCTTAGAATGGAAATGCACGTCAAGTTATCAATTAATACTTCGTCATCTTCTTTTCTGTGATTTTTTTATTGTTAGGTACACATGTAAAGCCAATTTTTGAAGCACATTATTTATGTTCTGTTATTTTGTATTAATTATAGGACTCGGAGAGAACATACACATTGCATGTCTCATACCTAGAAATTTATAATGAAAGTGGTTATGATCTGCTGGACCCCAAACATGAGGCGGCCAAATTAGAGGATCTGCCGTACGTTATTTTCATGTACACCTTTTAATTTTATTAGGTTTAAACAATATGTATTCATAGTGTTGGTTTTTTATTTGATCTTATTTAAGCTTATGATTTTATTTTGGTGCATTTTCTTTGAAACCAACATCAACATGATTTTATATTGATCAGAGAGAGAGAGAGAGAGAGAGAGAGAGAGAGAGAGGGGGGAGAGAGAGAGAGAGAGAAACTCTGAAATACATGTATTCATAATGTGAGACTCAGTTGGCATATAATGTAAAGGTATAAGTCATTTATGAATTTTTGATATAAAAATATTTCTTGTTGTAATAACACTCAAATTTTTGCATTCTGAAAACACGATATTTCTCACAATATAGGAAGGTGGCATTAATGGAGGACTCGGATCAGAACATTCACTTGAAAAATCTGTCAGTCCATGCTGCAGCCAATGAGGAGGAAGCTCTCAATCTTCTGTTTCTGGGTGACACAAACAGGATGATCGCTGAGGTTAGTACAACAAGCAATAGAGAGTTCTTATTTCAGACTTTCACACACTTTATCTTAAGGATTTCTAACAGTGATTTAGAATTTGCTTTATTTCGGTTTTGACTGAAGAACAGAGGAAAACTCATTTGTTCTTCTTCCTCTTTTTGTTTACAGACTCCCATGAACCAAGCCTCAACCAGGTCGCACTGCATATTTACAATCCACGTTACCTCACGAGAAAGTGGATCAGCCACAATACGGAGATCCAAACTCCACTTGGTGGATTTAGCAGGGTAATCAAACTAGTAATCATTCACTCTAAAGCCTAATCATGGGTTCATTTTCAGGTTTTAAAAATATTCATTATCTGTATATATTTACTTCATTTTATTTGACTTGCAGATCTGAGAGAGTTCACAAAACTGGGGTGAATGGTATCTTACTGACAGAAGCCAAGTATATCAACCTTTCTTTGCATTTTTTAGAACAGGTACAATCTAAGTTCTTGTTAAATTTTCATTTGCTACATGTACATGTATAATGCTATTTCCCTCTCCAACACTGACACAAAATTACTGTGATTGTCTTGCATTGTCAGGTAATTACGTCACTGGCGGAGAAGAATCGACAGCACATTCCTTACAGAAACTCCATGATGACCTCCGTGCTACGAGATAGTTTGGGAGGAAACTGCATGACCACCATGATAGCTACGTGTTCCATCGAAAAACGCAACATTGATGTAGGTTCATACAGAAAGAAAACCTTTTCTTTTCAATGGAGAGTTTGTCTGTGATAAGAAATTTTGACATTTCATAAGAAATCTCAGTACACATTGAATACATACCAGATCTATTCAGTCAGTGTATTCAAACTCAAATGAAGTTAAAATATTTGATGGTTCATTTTTCTAATATTTTAGGAATCTATATCAACTTGTCGTTTTGCACAAAGAGTTGCAATGATCAAGAATGATGTTATGGTTAATGAGGAGCTTGATCCCAAGTTAATGATACAAAAACTGAAACGAGAAGTCCAGAGTCTGAAGGAAGAGCTGGCCCTGGCCACTGGAGAACAGAGGACAGATGCCCTCACTGATGAGGAACTAGACAGGTAATACACATTTAGACAGGTATATGTATCTTGTACAGAGCACTTTAATCGACAGATAATAAACAACAAAACTGTTATTGATCCTCATCAGAAAACAAATGTCAGAAAGACGTTTGTGTTAGCTAGATAGTTACATAAATGCTTATAGTTTTTTCATAGTTTTTTAGACATGCATATTCAAATTTTTAAACATGTACCAATGATTTGAAAAATAAACTTGACAAATATGATCACTGTGAATGCAATACATACCTATTCATTCATTTATAATCAATATTTCATATTCTTCAGTGTGAACGTTTGGTGACTATTGTTGCAGGTTTGTCAGATTTAAAAGGAAATGGTTGAAAACTGTGTTTTGAAGACATTTTTCGTATGTGAATTGTTGGTATACATTTCAGATGTCGAGAGGCAGTGTCAGCCTATCTGACAGACACTGATCCAGATGCTATTCTATCCATTGGTGCTGATATGAGGAAAATACAAGCCTGCTTTTCAATATTAAAAGTTAGTATCAGCTGTACAATCTTGTTAAATTTTTTTTTAAAAAATGTTTATACACTAGTATTGAAAATTAATACATGTGTTGTTAATATCCTATGTATACTGTAAAATGGCACATGTACATGCATGTGAAAGACAACTTCAAATTATAAAAAACAATTGGTCAGTATTTTACAAAGTTTTTTCACAATGTGTTTCTAGAAATTTGTCCTTGACCAGCCAAAGGTCAAGGAAGTAGAAAGAACCCCCAGGAGTGCCCGGTCAGAGAATTTTGGCCCCCCTCCAGAGCCCCCCGACACAGGACCTTACAGCAACACAGAAAACAACCGACTGAAGGAACTGGTGCAGCAGCGAGACAATGAGATCAGTATCCTCTCACACCAATGGCTAATTTATGCCATAATAATATATTGCTGTTTGGTAATTTTACTAGGTCACAAAAGTATGTTGAAACACATCCATCACCATGAAAAAATAAATTTACTTGAGATTTTTATGACTTTTTCAAAAGCCTTGAATGAAAATCTCGAATGATAAATTTTATGTAATTGCAAAGCTTGCCAATCATATCTGTGGGGAGTGAAAGTGCAATCTCACATCAAGCCTACTTTACATGAACCGAGATCAATATGTCACATCTTTTTTATTATACCCTTGCTCCAAAGGACAGGGGGGTATACTGTTTTATTGTATTTACCTTAACCCTAAAACAGACATTCTAGTGAACATGTTGAAGAAGGAGAAGAAGCGAGCTCAGGATGCGATATCTGAGTTGGAGAGCTTCGGCCAGCTTCCTCGACAGTCTTCCTCAACGAGCGAGTCGAGCATGGCCAACAGTCGATCCAACAGCCGGAACCAACTGAGTCCGGACAAGTCACAGAAGCTGTCAAAGAGTGAAGAAAAAGCCAAACAGACCATCTGTAAGAACTCAGTTGCTGTTTTAGTTTATTAGATTGTACTAGGGAAATGGGTAAAATTTGTTGATTCTAAAATAAAATCTTAGTTGAATTCTTAAAAACTGGTACATGTATTTAGAGTCATGAAAATTTATTGATCAATTATTTCAACCCGTCTTTGAAGCTTTTAACTGGTACCTAAATTAAACACTCATACTGGTAATTCTCACATGTTCATTTCTGTGGCATATGAAAATGAAGAAAAAAAACTAGGAAAAATATGTCAAACTGAAAGTTAGGTATACTGCCAAGTTTTGGAATTAATTTAATGTCATTGAAACTTTCAGTGGGTGACATGTCGGTGGGCAGACAGGAGGCCTTTGAGATTTTCAGGAGGGACTACTACAACAACCCGACCATAGAGGAAAACAAACAGAACCTGAAGCAGCGATATGCAGAGGCTAAATCTCTGGGGGAGGGAGTCAACAAGTCCAGGCAGAAAATCAGTAAGAATCTACTGAACATAGTGCAGGCATTGTTACTTTGCAAATATGTCACTTCCAGATCAAGCTTTTCTAAAAAATTTTTACTGACACCAATAAACATGGTGAGAGATAACCACAAATCCACAAGAACTGAGTCACTACAGATTCTGATGATTGATCCCCCAGTATATCATATACAGCAAAACTCGAATATAACGAACACGGATATAACGAATTTACGGCTATAACGAATTATTTTTCATGTCCCGGCAAAGTTCTTATATAAACCTATAAAAAATTGCAGTGTATAACGAACATGGTTATAACAAATTTACGGCTATAACGAAGTAATTTTTTAGACCCCGCTGACACAATTTTAATGCATTTTATCATTTATACAACAAATATTTTCCATTACAAATTTCATTGAAGATACATGAAACATTAAGATGCATATAAAAATACTAAAATTCATTTATTATACATAATAATACACATTTTTAAGTAAATGACATTAATATTACTTTCGATAGTTAGAAGAATTATCACCTAATTATTTTATAAAGAATTCGCTATAAGATTTCTTATGAATTGGCTGTAAACGTATAACGAATTACGGCTATAACGAAGTTTTTTCTATGGTCCCTTGAAATTTGCTATAAACGATTTTTGCTGTATGTATAAAGATCAACTGAAATTGTTGGTACATTATATAAAAACAAAACAAAAACAAAACACCTATATGGTACATGTACTTACATGTAAATGAATTAGTTATAAGTACTGTTTATACACTGTAGATGTTTATCAACTTTTCAGGATTTACATCATTATTCATATTTTATTACAGACCATGTGAAGGGCCAGATTGAGCAACACAGAATGCAGTTAGCCATGCAAGGTCAATAAAATTCAAATAAAAAAAAAGAAGTTCATTACCAATACATTTACTTGTGTATGCAATGTTTGATTTTTGCTGAAGTTATCCCCCTTGGTGATATTGTTTCATTGTGTTTGTTGTTTCCATCAGGTCTCGTCGATGGTAACAATCAAGAAATCGATGAAGTTGAGCAAGAACTCAGGGATGAAATGGAAGAGGAGAAATTAAGGTACCTCTACTCTACGGATATCTACTTTTGTTCGTGAATTATTAGTAGTGGTAAGAAATTTTAAATTCATTTTATTGTTTTTCTGTGTAGATATAAAGAAAGTTTCGGAAGATTACGAACTCTCAAAACAGAAATAGAACATTTGCAGCACCTGCTGGAGAAATCCAAAGTCAAGCTGATGAAAGATTTTGAAATTTGGTTCGCAGAACAGGCTGTCCTGAATCAGGTACAAGTATATAAATGAATGATTTTTTTGAAAAGGGTAAACAGTCCTACGCGTAAATATTTACAAACTTGCTGTATATGTGTACTAGTTTTTCAACTTTTTTTGTGATGAATAACAATAAGCAGTCATATGCCTCAGCATTTACAAACAGAATGTAATACTTTGAGATTTACTGTATACTGTAGATTAAAGATAACAATTTGAATATTTAAAAAATTCCACAATTATGAGAACATCATCCCATGAAAACAAACTATTCTAAAGCAATTTGATTTTAGTAGATATTGATGCTAGTAAACATAGTACCGTAATTGAGAAATAGAAATAATCAACCTGACTGATATAAAATAAAGATGTATGAATTTTATTCAAGGGTCCTCCGTCATCTCACGGAAGATCTGCCTGGAGGACACCCACCCCAAAAAACAGAAGAGAAGGAACCTATGTGACGAACTCCATTAATCCAGAGAGGACATACATAGCAAACTCAGCGAATCCGGAGAGGGCACAGCTAACCTCGTCCTCCTCAGAAAAAGATCTGGGTCATCAGCGGCCATCGTCCGGGCGCAGACAGAAGGTGGCCAGTAGTATAGCCAGCGGGTTCAATAACATGAGACCCCTCCCCCCAACCCACAATGGTCACAGCAATGGTGGCGAAGACAATGCTGCAATGAATGGATACAGAACAAAGTAGGTGGTCTTTTTTTACAGATTTGTGTCTGGCTTCTTCAGCCATTTATACCATTGTTTACTGAATAAGATAAAACTAAATTATGTATTAAAGCATTATGTCATGTGTCCTTTGCTTCTTGGATTTATTTTGAGAAATCGCTTTAATTTTTGCAACACCTGCTCTATTTAATATTTCTTTATTCTAGAAAAAATAGCATTCCAATGACTGGAGACCCAAAAGCAGATGCTGATATTATGGCCTTCATCAAAGCAAGGCAAAATATCCTTAGAAAAGGTAAAGACATTTCTTTCAGTGGACAGTGTGAAATATATGTTTAAAAATTGTACTGTATCTTTGTCAAAGTGTACAAAATATATTAATTTGAAAACACCACAGGCTTATGTAAGCACCAGCTAGTTCTTTTGTTTTAGATATGTTTCTCCTGATATTATTGCTACATTTTCCTGTATAATGAACTGTTGAATGTTTTTCAGCCCAATTAGATCAGAGATGACCAAACTATTTACCAAATGGACACTGGATTTACAGTGTAGAGCTTTCTACTAGTGCCAGACTATGTAACTGCTACTCAAACCGTCCAATTGTAGTTGTCTCCAGTACATGTACTACCAAGTGCTTTCATACAGTTCAGTGGTGGAGTTACTTCCCTTGGACTGTTCATGGTGTACGACTGAGTAATGATCACACTGCTGCACACTTCCAGTGCTTTGTGCAT
The DNA here is from genome assembly GCA_016163765.1 of Magallana hongkongensis. Taxonomy (NCBI): domain Eukaryota; kingdom Metazoa; phylum Mollusca; class Bivalvia; order Ostreida; family Ostreidae; genus Magallana; species Magallana hongkongensis. The sequence continues at coordinate 20,845,887 of WFKH01006014.1, read as the reverse complement.
TTACTGTACTTATATGGTGATGTGAATTGAGATTCCAAAGTTGTTCTTCATATAGAGCGATGATGGTTGTGTTCTGTTCTAAGTATTTATTAGAAATATGATCTTTGAATAAATTTTTATGTATACAGATGTCTATTGGGTTGATTTTGATACTAAATAGCAAAATTCATTTTTAAAATGTTTACTATATTTGTTTACTATCTTTAAATGAATTAAGTATGTCAATGGTTCATGTACATGTGTCAATGTATCATTGGATATATAAAACGGCCAAGTCTTCAGAAAAAAAAATCCAAAACACGAATTCTTAACAAAACTTTTTATTCTACATTTCGTCTGCAACAAGTAAACATAACAATTTATCATTTAAGTGGAGACCTATGGAAGAATAACATGACAACTGGTAATCAAAGCTAACACAAATAAACAAGACCATGCAGTATACACTAGAAAGTCAATGTACATCAAGACAACCTGGAGCACACAGCAAATACCACTGGCATGATTCACACACATAACAGTTAATGGGTTGAATTTGCTGAAAACATAAAATAAGTCTGGTTGACTTTGCAAAAAAAAAAACCCATGCATAATATAGAGAAGAATGGTTCAACAAAGTATATGTACATGTATATGCCATTTAAATTTGTTCATATAAAAAATAGAAAAAGTACATTTAAAAGAAATTTTATCAATTTTTAATATACATGTAACTGTTATAAAAATTTGGTTCACATGATAAAAATAATTAATGGAAATTGCACCTATAATTTTCAATATGACAATAAAAATTTGCAAAATGTAATGAAAAATGAATTTTGATGAGCTTCACATGTTTTTCATGCACATGTTCAAGCAAGTCAGCAGTAATGATAGGTGTAAAATGTTTTATAAATACACAGAAACTCTAAAAAAATAAATATCCTAATTCATTCCTATGTTTGGAGTGAACACAATAAATCAAACCATATGATAAAAATACAAATCTTAAACAATAAAATAAAAGCAGTCCTAATTTTACATGAAATAAAAATAAATAACTTAACATCAAACAAAAAAAAAACCACTTGAGAGATTTTAAGCTAAGATGTTGTCAGGGTTCAGGGAATCTATCGGTTTGGGCTATCCACCCTGCCAATATCCTCCACAGGTCTTGTCTGAGGTTTATCCTTTTCATCAGTATCCTGGACATAGGCACCAGAAACATCATTCTGACCAGTGTCCATTAGACCAAGATCTCTGAAATCTCCATCTAAGGCTTGAACCTTGAGGACCTCCCCCATTCCTTTGGTTGTTCCCTGTCGGAAGAGGAGTCTAGACCCTGGTCTCACAAACTCAGGCTGCTTCAGGAACCGGAACAAGACACGTGCCTTTTCATTGGTTTTAATTGACTCCTAAAATAAAGAATAAATCACTTTCTTTACCTTAATGCTTTCTGCTGATTCCAAACTACTCGTAAATACATTCTTTTCATTTCAGAATCTACCATTTGTTAAAAAATCAGATTTGAAGAGTTGTCATCAAGAATACACTAACAGACATGTACATACCTTGTCTACAATGATTTCCACCTTACAGATCTGACAGACATTTCCCACATGCACTGTGGTTTCAAATCCTTTGCTGATTCGATGGCTGTGATAAAGCAGATAGATGTCAGCCTCAAAGAATCTGCAGACAAAGTTTGGGAAGGTAGACTCTGGGCTAACCAACACCATCCCCTGTCAAAGACATTAATGCATTGATTTTATATTCACTATAACTTAAGTTTTCACTATTGCATAAAAGACTTTTCACCTGTACATAAATTCAATAATATAAATTTTAAATTCTTTCAATTTTTAACCTCAGATTTTTAATTCAATGCAGATAAGACAGAAAAGATGTCAGCATTTATTGCATGTACAATATATTAAATGCCTGTACAATATAATATACACGTACATGCAAAGTTGTCATTCTTAAAATAATGTATAATAACATAAAAGCAATTGAAAACAGAAAATCCATACAGAGTATATTAAGATTATACAATATACACTTGTACTAGTATATATGAGCTTAATCTTTTTATGTACATACCCTCCTGAGAATGTCTCGGTGGTTTTCAGTCAGAGCAACGGTAGCTGCCTGGCCTGCCTGAATGAGGCGACATGGGACTCTGTTCCTGTGGACAGTTTTGACGGTCACTTCCCGGAAGTTGCCATCCTCCAATGGACCGAGGTGTAACTTGTCCCCCTCCTTTATGGACCCACGACTGATGTGGCCCCCTAGAACACTGTCAACACCAGGAACAGTGAACTGTGTGTCAATCTACAATGCAAATTTTGTTTGTTTAAAAAAAATTGTCAATTAGAACAAAAAATGAATAGCAAATAAGAAGCAGTTTTATAGAAGACCCCTGAATTGATTAGTTTCTGACCTGAAATTCAGTATGGTCTTGGGATAATTTCTCTCTTTCTGTCACATTCTTCATGGAAGGAAGAACATTTAGGAACCGGGTCAATAGATCCATATTTTTCCCAGTGACACTGGATATCGTAAATATGGGGGTTATCCTGCAATATAACAGAAGCTATTAGTCTGAGGCTTCCTGATTATAACCAGTAAAGATCAAAAATGGGAATTCATGAGTTAGGTTTACCTCTCAGAGTTGAAGTTAGCGGCTGCTGTCATGGCATCATCCTCAGATTTGATTCGTAATGGCACTCTGTTACAGCCAGGGGATTTAAGTATTTTCTCCAGCTGTGAGACAGTTCTTTCAATCATGAACCTCCTACACATGTCAATCTTGGTGATGACTACAAACACAGGGACGCCCAGCGCCAGGGCAAAACCAAGGTGCTCTCTTGTGGTGCCAGCTAAATGTATAAGCAAAATACTATAAAATATCTGGAATACCTTGGTATTCTATGTGGGAATGATATGCATCACTTGAAAAAATTGTGATGTATTAATTCTAATGTTCATGTCGAAACAGCTAGAGTCGGGGCTAAAAAAAAATTTCTTTTATTGGTAACTTGGGATTTGACTATAATATTTATTGACCAATTGAGAATATTTACAATCATACTGGACCGATACATATTAAAAAGACCATTGAGCCATCAATCACATGTATTTTGAGCCTGATATTATGCCCGATGTAGCACAAAAACTGTGTGTAATAGCAATCTCTTACCCATCCCTGTATTGGCAGACACCACAAGCATGGCAAAGTCTGGACAGTACCCTGTCAACCCAAATATGGTGGTTTTCAAGTATTTATGGTGGCCTGCTAAATCTATCAGAGTTATTAGTTTGGTGGAATGTTCACATATCTCCTCCACTGTTTTAGAGTCACTGTAGTTGACTATCTGGAAAGTAAATCTCAAGATTTTAGATAAATTAAGAAGAGTATTTTTCAAATTGTAGATTTCCTATGAGGAATATTTGTATGTAGTTCACTTGTATCTTCTTAAAAACTAAACAAGCAATGTATGTATAATTGGTGATAGTCACCCATATACTAAATGTCATGTGTGGAACACTGTTGGGAAGAATAACAACATTATAAAATTTTATCTAATATCTTCCCAGTCTTTAAATGTAAATGTTTTAGTCTGACAGGAATAAGCAACATTTCTTTTTATTTCCTCCTCTTGACTGTTAAATCCTTAAAATTCATGACTTATGCATGTACATGGTTTCTTACCTCCCCTTGACTATTAAATCCTAGGATTTCATGACTTATACAAGAAGTTCTTCCAGTCTGGATCTCATGTAGATGACGGAACAAATTCAGTCTGGCACGCCCCCTCCCATTGTCCAGTTCCCCCTGGGTAAGGACTCCAAGCAATGTGGATTTACCAGCATCCACATTTCCTAGTACTGCCAGTTTGAGATCTATAAACTGCAAAAATTGAAAAAGTCATGTCTCAATATTTGTTTACACAAATGAATTCAGAGGACAGAATTTTTTTTCATTTCTGTAAAAAACCTGGTTTTGGTTTTTTAAAATAAAATTATTAAACCCGAATTCCATTTAAAACATATTTGAATCAGGAAAGACTTAGTATAAATGTATGTAATGGCCTACCTCCTGATTTTCAGGGACCTTTCTAATGAGGATTTCTAATGCTTTTCTTTGGCACTCTGCTCCCTCAGTTTCCACTAGACGCTCTCTAAGTATAGTTGTTGTAGCTCCAAGTCTACAAAAAAAAAGATTTGGTGAGTTTAAAAATAATAAAAACTATTTAGAATAACAATAAAATTGTATTCATCAAAGAGAAATGGGTGAATCATTTTCAAAATTTCTTTATACGGAATCACCCAGAAGTAAACAGGTTACCAATTTCATTCAGCATAAACATGCATTAATTCTAAACACGTGTTCATTACTACAGCACATCGGTAAACACGCATAATTTCTAAACACATGTTCAATTTTTATAACCACATAAGACAAAGACAACTGAATCACAACTTATAACCAATCACAATGGTTTCTCCCCTGACCTGCTGGCCATTATGTTGAGTGTGTTGAGGGACGCAGTCAGTTCCTGGTCCGTCAGCCCCACCAACAGGCCGTTGTCCTCCACCCCGATCTCGTAGATGGCCTCCCCCTCTCCCTCCTCCAGCCGCCATTTCATTTGAGTGACAAGGTGCTCCACTCGAGATTCAGATGGGTTCACTAGCTTCAGCTAATAGAAAATAGGTAACACTTCCAAATACTAAAGGTAGGTATTTTGCACCTATTTACATATATAAATTCAATATAACATATAAACCAATATTCGTTTATTTGTGGCTTTTTTGGTCATGTTGGTAACATTACTTCGTTATTCAGTCATATCAATACTCCAAGCTATTTTGTCGATGATATTAATATAGGATGTATGTGGTTTCTATTTAGTTTAAATGTTCAATTATCAACATCTGAACAAACAAGAAAATCAATGGTTAGAAATTTTTGACTATGTCAACATAAACTTATGATTACTACACAGGTAAAGAACAGATACCTCAAGTTAAAATATAAATACCCGGTACAGACTGACAAAATGCTCATCCTGAAAAACCTACATGAAGATAAGTGATTTGACTTACAGCTTATTACATTTTCTCATGCAATCATCTCACTATGATAGCGATACAAACTGTGAAAACAAATAAATTTGAACAGGTGGAGAATGTGGGTGGGATGCTATTGAATTGAGTTATTGCAAATACAATTTGAAATTACAATGTTTAGTGCATACATACCTTATACTCAATGTTTCCTTCTTCTATCTGGAAAAAGGAAATGAAATATGAGTTACTGTTAGACATTGTTCTGATTGAAATTTACTTTATATATCATAAACAAAACAAACACAGACATAAGTAGAGATGTCCAAGAAGGACCAAAACCCTCCCCCCCAAGGGGCCTCTTTTGAAGAAATTCTAGGTTGATAACTTGAAAATGATGTAACCTTGACCTTTGTCAAATGACTTCAAGTCAGGGTCATGACACACCCTCAGGTCATGGGCACATCTGTGCAAACTATGTTATTTCTTTAACATAAAGAAAAGGTTATGAATAGACATGAAAGTGGGATGGACACGGTGATTCCTATTTACACTCCCCCCCAAAAAAAACCCAACAAAACAAGTGTTGTGGGCTTACTCAGAAGTACAGTGTTTAACAAATATCTTTTGGGGGTCTGTCCTTCTGTCTTCAATTATACATACCATGTGACCATAATAGTCAAAGGTAAATGAAATGACTGATAAAGTTCAAGGTCAAATGTTCATCAATGATCATAATATCATATATACGGGTAATTATATTCAATGTGAGGTGGATAGGGGTAAGATGTTTGGTTATATCTTTAAATACTATATCTGCTGAACAAAGTCCTAATTTGAATACTAGTATCCTCAACATCAATTTTTAATCCTGGGTAGCATTTCTACACAGTTCAGAGTATAAAGCGTAAGACAATTAAAGTATAAATAGTATAATTAAACAATAAAATGCCTTCTTTGTTGATTCATGTGGGTATGAAGGTAGCGACATTGCAGAAAAATGCATAACCCGTGTTAGTGGGTTATGTAAATTTTTTCTGCAATGATCATTACCTTCATAGCCCGCATGAATCATCACAGATAGCATTAAAATGTTTATATTTACATCTTTCTTTTAATAAATTATTGAATTAGCATGTTAGATAGTAGAAATAGCCAAGTTGTCTTATATGGGAATTTGAGTCTGACAACATCATGATTATTTTGTGCAGTCCTTGATTTTTTTAGGTTACTGAAGATTTCAATCGATCAATAAACTGGTTAAAACTGGATCGTGCAGATTTCAACCCTGTCATTATCTATAACGCTGTGAATCACAATCGGTTTGCTAAAGAAATAGAGGAGAAAATGCTCAGTGGATGTAAATATATACATGTATATACTGATAACTGGTGTGTGTGTGTGTGTGTGTGTGTGTGTGTGTGTGTGTGTGT
>WFKH01006014.1:20745662-20834405 GCA_016163765.1 Magallana hongkongensis | reverse complement strand
AAGTTAGAAAAGAAAGCTGCAAAACAGGGGTACAAAGAGTCTCTATTATTAAAACTATGTTCATGAAATAATTAACTATTTACTAAAAAAAAAAAAGCAGAAAATGCAAGACACATCGACAAAGATAATACTTATAAGCAAATAAAAGAAATATATTGTATTCAATGGCATGTCATAAACTATGGATTTCATTTTTTGGCCATGATGTATCATAAAAAAATACAGATCAATGTCATGTGATAATGTGATGTCATATAAATAGAAAACCCTGTCCATATCAGAACTATACACACTAATTATAATTTATGCCATTTCCTATCCTGTGATTATTATCATTTGAAAGAAAAAATAAATCGATGTAAGTTCATTGCATGGCCACCAATAATAAACAGAAAATACATTATAGTGTATTATTGATTGTAAATAATCAACAATAGAATATTGCAACAAAATAAAAATACATTTGCATTACAAAAAAAAAAAAGAATGGTCCCATTAAAATACAAAGATTGAGATGTAATTCATCCATTATCCAGAGGATGTTTGCAGATATTCCATGGAACGTTTAATTCCTTCCTTCAGAAATGCATGGTAATGATAGGTATGGGGGTCTTCAAATCTACAACAACAAAAATCGCACAAGATTGATCAGTAAATTGTTCTATCTTTTACACATTTCTAAAAAAAGCATCGGGCATGAAAGGAGCTGATTTCTGAATGGCATGCTGTAGAAATTTCATGTAATGGTACTCTTGAGGGCCATCAAATCTGTCAAGAAAAAAAAATAAAAACTCAGAATTAGATATCAAAAAAGTTGGATTTTCGTAATAAGGATTTTTTACTTTATTACCAAAGCCATATACTGGTAATTTTTTTGAAAAAATGAAAGAAAACCCAAAACCATAAGCCACCAATTGATGTGTGCTAAATATTTGTGCAATTGTTTGTCTATGAAAAATAAGTTCAAAAAGTTGCAAGAAAACACTCTTGATTATTTGATGCATATTTGATAGAAAGATACAATATCTATTATCATTTAGAAATAACCAAAACACTAAACAGGATAAATTGAGACAGAAGTTGGTTAAGGGAAATCCAGTTTAATAGTACCCAGTAATACATTTTTTTATATACTGTAGATTCCTAATTAAACGCGAGGAATTAATTTCCGCATAAAATCGCGAGAGGCAACCCTCGCGGATTTTAAAATCTAGCTTTTATTTTTCAGACAGTTTTGAACTATAGGAAATTATTACAAAAAATTGGTGATCGCGATTATATATTCTCGCGATTTGATACAAAACAGCGGAATCGCGGAATTAAGTACTCGCGTAAAATAAGGAATTTACAGTAGAGAAAAGTGTGAATCCAAGTTGATGATCAAAAGAAAAAACACATAAAATTTAATCTTTCAAACCTAATTAGCTTTGGGAGTGGAGTTTTGTGTTAGAACAGACAGGTTATATCAATTAAAATGAAAACTCATTTTAAAATCTGTAACCTGATATATTTCTTTAGTTAGATAAAACAAGCTATGTTGCTCTGATTAAATGGAAATATATTTGCAGGTGTTCAAACAGATAATTTCCCAAATCACAACAGAGATGTGTGGAAGTAAACAGAACAAGAACTGTGAGAGTCAAATGTTGAGAAATCCTGAGCTACAGATAGGCACACAAGAAGTTAATAGATCACCACTACAAGTTCTATACATACCCATCGGCCTTAAATTTCTCCAAATCTTGTTTTAATCTGGGGCACATCATGTCCCCTTGCGGGCCTGCTAATCTACTAGAGGCAGTAATTCTCTTGGGCTTAGGATTGACTTTTTCCATGAACTCCCTGTAAAAATTGCATTCTTTTTATGCTCCATTATCTAGACTCCCCGAATGAACAATCATTGGTACTTCTGACTTTGTATGCAATTTATCATTCACCATCCTCATCTAATATTCTTTAACTTAGTTTCTCCATAACAATAGTGCTTGAATGTATTTCCCCAAATTAACAATTGGATTTTCCACATAAACAGACCTCAATTCTTTTTAGTGAAATTATCAGCTTGTTTAAACTCTCATTTTTGTTGCCTTATAAATTTAATTACATGATCTTTTCCTATTCTCTGTCCCCACCCTATCCATTAAAAGGACAGCTGAAAATAAATTTGTTTCACATTATACAAATGACAAAGTTTAAAGGTTCATGCGTTGCATTTGGAAGAGCTGACATCCCATTACTTATAAAGTAAACAAAGGAGAGATAAACCCATGCATACTCCAAGAAGGTCAACCAAATTCCCAAAATACATGCAGTCAAACTCAATGCTTAAAGAGGCAAACACACAAATAAACCATATTTTCATATACACAGAATTTCTTAACATTTTCATGGTTACAGGTTTATATGTAATGTTTCGTCGACCACACCAAAGTGACTGCAGAATTTCCTGTCGTTTGGAAAAAAAGGTTAGTTAATTTGTTTAAAATGAACAAATACTGCACAGAACAAAAATCAGTTTTATCTTCTTTTTTTTTAAATATTTGAAACAAAATTCTTTAAATTACATACCAATTTTGTATCTTTCTTGAATACTGTTTAGGCCCTTTCTTGATCTACTGATCATGCCAAGTAAATAGATAGTTATCAAATATGGAAAATATAGGCAGCTAATGATCAGCAACAGTGAAGAATCTGTACAGTATTTATTACACAACTTTTAAAAACAAAGTATGAGTTAGTATGTCTTATCCAAATTGCCATACATCAGCTCCTTTCAATAACAGTATGAATATAATTTAAAAACAAACAATTTTAGTAAAAGAATCATATGAAAATTTCTGCTTTTCAGCTCTGAGAAAAAGAAAATAAAAGTTATATACATTTTCTCTACTCAAGCTGAATGGTGATGGCAGTTAAGGTAGAAAATGTACTGAAGCACATGTATCATAGTTATACATTTGACCTTCATGGACTTCATGGACTTGCTTTTCAAATGCATGAAAACTATGGTAAATGTATCATTGCAAACTACAATTCTGATGATAGAAAGAATCGATGTGAGACACTTGTGGGTTACTAACGATGTGGTGAATGAAGATCAAAATTTGCATACATAAATAAATTTGTTTACATCGAAATGGAAATGATTGCCAAGCTGATATGATATAACAAAAATATTTTAAATTCAAATCAAAATATTTTTTAAAGAAACCAAGCCTGGGGTTTTATAATACAACTTTTCATTCTTACTATATTTTAAATTCATTTCATCCCCTAAAAACAACTGCCCACTTGCTGTGGTTTACCAAAAGGTTCCTGACAAAAACCAAACTAATAATAGTAACTTCCCCCTTGCTTTAGCTTACCAAAAGGCTCCTGCCACTAACCATAGCTAACAATAATGATTTCCCTCTCGCGGTGGCTTACCCAAAGGTTCCCGCCGTACACCTTAGCTAATAATTCTAATGACTTCCCCCTTGCAGCGGCTTACCCACAGGTTTCCACCGTAAACCTTAGCTAAAAATTCTAATGTCTTTCCCCTTGCGGTGGATTACTCAAAATTCCTGCCATTGCCATAAACCTTACCTAACAGTAATGACCCCCACCATGCCGAGGGTTACTCAAAGGTTTCTTTAAACAACCTTAGCTAGCAATAATGCTTTTCCCCTTCCGGTGGCTTACCCAAAGGTCCCCGCCAGGGAGCTGAAGAGGGAGGGCTCATCGTCGCCGTCTGCTCCTTCATCCATGAACTCATTGGCGTTGACCTTGTGGAGGATGGTGCCGTTAGGTAGTGCCACCATCATCATCACCGGGAATTTGTAGTTCTCCAGGAAGTGGCTCGCTACCTTGCTGTACTCGGGCTGATGAGAATCTTTTTCAAGTTCCTTAATTAAAAGAGGAATTCAAAAATTGAATTTTTGTTTTGTTAACTCTTCATACAACCGTAAATCTCTTTACGGTTGGAAAAAAAAAACCCCACATTAAACAACTACAGTATATTAAAAACCTAAATAATCAATTCCAAGAAATGTTATACCCGGTAATACAATTTTGAATCAAGAGAATTATGTTTACATGTTTTTCTTTGAAGAAAATCTACATGATATCTGTACTAGTCTACTAGCAGGAGCACTCACCTTCAAATCAGCCACAAGTGACCAGCTGCTGACAAAGCTCTCGTTGAGGAGAGCCAGTACGGGCGTACTCTCGAGGGCCGTTTCCCTCAGAGTACGCCCGGAACCTCAGCAACTCTGATCGTCTAGAGCACCCCAAAGTAAGATGTGGTGCACCAGACGGTTCTCTTTCTTCGCTACCTCAAATGCCTCCGTGAAGTTGTAATACACAATCTGCAATAGTCATTTTTGTCCATATAAGATGTTTGCTATAAGCAAGGAATATATGGGGGTTTTTTTAACTCAGAAATTACTCAAGCTCAATTTTGGTGGATTTTGTGAGTACCACTCAACCATGACTTAACATCCCCAATGACTTATGAAACAGTCCTAATTTATTATACGCTGTACGTTCAAGCGAATCTGTGAAATTACATCCCCACAAACCATTGAAAATTGACAATCCACAATGATTAACCACCACAAATACTAATTCCACAGTATTATGAAAATCTATAATACTGTACATAAATAAGACTACAAATTCAAGAACAGTGGATTGCCCTATCTTACTTGTTTAAATGGATAGAAGGCTATTTCTAGACTCCTCTCCGCATCATACATGGATATCTCCTTCTTCCACTTCATGTTTTGGACATTCTTCGCCATGTTCTTATCCTCTGGAAGCTCTTTCCCTTGGATGTCTTTGGGGACTTTTTTGGATGGACTGGTAATTTGGATCTCCATCTGAGGCATAAACCCAATGTCTACCTCCATGTTTTCATCAGTTTCTGGACCATTTAACCATTCCATATCTAAAACACATGACTCTCAAGAGATGTATACAGCAAAACTCGAATATAACGAACACGGATATAGCGAATTTACGGCTATAACGAATTCTTATTCATGTCCCGGCAAAGTTTTTATATAAACCTATAGAAAATTGCTGCATATAACGAACACGGCTACAATGAATTTACGGTTATAACGAAGTAATTTTAAGACGCCCGTTGGCAAAATTTTAACGATTTTATCAGTTATATAACGAATATTTTCCATTACAAATTTCATTGAAGATACATGCAATTTTCAGATGCAGATATAAAATACTCATATTCAAATATTATACAGAATTCTTTTTAAAAATTGAAGTAAAAAGGTTATATTGACATTTTTTGTAAGTGACGGTATATTGATTTTATAACCTACGATAGTTTGAATAATCAGCTGATTATTTTATAATGAATTCGCTAATAAATTTATTACGAATTTGCTATAAACGTGTAATGAATTACAGCTACAACGAAGTTTTTTCTATGGTCCCTTAAAATTCACTATAAACGAGTTTTGCTGTATGTAGGAATGAATATTAAATATTTTAAATATCAGTCAAAACATCAATTTCATGCTGTTTACAAGCTTGCTGGAATTTTGAACATCTTTTCCTTAACTTTGACAAATGTAAAGAGCACTTACAGTATCTTTCCAAACGATATAAATATATGGTATTAGCTTCAATAGAACTCAATGTTCTGAATATTGAGTTTACTTATGTGAAAATTTTTAAAAGTGCTATAATAAACATACCAATATTGAGACGTTTGTCTGTGGGAACATACATATGGAAGTACTCAATATGGGAGCCATCTCGTGAGATTATCAGATTGCCCTTGAATTGAGCTGGTGTGAACCAAAATGGGTAATATGGTGGATCATTCAGCTGAAATTCTGCATGAATCCTACAACAGTTTGGGAAAAACAACTGTTAGCAATAATGTTGTTTTCAATCAAGTAAAATGATCATACATGAGAACACAAAAATGAATATGGATGATAAAATTTTCAAAGATAGATAAATTATTAAGTGGGAAAAAATATTTTACATTCGAGGTATCATTTCAATTTTTGCAATCCCCTAACCCCACCATCCCCCAAAAACTATTGATTCCACTTGAACATTAAATATCAAAATTAAATACACAGTAAGGCAATTACCTGAAGACTATGTCAACATATTTGTCATTGAATGCTCTTATAGTGGCCTTGGCACCTTGAGGAGCAAATCTCGTCCTGAGGAAAGGGCGAGGATGAAACATGGTCAACAAGCGATGGATGAGGACCACTCTGTCCTCCACCTTAGGAGGATTATAGCGATTGCTGGACTTCATCTGCATGTCAAACAAAGCAAAAATTCCCTCATCCATCTTGTAGATGTCGTATACTTCGCCTGGTTTCTCTAGGAGCTGCTTGTCTTCTGGGAAGAAGGCCTGTTTGAAATGTTTGGCTCCATAGTTGTTCCACTCTTGAGCGAGAGACGTCCATTTTTTCAGACCGATCAAGGAGTCCAAAGAGTCTGACAGGAACTATGGAGCATGAAAAATACATATTGTTCATGTCACTTCAATCTCATTAATTAATAATAGTTCTGCACTCATGTTTTTGGTAGAATTACCGGTAGTCAAAATTTTACCTTAATCTAACATTTTAATTTTTTTGCTTGTTAATGCATGCATCTATTGGAGAACAGATTTTCAAGGAATTTATTATTGATTCATTTTATAGTGTATCATTGTAATTGCATGATGTCCTTTCTGGGAGTTGATTTTATAAATCAACTATCCTATGCAGTTACTCTGGCAAAACGGAAGTAAAACAGTGTATGGACCTAAGCACAAATCATGAATGGAAAACCATCACCGCTGACAATACTTAGTACATAAAAATAATCGATGAATTCGATGTAATGTATTCAGAAGCATTATTTTCAAGAAAGCTTATTTATGAATACCTTGAAAAAAGTCAGATTTTCAATGGTACGAACAATTTAGATATTTTTTGCAGTCGCATGTATTCCTACGCCAGATTGGTTCTCTGTCATTGATTATCAGAGCACCACTTCTACAGAGGTAGCGTTTGGAATTAAGGGCAGACTATCCAATCTACAGAACCAGTACTAACGTAGACTAGACTTTATCACTATTTGTTTGTTAAAAAATTGCTTGAATACAATTTTCGAGAAATATTTTGATTACTGACACATCAAGCATCATAGAGTTTGATGGCATTAAGGTGAGGTTTGCGGTTACAGGGAGATAACTCAGATTTTCACACTAACGTAACACCACCTACCCTTTACTTTAGGTATGAGGTCAAGATTTATATGACGTAATAATTGACTTCAGTTTTTTCATTTCGCGGGGTTTTGTAGTTTACAGTAAAAAAGTAACAGGACACAAGCATTTTATCAATCTCCACTAAAACGATGTCCGCAACATATGGTTTTAAATATTGTTTTAGAAACACCAGATTACACTTATACTAAGATAGATTTTTCTGAAATCAGTGGACTTGGAAAGGTTTCAAATAAAATGTTTTCGTTTCATTTTAGTAGTCCAAAATTTTCACTTTTGTTGCATTTTATTCCATTTTTAAATAGTTCATTAGAAATTAATAGAAACAAATTATGATATAGTGACATTATTTTCGAACATGTTAAGCATAAACAACCCCCCTACTAGTCACATATAAAATGTACATATTTTCATGAAATTATTTACATTTCATCAAAATGATAGTTTGAAATCATGAGCTTTGACCTTTTGTAGTTATAAAATGGGTTGGGCAAAATCATTCGAATTTTATAAGAAAAAAGAATTAAGTATAGTTAACAAAATGGTAGTTACCTTTGATACAATTCCTAAAAATAAAACATAAATGCAAACCTTACCTTAATTCTATTTTTAAATATTACACAAAATGATTCATATGGGGTTTTCCGTCTATAGCTCGGAATTCTTGTAGGAAAAGCCCAAGAACTCATATTAGAAAAAATGCAAATAAAGCTATTAAGAAACTACTTGTCATGCGAAATTACATATTGTTGATTTTGAAATATATATATAATAATCAATAAAATCAAAATAAAATCAATTCCCGTCAGTACTTCAGTACTTTGATTAAGAAAAATACTGGTACATGTTATGCAAAATTCTTGCAGCAAGATGTTGCATCAAAAGGATTGAACAAACAAACCATAACAGTGAAACATGAGCAGGGTGAAAGTATAAAAAACTGAAATTGACTCTAACAGATCCTGTTGCCCACAAATCTAAATATACCAATAAAACGCAACAGCTGCATGGAAACTCAAACAACAGATTGACAAAAAAGAATCATGTTTAAATCACAGCAGAGTGCCATGACAAATGCTCTTTCCATTTAAACTGATTGACTGTATTATTGGTACTTTATATATATAATGTAGCTTTATACCGATTCGTTAAAGTCTTTTGTCATTGTCTCCAGGAGAAGAGGTTTGAAGCTAGCTCTAGCAGTTAGAACTTCATCGTCTTCATCAATAAGTTGGGTATACTGTACATTTGCTGTTATCTACAAGTCAAAGAATACATGGCATTGCATAAAACTGGTTTAAATTGCACATATGCACAATATTAGATGGACAATTGCAATTTATTAGATGTTAATTTATTCAATGAAGACTGGTGCATAAAACATATAAAGCAGTCTACAATATAATAATTGAGTAAACAGATTAAACCAAACAGCAAATTTTAAAGAGTGGACTGTCCCAATCAAGTTTTAATATACTTGTAATAATTTGGTAGCTATTAAATTCATTACTATCATATAATGATGTCAATTTTACATTATATTTTTTATAGCTTAATTCAATTCAAATTTTTAAAAGGAATTGACAAGGAATGATTAAATTTAATTACCCTGAGTATATACATCAGTATATATGTATATTAACATTGATTAATATTGCCCTTTTAAACTCTTACAATATTTCTAATCTACAATATGTCTTTGCATTTATCTAATGAACAATAGATAGAGGGTAGTTTATATTAACTCGATTTTCTTACAGGAAAGTTGTAAGCAGTAATTTAAAAGTAAATATGGTCTAAATTCAGTAAACGAGCTGCCCCATATATTATACACAGTAATTTGTTACTGTAATCTAGTTAATTCTTAATTAGAATTACTGCAATGAGACATGTGTCCTTACATTAACCCCGTCTCCTATGAGCCTGTAGTACATTGCTTCATACTCCTCCAGGGACAGCTTTCCGTCCATGTCCCGGTCATATTGGCGGAAAAAGTCCACCCCTGCATCCCCGATGACATTCTTCAATCCGGACTCAGGATCCCATGGGATGATGCCATAATAGTACTTCCATACCCTGTCTCCAATGAATCCACCCAGGACAATAAATCCAATAGCCATAATCACCAGAACTGGGTAACAAATCCATTTGGGTATGGCAAATATTACCCTATTGGCTGGAATGTAAATAACGTCAGGTTGCGGGTAGGGCATTTGTTGTGGCATGGGTTGCTGTTGCGGCTGTGCCGGGAGCTGAGTTTGTTCAGCATTTGCAACTTCCTGGCCATTTTCCTCTGTTTTGGTTTTATCGTCCTTTTTCTGTTTCTGTCGACCTTGTTTTCTGTTCCTTAGTTCTGTATCCCCCTCACCCCCTGGGTCAGGGCCGGAGGGCTTCGATAAATCCTCCTTTTTCGGCATTTCTATTCCCCAAGGCTAACGTGTCGTCCTCTCCATGGCTGTTGTCACGTATGCAGAGATAAAACTTCCTGGGACTGCGAAATAGCCTCCTCGTTGCTTGCCTAAACAAGTCGACTCGGAACTCCTCGAGCATGAAATTTGTTTTTATTCATATATGCAACCTTAGAAAATGGATAGAAATATTAAAACAAAAAAATATATATTCCAATATCGATTTTATTAAAATCATATGGGATAAAAATGTATTCTTTTCATTTTTGGCGAATTGTGAAAACGAAAGTAAGCGTCATCAACAATTTCTCTTCGTAACCCACCGCGTGATGCTACTTTCGAAATAGTCGTTGACATGAGCATTCGAGCATTATGGATTGTTCCAATAGTTCGTCAAAGTAATGCTGATCTCTTGCAAGATAACATAATTTTTACAAGGTATTGCATCTTATTACTGCAACCATTGCCTTTAATTATCAAACCAATGTTTACCATGAAAGGGGGCGTATTCCTCAATAAGTATATATAGCTGGTATATATTATCTTCATAAATATATGGCCGGAGACTGTCTAGGCTCTTTTCAGAATAAATGATAACAGTCTTATATACTCTTGATAAGATATTTATAGTTCTCAAAGCACTAAATGACAGCTACATAGAAAACCATATGCTGAGAATTTTAAAAAGCTCTGAGCATTACATACAATCTCAACTGAGATTACTGTGGAATCATTAGATTTCGCGGTGGCTTAATTTTCGTGGAATTCGTGGGTACCTCTCATCCATGAATTAACATCCTCCGCGAATTAATAAATTAGGGTTATAAGTCATATTTCCTTCTGTAGTTTTCAGAGAATACATGAAATTACGTCCCCACGAACCTGTAAAATTTAAGCAATCCACGAAAATTAGCCCCACGAATTTTAATGGTTCCACAGTATGCATTATACAGTACCGTACTCCACTGCAATGAACCAGATGCAGACTGTGTTAAAATTTGAGCAGAGTGAGTTTTTCCCCAAAATATCATGATCAATGTGTGTTAATTTTCAAGTTCTAGGTGTGACAATGACTTATAAAATGTATAACTTAACTCAATCATGCCAACAGATTAATGTATCATAATAAATTTAAAACAATTTAATGGATATAACAGGTATTTTCCTCTTACTGAAAAGAAAGTCAAATCAGCAAATGGAGAGGCATATATATCCTTGCCAAATCCAACTGAATTTTCCATTGCACTTCTTTTTGAGCTAGGATTCAAGGATGAAGAAAAGGTATTTGTACATGTATCTAAAACTAACGCTCGCTCTCTCTCTCTCTCTCTCTCTCTCTCTCTCTCTCTCTCTCTCTCTCTCTCTCTCATGCTGTCTAACACATTCTCACAGTTGATGATTATTTTGATTGTCATGATGTTACATCAAATTTTATTGTAGTTTATACAATCACGAGACACTTGTCAGAAAGTGGAGAGGAAGCCGGTGTTTGAGGTGACCACGCCCTCGGGAACAGTATGGCCGGTTGTGGTGGTGGAGCAGGTATAACATTCACTATTGTTGGCTTCAAAAAGACCAATCATAAGGAAACGACCATTTTGTTCATGAGCAAACACATTTCCTCATTGCTCACACATAAAAACTTCACACAATTTTATATGTTTGTACATTTATTACATATGTTTAAGATACATTTCTGATGTCTGGTTCTCATATTCATGCACAGGAATGTCAGCAGGAGACAAGTTTCATAGTTTAGACATGAGCTTCTTTTTGATAAATTTATTTTCCTCTTATTTCCCTGTATCAATAGAGGGGCTTGCTATTTTGCTGTCTACCCTTGGTCCCCGATAATCTGACCAGCAGTCGCCCAGATCTCATACAGATGTAAGTGTTCACACAGGGTTTTAGTTAATTTGATAAAACTTTGTGAGAGAAAATATATTCTTTGTATGCAATTGTTTCTTTGCTTTAAATTGTGTCTTTTGTTCTGTGTACAGAAATATTTTTTAAGAAATATCTTTTTTAAAAACAGCATACTTAGTGATGTTTCATTCATCTATGATCAGAGAAGTTGTCTTTTCTTCAGACCCGGTGTTTCTCTAGGATTTTCCCTGCTCTGTGGATTGACTGACTTTCTGAGGCAATGCCCACCTTCTGAGGTAGCTCATACCATATACCATATACTGTGAAGACAACGAAGTAACAATACTAGAAAGGTGGGTTTTTTTTTTTTATATCAATTGCATATAGAAGTAATCAAATTAAAATTATTAGGTTGCACAAAGGAGTGGAGACTTGCATCTGTACCTGAACACAGCAGCTCCATTCGGAAGAATATCTGATGTCAACTGTGAAACTGTGATGGCTAAAATGTACAACAAACCTAGCTACCTCCCCAGAGCTCAGAAAGTAAGAAACAAATTATTTTGAAATGATGTTGTTATAACAGAAAAATTATTACTTATGCATTATTACTTATGCAAAAAATGAGGGGTTTTGGGAGTGGATTTTAATATTAAAATTATTTTTGTAATTACAGCAACCTTCTTGGAAACCTGTTCTCCACAAAGGAAAGAATATTCTCTATCTGGCCCTTACAGAAAACATCAGAGCTATCCAGGTATGCTCCTTGTGCTCCAATAAAGCTTTGTATGTTAAGAACAATTAAGGACCTAATGTTGATAAACATGAACTTTCTTGACAATTGAATGTTACCTTTGAACCTTGGTTCATGTACACATCTAATTTTTCAAAAAATATTCAAAAATATGTTATTTTTTGTCTGAATTCAGTAAAATTGTTATATGAATAAGAAGCAGACTTTATGGGCTTTATTCATGCAGTTGTAATTAAAGATTCATAACCATTTTTTCAATTCAAATTTTAAAATCTAAATGCAGCAATCTTGAATCATGTTATCCTGTATATTATCAATACATTATTTTGTCGTTGACAGTTTAACAAGGAGAACACAGTGGACACTTTTGACCTGTATGGGTCAGTGTCATGCAAGTCAGACCTAGAGGTGGCGCTCTCAGACGTCACCATCAACCTATCCTACAACTCTCCTGAGTCCGCCATTCCTATGGACAATCTTCTGATCCACCCCTGTGTTCAAAGCGCTGACTGCTCCATGCTTCAAAGAGGTGAGTCTACTCACTCTACTGTCAAATTCTATTTATACCTACCAATCAAATAATTCTGCTTTGAAAAGCGTCTTCTTTAACAAAAAATTATGGTCATGTGAATGGTATGAGCTCAAAATAGAACATCTTTGGCCTTTAAACATGAATTGATAAACAAGTGACTTTTGGAATCAAAAAATATTTCATGCATGAAGCAGGGGAGACCAAAGCAGCACCCCGAAGGATCCGATTCACTCCACCCACAGAAATGTTCACCCTCTGCCACTACACTGCATCAGGGCTGAAGGGACCTCCCATCAAGGCTGTGTATGATATGAAGGTAATACCACTGCATCATCACCATCTCCACTACTCCTCAATGAAGACATAATTCACCTTATGTCCTAATTCTGTACTGTAAACTAAGCATTATTCATGTTATTTTTTATTGGCACTGTTTGGTTGAGAACTGATCTACAACAATTAGTTTCCGCAAGCAGATGGTCATTTTATTCACGTCATACAGAGATAAACACTTCATGTCTGCAAACAATAAATATCTGCATGTGAACAAAGTTCCTGGCAAATCTCACCAATATTTATTGCACCCATATAATACATGTACATGTACTTGGTTTACAGTATTGTCTTTTGATTTATAAATTATAATTCATCCTCTACCATGTTTTGTGGAGTTTAGGATTCTCTGATCTAAAATGGCTAGACCAGTTATCTCCCTTTGTAATTATTTTGATACTTTTTCCATGCACTTAGATGACAGATAACCGGGCCTCTCTGACGATTCAGCTGACACTGAGTGACAGGGTGAAGAATGTGTTTGAGTACTGTGAGATGCAGATACCATTCCACAACAGGTCAATGATGAAAAATGTTTTTATACTTGATCTTTGATTAAACAAAAAAACTACATTTGTAGATGCTTTGATTGAATGTTCACATTTGTGGATATTGTAATATTTTGTGAAGGATATTGTGAACTTTTCAATGATGCAGGTGACTTTTGATTGTGTAACAGGATGGGAGAAATACCAGTAATGACTACTGGTCTGGTCCATTAGTATTTCTCCCACTACGTTACAATTGTCAGTTATATGCATGTATGGGACAATGTTGGAACTTTTCTCTTCTTTTTTCAGGGGTATAATTTCTACCCAGGATTCTTCTGTCAGTCAGGGCAACACCTTAATCTCTCCTGATAAAAAAATTCTTGTTTGGAACATAGGTATTTTAATCATACCAGACACATTATTGCAAAAATATACAGTCAAACTTCGTTATCTTGAACTAGATGGAACTGTTTAAAACCTTCGAGATATCTGAGTATTCGAGATATCGAGGGTAAAATACTTAAAAAAACAAGTGGTTGGGACTTACAAATCACTTCGACACATCCATTGTATTCGAGATATTGGTGTTCGAGATATCAAAGATCAACTGTATTAACAGTAAAACTTCTTATTTAGAATTCATATAAACTGACATTTTAAAATCATGTATGTATGTATGTATGTATGTATGTATGTATGTGACATACATTACAATTTATATGTACATGTACATATACGGTACATGTATATGAAATACATATTTTACAAAGAATAATCAATACTATATACCAAAAATAAAGCGCTTTTAATTTCAAATGTCTTTTTAAGGGCAAATTGGTTTTTTCTAGGTCAGAAGTTCCCTAAATCCTTAAATGCAAACTTGGAAGCTACAGTTGTGTTCACAGATGCCAAATCTCCCAGCTCCTTTGATGACCCATTTTGTATGGACCAGAATGCTTATGCACAGGTAAATACATGTACACTTTACCTGTCAATTTTCCAGGAAATAATCTACCTGAACCATTTTTCAATTTTTAATCGTTAAAATCTACATTGACAGCTGTTTTTCAAGATCCCTGACTTCACTCACTCTGGATGTTGTATAGACTCGAAGTCCATTCAGGTTTCGCCTAGCACAAAATTCAAACTCAACACAGGTACAAAAATAACACTTTATTGCCTAATATTTGATAAAATTTCAGATCTGCTAAAAACTGGTTTTAAATGCTGCATTTTGTTCACAATTTCTAAAATTCTGATTTTGATATTCACACTAAGAAGTAAAACTTATAAATAATGGTTATCTTTTGTTTATTGCATTTACACATAAAAAGTACTGATTCAGAAAACCATATTCTTACAGTGTAAGGATGTGTCTAGATCACTCTTTTAATAAAGTAACATTAATTATGAACAATATAGAGTGATGAAGACACATCCTGTTACAAGATATCTCAATTCAATATTTTGATAACTCTCTAGTACATGAGTATCTGTCCGCTGAGTACAAGATATGGAACTGTAATGGTGATGTGTTAAGTAGCAGTGTTCCCAAAGCTCTCCTGAAGCAGACAGCAGACATGTAACACTTTGGTTATAGCTGTATGAGGACAAGGAAACTCACCAGTGGGCTATTATAACCTTATCAAAGACTGTTTCACTCCTAATATTCATTTTTTATTTGTACAACATATTCTATTTTATATTATGTTTAGTCAATAAATATATTGATAAACTGTTGATTTGTATTTATCTTTGGAATATACAAATTTCATCACACTTCTAGGTACAGAGTGTGATAGATTTTCTCTTAGTTTTAATTTTTTTTACTCTTAAAAAAAGTATTTACTTCTACTCAAAACTATTGCACAAACAAATAATATCAAGTATACAGCATCCTCATCCTATGTACCGGTAACTCTATTTACTGGCGGGGTCTTGACTGGTTCCCATTTTATTGAACATCAATGGTAGGGATCCAGTTTACTCGCTAGTCTGTCACCATGGTCACTTCTACATGTAGTTACGCTGGATAGGAATAATCGGCTATCATCACAAATCGTTGTTTCGTTGGATGGACGTAGATTGTGGTGGGGTCTGGAACAATGACCTGTTTAAGTTCCGGGGGACAATTGCTGCAGGCGGCCACAATAAGGATGAGGAAGGCTATAACGGTGGCAACAAAGGCCACGATACAGACAAACAGACACCAGGAGACGTCCCAGTCGCTCAGGGTGATGTTCACCGAGTAGACGGACACACCTATGATGATGCTCAGGGCTGTAATATGGGTCAAATAAGAAATACATATTATAGATAATCTCTGCAAGGTTTTCTTGAAAGTTTTGTAATTTATTAAAGGGATTTAATCAGTGTGCATGATATGAACTTTTCTTATTTTCTATAACAAATTTTGAAAAATGATGCACATCCTTCAGAAGCATTACATAAAAAGGAATTTCAAGCACCTTAAGTCAATAAATAGTTTGAAATTGTAGTTACTGTATCTGTGTTGATAAACCTCGTTACTGTGAACAGTATGGTTATTATTATGATCATAAAAACAAAAAATAATGTTATTAAAAGAGAAGTACTAGTACTATAACTGTAGAGATGATGAACACTGACCTGATATCAGAGAGGACACACACATGCTGGTCATCATGAATCTGTAGTACAGTCCCAGGGACACATACATGTACACTGGGATAATCACCAGGGGTAGTGCCATAAATATCACCCCCAGGCTCTCAAAGGCCCGGACCACCTTCAACCAGTCTGAAAAAAAAAATCTTGATGGGTTTTTTTTAAACTAGAACATAGTGGACTTGTTTTATGGGTTTGTTTTTTATTTGTTGTTGTTTTTTTTTTTTGTAGTTGGTTTTTTTTTGGGGGGGGGGGGGGGGGTGGGGGGGTTGTAATGTGTAGTACTTTTTAATTTCCCGCTTAAAGTTATATAACTCTTACAATTCACATTACGTTCTCGGTGGTACACCCGTTAAAAACTCAATTAAAGCCATACATTACCATCTGCATGCAACCAGCTAAACTTGTTTACAGTTTGTGCATTGTTGCAATGTTTTATGAACCGTGTAATGTTTCAAACATCCACAAAGGAGCACTTTAAAATAGAGTTTTACTTGTTAATTTTACGAAAGATGTCTTTTTTGCGTAAACCATGCCGAAAAATCAATAATTATAAACGATTTTGGTCTTGGAATGTGCATCACCCATCTAGGTAAATTGGCATATTGCGATGAACATTCTAGAATGCGTGATCACACACAAGTCTGTTATCCCCAGTCTGGTTATTTATAGTAATTATGTGACCTCGGTCTTTGAATTGAAATGAAAAAGAAGAAATTACAATTCAATTTTCTTACCGAATACATGTATTACGATAAGTTTAATTCTAGACATGTATAAAGCGATTTTAATTCACCCCCAAGGTTTTAAAATCACATAAAGGCATTTGCCTTACACCTGGTCTCAGAATAGACCTTAGAGCCAAAATTTTAGATAAACTTTTAAATAAGTTAAAAATTGAATATCATTTTTGCTCCGAGTTAGTATGTTTGAATAAAGGGCTCAAAAATATCTATGGCTAATTGTTCCTGTAGATCAAGAATCAAAATAATATATTAAACTTTTGTTCTGGAACCTTAACTTCGCTTTTAATGTCTCTTTCCCCAATTTTCCGCCATCATTCCTATTGGATTGACCAACGCCATCTTGATAGCGGCATTAATTGTTCTTCAAAAGGAATCAGCAACTCATTCAAAAGTCATTCTATAAAGTCCACCAGTCTGACGGTCATCTTTTCTGTTACTATGAGAGAAGTATGTGACCGTTAAAAGGGCTTTTATGTATTAAAACGTGGTGACACGATGGGCCTATGGATAAGATCTGACTGCGCCAACTGTATCACACGGCGGAGTTATTATCAACATGCGAAATCAGCGGTAACAAGTGTTTGACATCTCAATAAACATTGATAGAAAATCAGAATCTGGTGTTTTTCAATCCATAAAATTTATGTTTACATACAATTTTGATCCAGGTAACTTTTCATATATTTGATTTATAATTTTGTGTGATCGTGTGCGCGTGTGTGTGTGTGTGTGGGGGGGGGGGGGGGGTTAGATGGAAAAACTGTCCTTAAAGTGTTATTGTTTCTTAAGACCAGGGGCACATGTACATAATATGAATCATTCGAACTGAATGTGGGTGTTACTACTCCAATTTGTTTATAATTCTACCCCAAGACTACTGCAATATACTATAACCAGTTCCAAAATGAAAACGCCAACAAAGTAAATTTTTACAATATTAATAAATTCTTTAAGTTTATCAGTAATGCGGAGAAAAAACCAATTCTAAATATTATATGTACACTGTCTGTATATTATGGACGCCAAACAAAATCAGTGCTACCCAGCCAAACAAAATCAGTGCTACCCATCGGCATTCAATTGAAACACGGAAAATCTAATATGTAAAAATATATACTTGTAAATTATAGCCCTATACGAGTATGTTAAAACAATATTACGCATTTACGATACAGGCTTCATAATATATTTCAGATCCTCATTAACTGTGTCCCAAGCAAAATGTAGTTATCTTTATTCACACATTTTTCAAGAACCACTACGTTCAATATACAGGTTTTGAAAAAAGCCAATTTGTTCGCTCCGCACAAAATTCAGAACTCTATAGAATATGCGCCAAGAACGAGTCTAGCGTCTAGCTTTGAAACGTCAATGAAAGTCGTGAGGATCTTCACCTCTTCAATCATATACATGTAAAAAGAGACATCAATGGGCTCAGCAAGACTCTGAAAGTTAAAATCTCTGGCAGAAAATTTCATTAACCTTAAAGGATAAGCCAGCGAAAGCGATTCCGTGAAATTGAATGATAAACGAAAAGACAACGCCACATGCGAAATCGATTCTCCTGACCAAATAAAAAATAAGTTTAGCATAATTATTATATATGTTAGTTGTAAAAGAAATAATAACCTGAAGTGAAGTACTCCACGTGGTCCTCCCTATAACAGTCAATGTGGTATCCAGTTTTACAGCGGGCGACCCGCCACAGGCCCACATCATAGGTACCATCAAAGGCCCAGTAGGGCGCGGCAAAGCCCAGAATCTGGAATATGGCTCCAATAAGAAGAGCGATGCATGCCATCATGGGCATACCGGCCGATCCAAAAAGTCTCCCCATGTTTCTCAAATGCTCTTAATTAATGAAGTCACACCTTTCTGTCCACAAAACGAATAACACTACACTTCGATAAACGAAGTAATAAACAGGTATACTGATTGATTTGGTCGATATGGGAATAAGGTCCCGCGCCGTTGGCAATATGTGATGGAAAAGCTGTTGTGAGGGGTTTGGAATGCTCAGGTGAGACAGGTAATATTTTAGTTCTAAATCACGTGACTACAGACCTGAATTTCAAGTTTTTCTGTGGTTCCTACAGCGATGATTGGTTTTTATATACATCACAGCATCACTAACCCACAGACAAATTATTTTTGATCAGACATTAATGTGCCTCTACATTAACATGCTTAATTTAAATGCAGTTTGCTTAGCAAATAACTACATCATAACGCTTT
This sequence comes from Magallana hongkongensis, assembly GCA_016163765.1. Classification (NCBI taxonomy): domain Eukaryota; kingdom Metazoa; phylum Mollusca; class Bivalvia; order Ostreida; family Ostreidae; genus Magallana; species Magallana hongkongensis. The sequence continues at coordinate 20,815,148 of WFKH01006014.1, read as the reverse complement.
ATATCTTTATATTTCATAATTAGCATAAAACATTTCCGTTGTCAGAAAATTATATATGCACGCATATGTGTTTGTTTATTTAGAGTCAAAAGAACCGGTTCATATAGACGATGACAGGACTTATGAATGAAAGTCCTCCCACAACTACTTTGCAATAGATACAAGACAAATATTTGAAAAAGATAAAAAGGATAGCGCGGTATTCAATGAGATTGGCGACTTTACATCAACTTTTATGACTGAATACTTCGGGGGGGAAAAAAACAACTTTTCATTTTGCCCCATCCCAATGTAGGCACATACCTCCACGCCCAGTCGTTACGTTATGCACCCTTCAGTGGATACCACCTATTGACTGTTAAATTCTAACGGCCACCCGTTTATGTTTTAATGAAATATTTTAAAGAATAAAAGGTGCATGCATATATATATAGAGTTTTCAAATATTACTCATATAGCCGAAAGTTATTTAAATGAATGTTCATACAAAAAATGTATAACATGTTGAATCCACCCAATTCATCAAAGCAATATGATCTGCAATTTTCGTGTCGGAAATTTTTATTGTGAAATTTTAATTTATTACTAAAATGACAAAAATATCATGGTTTATAAGTCTGTTAGTCATATTTTTATGGGAAAAGCTACATAGAGACCGATTGAAACAAAATTTAAATTGTTGTCATCATGAGCAAATGAGGATTGCTATATACTCCCTTAAGGAAGGTGGGTGGACAACGAATTAACCATCAAATCTGCCATAAACTTTTACATGTGTGATATTTTTGGACATAAACTATTATTTAGTGTTAAAGCTTTTAGCTTTAATACATTTTCTTATAACTTTGTCTAAAGGAAGTAAATAGACCCTAAAAATGGCCACGACCATCAAACCCTCTTAATACAAGAAAAATCATGGAGGAGTCGATAAAGTGTTTCTTTTGTAAAAATAACACAACCAGGAATCATTTGCTTATCGTGAAATAATGAATATTTCACACCAACAATATCACTAAACTTGTAACTTTAAATGCTTTCTTAAAGGGGCATGGTCACGATTTTGGTCAAATTCTATTTTTCTGTTTTTATTATTTACAATGCTTTAGGAATGCGTTTCTAATGATAAAATGTTTGAGAGTCAGTCGTAGAGTTATAAGCAAGATACAGGGCTCACAGTTCTTTGTCATTTAAACAAGGCTCGTGCCCTGTTTTTGTTTACATATGTTTAATATACATGTACCGATAAAAAATCTTTTTCAAGCTAATTTGTCTATCTTCTTATTAATTTTAAGCATAAATAAACAGTTCATAACGTTTAACACATTCATTTTAGGTCTAAAACTGGAATTTTCACTGCAACATTCAAAATGCAAACAAAAGCTTTGTTTACATAGCAAAGAATTGTAAGCTCTGTAACTCGCTTATAACTCAACTAGTGACACTCAAATTTTGGTTGCCTATTGAAAATGCCACACTGAAGCATTGTAATTAACAAAATCGGAAAAATAATTTCGACCAAAATCGTGACCATGCCCCTTTAAGGACCTTCCATAATTAGTGAAATAGAAATGGATTACGATAGATAAAGAGTAACTCATACGCCATTTTTTTTTTTTTGGGGGGGGGGGGGGGGGCACTGACAATGCGATGATACAGGAAAACTAAATTTTCTTTGTAAACATTTCCTCATTCTATGAATAAAATCAGTTCCTTCATTGCTTATCAAAAAAGCTAAATATGGTTTCACCGTAAAATTAGGTTTATCGAATGTAAAGAAAAGACAATTAAAAACTTGGGTGTACACTGTGATTTATACTGAGAAACGCAATTAAAGAAAAGACAATTGAAAACTTGAGTGTACACTGTGATTCATACTGAGAAACGCAATTTTTTAGTGACAAAATTTAAGATTTTTTATGGAAAATGCACAATTTTCTGTGAAACTAAATTCCACAACTGCAAACCATAGATTACAATCAAAAGAAAAAAACTTTGTTCCTTTATCATGGATGCGCGCGTTCTTTAAAAGTTGACATATTATTCAACAAGTGTAAACTACGTAAAAAAAAAAATACCTCGGTTCTTTTACAGAAACGGTATTCCGGATGACATGACTAGGATGGTTATCATCTCTAATATTGTATCGAACGGCTGTAAACTAGTTTTTAGTTGATCAATTTACTAGTATCTAAAAATCCGTAACCTTTAGATAACATACATATGTACCGGGTACTTATTTTATCCACATTAAGTATTCTACATTGGGCTTCCTTCACCCTGAATCCAAAATCTGTACATACATCCAGATCTTTAAAACGAAATTCAGGTAGGCACAATCAAATACACGTACCTTAAATAAATTAATAGCATCATAATGGTACAATGAGCCTTTCACAAAAAAGATAATTCAATCATAGAATTGTTTATATTTCAGATTATTAATGATTGTCCAAATTTTCTCCCAAATGCAAGTGCAATTTAATAACTGGTATACTCTAAAACTTTCTTGGGTAATCATTATCACAATAAATAAAAAATTGGGTGAGTAACAGACAAGCATTCTCATTACAGGGGAATTTTTGATCCATGATTCCAACTCAAAATGCAGGTTTGTTCTTGTAATGTTAGTAATTAACATAAAACACAAAAAATATCTCCTTGATGTAAAAATCTCTTTAACTGTCCAATCTGTACACAGGTATACATACAATTAAGTGACAGATAAAAGAAAATCAATAAAATCTAAAAATTTACATGAACATGTCTTTATAAGAAGCTTGGAAAGTGCATATCACATATATTAAACAAGAAATGGCTTCCAAAAAAAAAATTCATGTACATGTATTTCATATGGAATTTCACTATCCCTTTAAAAAATTTGATAATCAAAATTCTAATTCATCTTTTTTTAAGCCTTCAGAATAAATATCTTTTATTTCTACAACCCAATTCTTTAAACAACAAAAATTAAAGTTGCAAAGAAAATGCATGAACTATAACAATAGGATAATTCATTCAAAATGCAATATTTGATCAATACAAGCTATACACATATTTCTTGAACACATTACTGGTGTATACACAGTATACATTACCCACCATACCTTAAACATTCAAACCCCAAAAGCAGAACTAGCCTATCATCATATACTAATTTCAAGAATGCATTTTATGTTATTACTAAATAAACACGCATTGTACATAAAATGATAAACTTAAAATTACCATTTGATTCAATGTACATGTAGGTTTAGAGAAGGAAACATACTTTAATTGGTATGAATTAGAATTTAAAAAAAAAAAAAAGACAAGAGGATATCAAAGAACTAATCATTAGATAAAACATATTCATGTAACATTTCATCGTTCTTTCAACACTGCACGTCAGAGATAATCCGATGGTGAAGAAATTAGCATTCAATAAAACATAAACACGTAAACATTTCATTTTTTTCTGTTTATATATCAACACTGGTGTGATGGCTATCTTAACACTTGACATCGGATATACTGCATGTGATGGCTATTTTAAACTGGACGTTGGACATATTACCAGCGTGTGTGATGTCTATTCTTAACACTGGATGTCGGACATACTGCGTGTGATGGCTAGTCTGGTCGGGTAGGACCCTATCCCTGTAATCCTCTCTTCGTCCGACAAGCTGGTCTCGCTGTTGTTTGTAGTGGACGGAGACAGACTCCCGGCTCTCCTGTGAATGTCCATTGGTCTGGGCTGTAGGTTCACTACCATGCAGTGGTGAGTGTCCCCCACAGGCGAGACCTGGGGGTCATTCCTGTTCTTGTCTGGCATAATGAGGACTCCATCCTCCATTTCTATTGGGGACAACTTTGGCATGGACACCTCTCCATCACTCAGGAGAGAGTGAGCATCAATAAAGGTCAGAGTTGACATATCCATAGAATTAGAGTCACTGTTTTTCGTTTTTCTCCCACAGTATTCAAACTTGTCAGCTAGAGAACACTTGACATTCAGATTGGAGTAAATGTGCTGCTCTTCGTAAGTGGTGATAGTATCATCTGGAAATCTGATCAGAGATTCTAGGCGAGATCGCTTCTTTTTTGGGAATGTTCTAGGCGAGTTGACAAAACTATGCTCCAAAACACTTCTTTTCCTCTCTGTATACACCATCTTTTTGGCTTCTCTCCACAGCTCCATAGATTCTTTTATCCCATCAGGTGGACTAGCCAGTGGATCAACTTTCTCTTGCCCCTTCCTTTGCTTCCACTTCTTACCATCTTTCATCGGCGACATTGAATAACAGCTTTGGTCAGAAGTGTTCTCTCCTGCCTCCAAGTTCTCCTTAAAGGAAGTACTTGGTCTAATATGTCGATTCATCATAAAGGTTTTACCTTTGAATCTGATTTTGAGGGTGGTTTTCTTGGGCTTTTCTCCACTTCTGGTGTTGCCAGTATCAGGGGACAACTCTTTTTTCTCCACTTTTGGTCTTTCATTGCCTATTTCCAGCCACTGTTTAATCAGCATTTGGTTTGGGTTCATTTTATATTTTAATTTCCCTTTGGAAGTTTTCCTGCCTCTCCCTGCCTCTCCCGACCTTTCACTTGAAGCCCTCTTCAGACCCAACTTTCCATTCATAAGTGTTCCTGGTGCATTTTTAACTTTGTAAGAAGCACTGTCCTTGGGTACAAGACCAGGAATAATTTGTTCGTTGAAACAAACATCTACATTTTGATCTAGAGAGATTTTGGGTTCTTGTAATAGCCGTTTTAAAACGCCATTTTTAGCACCATCATCAACAATGGATGAGTTATACTGGGAAAGAGTCATTTGTATTTTCTGAGAGCCTGACCTGTTCACAGCAGGTTCAGCATCATCAATGTGATATCCAGCAGAGATGTCTTTCTTCTGGTCCTCAGAGCTACAAGTCACTGTTGCTGAAGCCTTTGACTTTGATTTCCTCTTTGTTTCCCCTTGAGAGTCCATGTTGCTGTTAGAGAATACAGAGTTTCTTCTCCTTAATTTCTTTGGCCTCGACTCCGATTCAGAATCCGAAGAGTCTACATCCGTCCATGTCATGTCTATATCCAGCCTTAACAGCTTACGAAGGCTTTCTTGCTGCTTCTTTTTCCTCTTTATCCTCCTCTTTTCTCTCGTCTCGTCAATGGAATTTGACCCATCATCTAGATACACATAGCCCTTAGCTTTTGGGTGAGAGGCAGACCCTGGAGAAGCCTTCTTCTTTAGTGATGCAGCTAAAGACTCACATTTATCATCCACTCCCACAACATCCACCTCTTCATCTTGCGAGTCAACAGCTTTACTCACAGAGTGCTTTTTGGTGACCACAGCTGATGGCACAAACTTTAACTCCTTACTTACAACCCTGGACTTTCCACTACATTTAGACAGCGACATTGGAGATATGATACTCTCATGTTTTCCAGGTGACTCAAACACCCCAGCACTGAAATCTGACAGACTGTTTCCAGGACTAAGCACTAGTGAGGTATCTGAACTGGAACATTCATCCCCAGATAACACATCAAACTGTGAAGCGGACGCCTTTAATTTTCTAAAGCCTTTGGCTTGCTGTTGGTATTCACTTTTTCCTTTGTTTCCAAGGGCTGTGTCTACAAGCCGCTTGTTTGCTCGTGGAGATGGAAGCATTTTCTTTCCTGTCTTTTTCTTTTTGATTCCATTGCAATTATTCCCTAAGTTATGAAAATAAGATAACAATAAAAGACTTAAATTATTTCTCATTTTCACATAAAAATTACATAATAAAAAATTGTCATAACTGTTAACAGAAGCTGTATTAAGTCATAAAAAAAAGAAAAAAGATTTTTAAGATAAATAATCAAAATTGTAAATTCAAGTAAAATACTGACTTCTGTTCTTTTATTCTAAAACCAAACTTATTGGATTCACTTACATTTCTTCTCTATTTCATAGCAGTCTGGACACATGTAGTCGTCGGGGCCAACTTTGATGATGTTCTGACACCCTACATGGGACCCAGTGGACCCGCACCAGTCACAAACCAAAATCTCCCACTTCCTGTAAATTTAGAAAAATCAATGAAAAATGAAAATTTTATTGTCCTTTTCAATGTGAAGCAAATTTTCCTCCACAGCTTAAAAAATCATAAAATTTTGCCGTTCAAACACTGACCCTCCATCTTTGTTGTAGTCCCGTCCTTTGTCACACTGACACTTCCTGGCGTCACAGTGAAGGTACCTCTCCAACAGGTCCGTGAAGGCATTCGGCTCCGTCTCCCAGGCTGCGTCTCTGTAAAGTCAGTCGAAGAGTTAGTACAAAGACAAAACTCATGAATGTCATTTTCATGATTATTATCATCAACCATTAACCCTAAAAAATTAACTGCATTCCTTTTTTGTTTTTAAAAAAAATAAATTCTTTTGCTTGACTAGAATATGATTTGAAAAGTGCATTAAAAAGATTAATATTTAACCCCCATCCCCCTCCCCTAAGTGTGATATGAGCCACTAACTGGTCTGGGATGTGGACTCCCATCCTCAACATCTCCTCCTGGAAATGATCCTTGTTGTTACACAGCGGGCATTTAAAGAAGTGCAACCCAGCTGTTGTTGCATGTTTCTGAAAATAAACAGACTTCATCTGTACAATGCTGATGATTAAATACAGTTGAACTTAGATATCTCGAACACTGATATCTCGAATACAATGGATATGTCGAAGTGATTTGTAAGTCCCAACCACTTATTTTTTAAGTATTTTACCCTCGAATACTCGGATATCTCGAATTTTTTAAACAGTCCCATTTAGTTCGAGATAACGAAGTTTGACTGTACTAGTAAACAAACAACCAAATCCTGTTTGGGGTGGAGGATGTGCTTTTCTCCCCTCTGCCTATGACACACCTGTATACACATCCTATGGAACCAGGACCCTCTACAGCATGGGGACTTCAGTGTGTCAGGACATGGCATGTTGAGCACAGAGTTCATGCAGATAGCACAGGTCACCTCGGCCTCCTGGGTCTCGGGGCACGGTGTCTGCTGGGGTCGGTGTTCCAGGCAGTAGGAACTGTAATATAAGTACCTCAACTTACTGCATATTTATCAGATGTTGTAGATTATTAAATTGAAAAAGTCAACATACATTCATGCACATGCACAAAGAAACTATACACACTGCTTTTAATCCATTAATTCTCATGAGATGTATACACAGAATATGCAGAGCAAAATGGGTATTTTAAACGTGATTTCTTCTGTACTATTATGGAACAATCAGCATAAAAAATTTCTTGTCATATACACTGTACATGTAACATTGCATATATTTGTTTCATAAAAAAAATCTTTGTAAAAATCTCCACAGATAGATTACCTGAATGTGTCAAAGAACTGATGCAGGGTTTTTCCATTTATTCCACAACTGAAATGGAACACTGTTCTGCACTTTCCTACCACACAACCAATAGTTGCTCCTTTTTGTTTACAAAATGTGCATCTCTGTAAAATAAAAAAGTTTTATTTTAATCAGTAATAGACAACAGATTGGGAAAAGCAAGAAATACCCCTAAAACACTAAGAATTTTTGCTTTTAAAAACTTGGCAAATAGATTTAGTTGAATCCAAGTAATGTGTACATTTCATTCTCAATTGATGGAAACATTAGTTGCAGTATTGAGTTAAATGTGTCAATGATGCCTTACATTATCTGAATACTCACTAGTCTTAGACCTCTTTTAAGTTCTTTTAGAACATCAGCAGGCAGGAACCCAGAAATGCCATCTTCATCAGTATCTCCTCTCTGACTTAAGCCACTTGCAAACAACTGAAAAAAATGTTCAGTACGTGTTATACTCAAACTTATATTAAAATCCCATCCTATCTTAATTTTAGTTTTCTTGAATTATACCTACTTTATTGAATTCTTACCATGCAAAAATAATGGATAGTCAATCCAAACTTTTTGATCTTTCTTCCAAACTTTTCCTCATTGTCTTCTGATTGAAGACAAAACAAGCAATGGTCCTTGTCAAGACCTAGAAAACAATTGTTGACTCCATATTGATAAATGTGTCTCTTATGTCAACAGTCCATGTTCATGTTTATTAGTGCTTGAAACTTCACATTAAATTCTAACATCAACAGAAAATCTCATAAAAAAATTTGTTTTGTCTACTTTTAAGGACATAATGAATATACACTTTTTATCAGTAAAGAGAAGGGAATTTCATTGGGGTTTTTTAATTGTTGGATAAAGGTAGAGAAATCCCATTCCAGCTTCTTTAAGCTGCACGGTCCGATTTTTTCGCTATTACAGTATCAAATAATGTTCCATACAAACCAATTATCTTAGAAAGTTATAGACTTTCGCCTATTTAGTATTTACACCAGCAGAATCGATCTCCTTTCAAAATTAGAATAATCAAAGTAAATAAAATTATTTCTTTATGGGCATACAAAAAAACAAACCAAACTGCATCATGGGAATGTTTAGAAAAGGGAACAGTTTGGTTTTGTTACCTGAATGTTTGGGTTTATTCAACCCGCATGTTATGCATCAATTGTAAAAAAAGCAAACTTTAGAAATATTAGTGAAAAAATCTACACAGGCTTATTTTCGATTTGCCAAAACATTATGAACTTTATTTATAGCAATGTCAAAGTCGTAATACAATCATAGCCGCCACGACGTCAGGGGCGACTTTTAATATGAGGCGAAATAACCCGGTACCATTTTGTGTCGTTTGTTTTTTAAACAAATATTTTGTACATCATTTTTTCATTGAAATATGGCTTAATTATCGGGAAAACTACTGCAATGTCTTTTATTAAATTATACACATACTTAGCATAACCATCATTTAAAAGTGGTCACAAAATTGATATAAAATCGGACCAAGCAGCTTTAATGTGGGATAAATGCTGGAAATTTTTTTTTATCAAAGGAAAAGGGGAAGGAAACCTCACTTGGTCTTTTTTAAATACATGTATGAAAAATAAAGAGGGAAGTACTTGGTATCACAGATTTTTTTATATGTAGGATAATGGGAAAAAAATAATTACTGGTGCCCCTTTACATGGTAGATGAAGAGATTAAAAGATAAGTTTTTTTCATAGATGCATGTAGGATGAAAGGAGGGAATACTCACTAGGCTTTTTTTTTTTTTTTTTTTTTTTACATGTATACAGTTAAAGAGAGACATCACTTCTTTATTTTATTTGAAGGATAAAGGAAGGGGAATCTCCGAATCTCACTGAGTTATTTTTTTTCTTACACAAGATCAGTCCCTTATATATTCTCTGCATAGCAAGAATTTTTTTTTTGAAGTGCCTTTAATATTTTTGACAACGCACATTTATATATATATATCATTAAAGTAACTGTAAAACATCGGTAAAGATATACATTAATACATACCAAGAGCTTTTCTAATTTCATTTCCATCTTCTTTCTTGTGATATTTTGTCATGATTTCCACTTATCATGCAACCTTAAAATAAACAAGAGGCATAAGTGCCATATCACCCACTTAACATCTTCTCCTAAAAATGTTTCTTGTTGTAACTGATAGTGCATCAAATAGAAAATTGCATTAGAATTTGGTACCAGGTAGGATTTTTGTTTAGACAATGCCTTTTTGCCATATTGGTTTGCTGGAACATTCATATAACATATTGCTATTAGAATTGTAGAAATTTGGTATTAGGGTTTGACAAATTGACAAATTGTCGGGTTGATGACTTTGAGACAAGTTGGCAAAGGCTGAAGAGTGGTTGAGAGTTTGCTGAAAGTGATTTGACAGTGGATATGTTCTTTTGTATATCATTAACACATCATTCAACAAAACTGACTTGTGTCTTGAAGAGGAAAAATTGTGTAAGAAATATTATTTACAGTCAAATTACCGGTAACGAATATTTGCCAGTATCGAATAATTTTTAGAAAAATTATTGGAGAAAAACAAAGTTAAGGAAGTTAAGGTTTTAAAAAATACGTATTAGCTAGGTAATTATAATACAGAAATAAATATTCTATCTGTGTGTGGAGTTGCTTGACATTTTCCCAATTATTTACCGTATTGTTTACAAATTAAAAAGGTGTCCCAGATATGAGCTGCCGGAAGTGCAAAGCAGAAAAAACGAAAGTGTGAAAACAATTAAGTCTAACTATGAAAATAAGTTTGTTATTGACCCATATTTAGTAGATAATTAGTAATTATAATCCATTTAATAAGATTAAGCATCATATTAAATGATAATTTAATTTTGAATAAAATTATGACTTCCAAAAGAACCACGTGTAGTTTTCCTAGTTTCGGTTCAGTGCGACAGAAGTATTATTTGGCTGGATATATTGATAAATATACGGGCAAAACAAAGGCAAATCGCAATTACTTATCTTTATTTACTACTATAAAGTGTTTTCATGAAGGTTTAGTTTCATAAAGTAATGCAAAATGAAACCTTTTCAAGATCAGTTTTAATTTGTCAGGAAAAAGGTAAAATAAAACCAATGATCATATTCTTTGTTTAAATAACAAATTCCCTCAATAATTTTTTCTTCTTCATTTATAAGTTCATTGACATGTACCTCTGGTGTATTATCGAAATTGATCTGCCCCAAAAACCCTCTATCAGAAATGATAGAGGGCACTTGATTTGATACTGGAAAACGAAATCGAAACTAGGAAAATGGAGGGGGTGTTGAAATTACTATCTCCGTAATTCATCCTTCATATTTTCAGAAGTTTGATACCACAATTTAGAAGGACAAAGAAACATCAGTGTTTTTTTTCACCAATTTGGGACTGGGGGCTGGGGCCCTTTCAACTGGGAAAAATAGTGACAAAACAGGAAAATTGGGAAAATTCGTTTTTATTGATAACCATGAAATTTAATGATTTCTATCATTTTTTCAAATACTAATTAAAGCACAAAGCCTCTTTTTCTAAAGTTCTTCAAATTATTTATTATTCTGTTCAGTCTTTCTTGAAAATTTTGACAACTCATGCAAAGTTGTTTTTTTTTAAAAATACAATTGGGAATTTTTGGTCCAAAATTGGGAAAATATTAGGAAATTTCCAATTGGGACTGGGGCCGAATTTGGGCCCCAAATCAGGCCCAAAAGAAACACTGAACATGGAAACATGATTGAAACAAAAAATAAAAACATTTGGAATTCTGGCCATAATAGTCGCATACATGACGAAACCGCATACTGATTAGTTACCGGTAAAACGACTATACATTTTTTTTTATAAACACCTGGTTGTCACACACTATATTGTGTTTGAAATTGATATGCAACAGCTGGTAATACTATTACATGCTATACATTACATTAGAAACTCGGAACAATGACTTTTAATACTCTGATAATATACAAACTTTGCAAATGAAAACACGCAAATGAGAGTTTGAAAAAAAAAATCAAGCTTAGGAAAACGTCATTCTTCTAATAGACAGCTGAGAGAAGTGGAGAGATAAAGGCCAAAGGTTTCCTCCACATTCAGCCACATTGGTCAATGGATATGGATAAGGTGCTACTCCACTTCATTATGGCCAATCGTGATGGATACTCGCTAAACGTTTCCCTCATTTCATAAATGCATCTAATGGTTATATCTAAAGTAAGTAAAGCAAGACAGTACACTTACAAATATTGTAGCCATGCATCAGTGATCACAGAGCTCAACGCATGCTGCACAGCATCATGTCGGCATCTCTGCAAAAAATATAACAGAGAATCATTTTGTCAGTCAAAGATATAATGACGAATTGTCAATTTCTAGCTATTCATAAACAGACCTAAACAAACTATGCAATCTTTTAACAAATAAACCTTGAAACGTTTTTCTTTAATCTTTCAAACTTACAGGCGGGGTATTGTCACGTGACAATAACTTCCGGTTTTAGTGAAATCTGAATGTGGTGGGATAAAATTCCGGAATAAAGAGGAACAAACATGGCGGCTCCCAGTGGACAAGAAAATGCTGTGGTAATATTTTAATGCAACTTGCTTTTAAAAAGTCGTGACATCTTTGCTTATAGGATGCAAATTTGAATTTTTATGATTTCCTGTACATGATTAATGATCGTTTCCTATATTTTCTATTCAAAATCCATTTATTATCAATCTTAGATTTCAAATGGGTCATTATTTAGAATGTGCTGATAATATGTTTACTGTGCTAGTAGTTAAAATACAATGAGCAACGAAATTTCACTGTCACATGTTATACCCTAGCTTTGTTAACATTCACTTTTCTGAAGAAAGGAAGCAAGTTTCACATTATGTGACACTCAAATTTATTACTATAATGATGATCCAACAACCATTTTATGAAGGATTCCTGGGAAAGAATGAATTATAGAATTCAGGAAAAAAAATTGATATGAAAGTATAGCTGTTTATTGTCTCATTCAGCAGCTGTTCAGCCAGACAATTTTTTTTAATGCACTTATGCAGAGCATCTGGTTGAATGAGGCAAAGCTTTTTACAGTTAGCCTATTCTTTTTCAGTCAGTGTTATGTACGTAAGGTAGTCCTATACTCGGCGCTAAATGGGTTCAATCATTAAAAGCTTAGCTTTAAATGATAGATATACGTTCTAGCAATACATATACATAAGAAAATATGTATGTTTACATGCTAGTTTTTTTGTTATCACCTCTCAGACAGGTGTACCCCCTTGCCAAAATTATTGACAATGATGAAATTTGCAAGACATCCATTTTTCTTAAAAATAATGACCAATTTTGAGGATTTTAGAACTGGATATACAAAATAGAGTATAAACACTTATTTAAACCATATCTCATCAAAATTTTTGTGAAAATTGTTGTAAGTAAGTGCGCTTTTATAGGCCCGATGTATCAAAATAGAAAACAAAAAACGCGATGCATGTATCGTGTTTGGTCATTTTTTACTATTTTATGGACTCAAACCTAAATTCATGGTGTTTATTTTATAGAATAACATCTGAGAAAAAAGATTTGGTAAAATAAATGATAAGCTCTAAACCAAGTATATCCTGAAGAAAAATTCCATAAAAATCACATTTTGCAACAGTTTTCTGCTTAGATATGTCAACAATGTTAGATATCATTTAAACATTAATTACATGCAATTGACGATTGATTAAATTCGAAATAGCTTCTGTCTCTAAATTTAAACCGGTTTTAGTAAAAAAAAAGAAGAAAACTTTGGGGGGGGGGAATCAGAAATTTTGTTTTTCATTTTAATTCAACAAAATCGAGTTTCTCAACATTAACCATTTCTATCTCTCATACAATACATACATTACCGTTCTAACTGCTTATTATTGTCATTGTTTACAACAGCAATGTATAGCAAAATCAATACCGGATATCTAAAACGCTATGTAAAAGTCGAACCAATATTGTAAAATCCATATTATGACGTAGTGCGATACTCGGACTACTTTAAGTCCACAGAGCTTGCTTTCTAGCCCACATGATAAATACAAAATGTAATAGTAATAATGATGGTTTTTACCAAATTCGATGTCTTAAAAAAAAAAATGTATTTGACTGGTCAGAAGTACGCTGGAATATTTGTTTTTGTTTTCATTTCAGATGGAGTTTGCAGTCAACATGACATGTGAGGGGTGTGTTAAGTCTGTGAAGAATTCACTTCAAGGAGTAGAAGGTATATTCACTGTCACCTTATGATTTTTAGGTGGTGGTGCAGCATCCAACTAAATTATTAAAAACAAGGGTATCAATATTTAAGAGTGCATGTACATGTAATTAATTTGTGACTGCTTAGATTTACATTTATGAAAAAAATGTACTTTCACCAGCTGCTCTCACCACCAATGCATAGAAAATTCAAGGTCAGACAAATCTGTGACATCTGCAGTCTATGGATTATGTTTGCTTTTGTTTACTGATATTAAATATGTGTTTTTTTATCAACATATAACCTTTTGTACTGTGAGGGAGACACTGTAATAAGAAATGCACCCAGAAGGAATAATTATACCTATCAAATGTGTACCTCACACAAAACTAGACACATGCTTCATTTTCTGATAATTTACATGACCAGCACTTTACTGAATGCTAATAAATTGTTTGGGTTTTTTTCCACAATGAATGTACAAGTATCTTCAACTTCATAATTGCTAATAGAGTTTTCATTCTTTCTCATTTCTGAATACAGGTGTGAAATCAGTCCATGTGGACTTGAACAAAGACCAGGTAGTTGTAGAGAGCAGCCTGACCTCTTCACAAGTACAGTCTCTGATTGAGAAGACAGGAAAGAGGGCAGTTCTCCAGGGTTATGGGGGATTCAATGGTAAAAACAACCCTCACTTACTGGAAAGCACTAATGAGGAATTACAGCCTAACTCGTTCAACATACGTGTACATCCTATTCAAATCTTTCTCTTTAGAAACTCCTTTAGAGTCTGGTGTTGTACAATTAAATGCTGGTGACAGCAACATCCAAGGAGTCATTCGTCTAGTCCAATCAAATCCCTCGAAATGCATTATTGATGGCACCATTGATGGGCTTCCAGAGGGAAAACACAAACTTTTCATCCATGAGTTAGGGGACATTTCTCAAGGGTGTGACAGGTTTGTATATTGCAATGTGTTCATGGTATTGTAAATGAATAAAAGAAAGTAAAAAGGTTTTCAGCAGTAATTATAATTTTTAATTCTTTGATTGTTTTAAATATTTTAAGATTGCCAAACAGATTTTTTTTTGAAGGGGGACAGGTGATTAAACTTTAATGTTTAAATATAATCTTTTCTCAACAGTAAATATTTCTCAAAATAATACTGAATTACTTCCCTTCAAACAAAGAATATAAATGTACAAGTTAAAAACATGATGACGTTAATAATTTCAGCTGTGGTGACATACTTGGGAGACTAAGTCCCAAGACAGAGAAGGTAAATTCTGAAAAATAATCCAAAGCCTTTGAAATTCATTCAAGATAAGATGATGATCTTAATTTGATGTCTTATTTTTCTTACTCAGCCATTGGGTGAACTAGGAGAAATTGACGTGTCTACCAATGGGCGAGCTGATTTCAGACTAACCAATCATAGGTTAAAAGTGTGGGAGATGATAGGAAGATCCATCGTTGTACATCGTGGCTCCCCGAATATTCAGCAAAAGTAAGAGAAATCAGAAAATTCATAAATAGGGGTATTCATAAACATCTCGTAAAGGTAATAGTTTAACTCAGACCTATATAACTATCAAAATAACTTTAAAAGGAAGAAATTATTGATTAAACTGAAGAGGGTGTAATTTTACTACAGTTATTGCCAAGATCAAAGAGAAGCCGCGGCCATTATTCTCCAATATACCACGAACGTCATCAGTAAATTATCAGATCAAAATACCTATTAGCCTCGCACTGATCGTGAAACTATAACTTCAGAATGTAAAATGTTTTAAAACCATGTCAATTCCATGTCTTAGTTCCAGTCAAATGATGTGTATTGCCTCAAATGTTTATTTCGAAAAGCTCAATTTGGCTGTTCTAAGGACCTCCCTAGCACATTTGCACTGCATGTTCTTTCATGAAATAAATATAGAGTAGTATTGATAATTGTATTAAATTACCCTTAACATTTAAAGGAATATGATTCAAAGATATTTTATAAATAAGAGAAGTGTATTTAATATCCAACAAAAAAAATCTGTCATCTGCATATTGTCTAATCCGAAACCTGTAATCAATACACCTACTAACAAAACCTTCGGGGTTACATGGAACAGCATGCTAAATGACTTAGTTCATCTCTCTGTCTGAGAAACGATCAGTTGAAAATCTGAGCTGTTAGTAGAATAGAAATAAAGTTCTTGTTATCGTGAATGTTGCAGGATATCCTCCTCGACCTCAAAATGTTGTTTGAAATATAAAAGCCTTCGCCGCTATCAAGCTGAATTTTAAGGAGATATTTGAAAATAAAATGTATAAAGTATACAGCCATATAATTATATATTCCTATTTTTCAAGACTTTCCTGTGGTATCATTGCAAGATCTGCTGGGCTTTTCCAGAACTCAGAGAAGAAAATATGTTCTTGTGATGGTGTGACAATTTGGGATGAGAGAAATGTTCCACTGGCTGGATCAGGCCGCAAATCCAAAATATGAAAATTTTTATTTGCCATCAGTGCTTTTATAAAAAGTCCCCTATCTGAAGATTACTTGATTTAATGATGAAATCTCTGAATCAGATGGTTGTTTTTTTTTATTAAAAAAAAAATTAAAACTGCAATTCACAATTCTTTTATATGAAGGGGGAAGTTAAAAAGTACAATAAATTATAGTAACACTATGAAATATATTTAAAATTGTTCTCTTATTTAGTTAAAGCTATGTAAATATGAATTCAGTATGTATGTATGTTTTAAAAGGACCGTATGATATATTGTTGTATTGTTATGAGAGGTTTTGCTTTATATTTATGTATGTAAAATGGTCTCCTTCCTGTTTTAATAAAACACAACACAATATACCCTGTCATATTTTTTTTTATTAAAAAAGAATTGATTGTACAAATAAAAACAGTACAGAAGACTACAAATATAAATAAATTCTTTTTATATATGTGTGTAGAATGAGTAAATATCTATCTTCTAATTAAGTCCAGGACCAGTTTAGTGCTTGAGAATACTTAGTATTAATCCTTTTTTTTCGCCAAGTTTGTTATCAACACAAAGGCACTGCAGTTTCTTCCCTTTTTACCCCAATTTTAGGCACAGAACTGGAGTTGGGTTGGCACAATGTGAATAGCACAGCAGGAGAATGAACATGTTCACAGAATAAAGTTCTGTGTCACATAGTTAAATATTGGTGAGTGTCATTCTATGATAAGTCAGTCCTGAAAAAGGATCACTTTCAAGTCTCGTTATCGGTCTTTTCTTGGTACTTTTTAATGTGCTCCTGAAGCTTATCTTGGTCAAAAAAGTTTCTAGAAAAAAGAGGTAACATCATGAATAAAACTGTAGTTAACCAATTGTAACCAGTGTCAATCATTCATAAAAAAAAAAAAATCTTTTTATACGATGTTCGAAACAATAAGAAAATAGGTTTACCCAAAGTAGATTCTGCCTTGGTCATTTCCGGGCTTCTGGTCGACCAAACGTTTGACGGCTTCTTCTACTTTAGCCCTATCATACGGAATGGCCAGTTCCTGAAATTACACACAATGTTTCAGCAGTTGACAATATCCAGTTACATTAATACATGTAATTATTCCAATTTATGAATTAACCTTGATACTAAAGCATGCTATAGCATGCAATGTTACGGTACCTCACAGGCAGCGAGGAATTGCTGGGGTTCAAGGGTCATGGAGTTGTCAGGGTCATATCTCTTCAAGATGTCCAGCAACCGGAAGTCGTTGACGACAATGTGCTGGTCCAGAACCATGATGGGGTCCTTCTTCCGTCGCGGGTTGGGATCGATGGCCGGTTTACCCAGGTCTTCTGTAGTGTTTCCCACTCTGAGTATGGGACCGTGGACTACTTTGAAGTTTGGCCTTTTGGCTTTGATGTCTTCAATGATGCGCAAGAACTCAAATTCAACAGGTACGTCCTGAAAGAAAGATCATGGACCATGAGAAAGCTTAAAACATATAAAGTCTTATTAAGTACCATTAACTCTGCAGGAAGTTTTCTACTAAATCGATTATTTTGGCACATACCGTGAGGTCAAGTTCCTCCATTTCACTGCTCTCGCTTTCATTAATAGCTTTTGCTAATGCTATTGCACCTGCTGTTGTTAGAAGGTTGTTACCCATCTGCAAACCGTAAGCAATGTTAATTTTCTATGATTTTGTAGCAACCAGCAGTCGTTAATATTTACACGTAATATTCCATGTACCAACCTTGAGTATTCTGATATTGTCGTTACTCATTATGGCTTTGGCCACTTTTATGGCTACGTCTGCGCTGAGCCGGTTGCCGCTGATGTCGATTTCTTGGAGAGAATTGTTTGTCATCAGAGCATCGGCGATCGCAGCGCCCCCTTCTGGTCCAAACCCGTTCCATGCCAGACTGCATTTCTTTAACCGTACGTTTTCCTGTAGAGAGGGAGAAAGAGAGCAAATATAACAATAGATCGGTCTTCTAATGTCGGAAATGCATTGAAACTTCACTTAAATTACCTTGATTCCCTTTGCAACAGAGATTGCACCTTTTTGTCGCAGACAGTTCCAGCTCAAATCTAGAACATCTAAGATATCATTGGCACCTGTAGATATAGTACAGAAAAGTCTGAGCTTCTTCTTGGAAAATTTAAACCATGTTATCGAACATGTGGTCAGAATTAATATGAAATGTCTTGTGATAACACATATCGTGTATAGGTAGATATCAAAAGGTCTTGTGTTCTCTCACACTGTTCCACTATCGTTTGTCATTAGGCAGATAGGGATAAACTATCTGGGGATACACTATCTAGTGACATTAGGGATACACTATCTAGTGTCATTAGGGATACACTATCTAGTGTCATTAGGAGCGTGAGGGATTATCTTTTTGTACCTATGGCAGGACCCAGAATCTCTCCAGCCTGTTCATCGAAGCGATTGTGACTCAGGTTCAGCACTTTAAGATATTTATTTGTCTGCAAAGAAAAGAGGACAAGAAAAAAATGAAAACATAATTCCCAGAAGAAGGTTAGGGCTCGCGATCGTCTGTCTGACATAACGATAACAATATTTCGGGAAATCCAATGCGCTAATACCTGTAAAACGAGGCAGTGAACAGAAAGAGCAAGGCCTTGGTACATGCTAAGGTTTCATTACACCTGCTCCGATTTGCGCAAGGGTCAGGAAAATGACAAATTGGCGGGTTTTAAAGACACGGTGGGCTTGTAAATCTCGGGAGTCTTACAGACACTTGAAAACAGGAAGATTTTTTTTTTGGCATGATGATTGCATGAGATTAGATTTGCTTATCGTGTAAAAGTTCATAAAAAATGATCCTATACCTCTAAGGCTTGGGCAATCACAGCCGCTTCTACCGTCCCGAATCCATTGTCTGTAAAGAAAAGATATATTGCACGGTTTAAATAAAAAGGCAATATGTTTAATGATTGTGGGATAAAAACCCACGCACCTGTTAACTATATTTATACAAGGCTATCTAAACACCATGATTTTTTTTTTAAATCAAAGGTTACTAGTATATTTCTCATTTGTCAACCAGTGAACAAAGAGATGCCTTAACAACCATCAATCTTTGTGGTTAGGGACTGTGAATTATGTAACAAATTTAACCTGAGCGTATATTTATTTATTTAGTGTTCCAGTGACATACATATCGACACGGTTGTTCTCTTACCTGATATATCCAGTCTGCGAAGACCTGCATTTGTATTGAGCATTCTACATAAACTTTGAGCACCCATAAGTCCAAGTCTGTTGTCTGCAAGACACTACAAACACAGATTTAATCATGTACCTGTATGTATTAATAGGTTTCCGCTAAAAAAAAAATGAATTTAAATTTGAGCGGGTTTTGCTCACCACATCTGTGACATAATCATTTTCCTCCAACATACGCGCTACCGCTTCACCGCCCTCCCCTTCAATCCAGTTACCCCGCAAATCAAGTTTTTCAAGTGTGATTGTGTCCTGAAAAGGATGACTTCGTGATTCCAAGATATCAAATTCTTAAAATTTTTAGATGAGAAGCTCCATAAAAAGATAATAGAAAATAATATAAAATATTTAGATTTTTCTTTACCGGATAATAAATTTTTATGGCTAAAAATCATATCTAAAATTTTAAAAGACTTGATGGATAATTTGTCAAGCATCCAGCCTCTTTAATTAAGTCCACTTTGGACTTGATATGACTTTGTTGGGGTGAAGTTACCACAATACTGCAAAGTTGAACACATTTGTATAAAGAAACCTACCTTTAACACTAGTGCAATAGCCCTTGCTGCACCGGGCCCAAGTCCGTGGTACCTCATTGCTAGCTCTGTATCTTGGATGTGGCGCATGAAGTAGTTTATAGGTACCAGTCCAAGTTGGTTACAGATTTTTGTGTAGTGAGATCGACCGCTTGTATCATGTACAAATGTTTCTTCTGCAAAAGTTATGAAAATATATATAGAATATTTTTTATTTTTTTATTTCTATTCCATCCAAAAGATGAATGTCCGATAATGTTGTATTTCATCTCATAGGTAATTAATATAAATCAAGAAAAGTAATTCAAATTATCACATGTAATGAAATTTCATACATACAATAATAAAGCAAAACAACCATTTAAAATAATGTAAGGGAAACCTTTTAATCATTAAATAACACCCACTTCAATAATTTAGTAATTGCATCTGGAACTGCAGTATATTCCTTCCTTAATTGAGTGCTACTATAATAAAGTCAGTTTATGATAGAATCCTACTAAGATATAGTCGTACTGTAATTTATAACGTCCTACTACGATAGAGGCTTACTATGAAAAAGTCCTACTACGATAAAGTTCTACATGTACAATGATAAAGTTCTACCACAATACAATCCTACTAAGATAAAGTCCGAAGTCCTACTACGATAGAGTCCTACTCTCGTCAATCAGTACTCACCCTCGATTTCGAGGTCGGTGTCATAGTCCTCCTCCTTCGGTTCAGCCTCTATGGGTTCCACCACTAAGTCTTTGAGTTCCACGCTCTCTTCCCCAGAGAGAGAATCCTCTCCCTGCTCCACATCCACCTCAAACTGTACCTCCTGGTACTCTGTGGGTTTGATTTCTGTAATTAAAATATTCTTCTCTTCATCTTTTTTCTCCTCGTCTTCTTCGTGGAACACTAATGGCGACGTCGTTTTCTCTCTCGTGGCGGGAGTCCTGACGAGCGTGGCGCGGGCTGATTGCGAGGGGATCCGTACATTGGGGGTAGAGACTTCCCGCTGTAGCGTGGTTAGGTTCTGACCAGAATCTTCATCCGGCTCCTCCGGTACCGACTCCAGAGGAATCTGGATAAGAAACGAAAAATTCATGTTCTGAAAATCTGTAAACCAGTCTTTGTTGACGATGGAGAGCAAGTCTTAAAGATAATTGTGGCTCGAGAATGGGATATTATGGCATTCACGTAAGTGGTAGCCACATTCTTATCAATTATTCAGCGAGGCAATTTAGTCACAATATGCACTACTTCAAGAGCGGTAGAATAGCCAATATATTTCTTTAACAAAAACGTTTAAAACGTCTCTGTTTTTAGGGTAAGTCTTTCCTACTTGTGAGCAAAATAAAGAGAACACTAACAAGATCCTTCAATAACTTTTGCACGAAAAAGCCGCAACAAGAAGACAACTTCTAACAAACATGTAGTAATTTTCGTTTGAAGGGAATTCTATCTTTCATGTACTTTTACTAAGAAACCGTTATTGGTCTGTCGACCATTGATTTGGAAACTAAGTCTCCATTAGCATCGTTTTAATTAAAGGACCTGACACTTCATCACTTAGCACGCCATTTTCTTTTTCTGGCAGCAGGAAATTCTTGACTGAATTCAGCTTGTCTTTGTAAAATCACGATAGACCATCGTTCACTAATGAATGTATTGGATTTTTTTATTGGCATGCTTTGTATGGACTATTTATTTGATTTCCTTTCCACTCAATGAACGCTGCTCAGGGACCACTGACCATGACCTTACAATGGTATATTATTTTGTTCGAAGCAGCAGGTTATTAGTGAATGAAAGTTAAATTTGCAGACCTACTTGGCCTTTGCACTATATTCCTTACATTCAAGAGTTGAATTTTGAAGTCTATATGAACGCAATAGCTCCAAAATTAAAGCTTTAAAAAGTAACTAAAATTAAGCAACTATTTTGGTATACATGAAATTATCATAACACTAGTCTATTTGCATATTTTAACATGGAATATAGGCCTATCATACCCTATATATAACCAATGCAATTCTTAACGCCATTTTCACAGTTTGTATGAATATATGTGGTGTATATTTGGCAAGGTTAAATCCTTTTTAACACGTTATAGTGGTAATCAAGAGGTTTATCAGATATAAAACAATAGGAACATGAATTCCATACACCCACAAGTCTCGAGACAAATGTCGCCAGACATCATGCAGTCTGGATGCAACCCTTCTCTTTCTAGATTGCGCAATTGTGTTACCCAACCACGGGTGTTATCAGACCCGCCAACGCAACTCAAGCTTATCATTGGCCCTCATATCACAGCATAATATCGATCCAACACATAAACCCGATTTCAATTGTTTTAAATCTTTGCCAAAAAATCCTTTGTTGTTGAGCCACAAATCAAGGTTATAAAGTTATGTATTCAATAGCAAGTTGGTTGAAACCCTCTTTTGTGTTGACGCCATTTTGTCTGAGGTGATTAAATCTGGCAAAATAAGTAGGCTGTAAGGTCTCGATGTAAAGATTTGGTTCATCAAATATTAAAACTTGTGATATAGATTGTAATGTATTTCCAAGTAGAAATTGAACATTACTTAATAATACATATTGATGTGTTCCATACACGTGCCAAACTGATCAAAAAGCTATACACAAAATATCAATTTCTGTATGAATGTTGATTTTATTGGGGTTTTGTTTCCCCTATGTGAACATACTAGTAGGCTTTCCACAGATTCGTTTCAAAAGCAAAATTAATGTTTTAAGTTGTTTAAAAGTGAAATTATAATTTTTAACACTCTCAGAAACGGAAGGCTTATATTTTCATGGTTTTCCGATTTAACCAACATAATCGGATTATAATTGACACCAATCTGCTTGGCTTCTTTATGTAATTATTATTTTAATTTTTATTTTTCTTCTTATATACATTAAGCGCTTTTTCCAAAATTTAATCCGCTGTGAGCATTGTTCGTAGGACAAAACATGTTCACACTCTTAATGTAAAATGGCTTCGCCCAAAACTTAAAAGGTGTTTTCTCTATTTCTCTCAAGCAAGACATTTTTCTACCAATCAATCAGACCTCCTTAGTTTTGCAAAAGCACAACGTTTTACAGTCAATACCCGTTTTGGATACAAAGTAGAGTAAATGCAATGGATACGGGAGATTTAAAGAGCAGAGATAAAATAAAAATAGGAGCAGTCATTATTTGCAAAACAATTCTAAAGCTCGTTCGTATTATTTGCAGAACAAAAAAATCGAAATAAGTCCTGTTGCTAACGATATAGAACCATGTTGTCTATACCTGACCGTTTGTAAACATATCAATTAATTATGGTTGTCAACTTATTAATAATGAGTTTCCTTGTCTTATCATAAACAGATAATCGCGAGCCGTGACATGCTGGTGTGGTTGCGTGAGAGAAGACCCCACTTCGTGTCATTTTGAATAGCGCTTCTATCTCAACAACCGACTCGTCGTAAGACGAACGAAGAAAAACAAAGAGCCACCTTTGACATGAATTATGAAATCTGTGTCAAATCGACACCTCACATCTTGACAACGATTGATCGCCGTGTTAATAGCGGCGATGAAGCAATTAATATTCACAATCTCACGAGTCGGATTAAAACGGATACTTGATGCGTATCCATGAACTGACAGCATCCCGTGTTTACCTGTAGATTTTCCGATTGTGTTCCGGAATCCTGCATTTTTTCACCTCCGGTCATGACTACGGGAAACACAACATGGTCAACAGTATCTTCTTTCACTCTATTAGTAATCCCGTATTCTTACAATAACACACAATATATTTCCTCAGGTATCAAAAGAATCAGAAATTTCAAGTCCCAAGATCTTCATTTCAGTATCCGTGACAAAAACAAATATTCGATTCCATGTAGATTTAAATGAAGTCAAGAACACGAATTCACCTATAACTATTAAGCAAGTCCAATCAAGTTGAATTTTTTTCCAAGCTGGTTATTTAAGACGTGTATACTGGGGACATTAATTCGATATTGCTGTCGATCCGATAAGGTCTCGTCAAACGAGTTCCATTTAAACTTAAAAAGCTCGGTGTGGCTACATAATGTTGATCAATATACATTATCTTGTAGCACTGTTAGAATGCTCGAATAATAACTATTAATTTGCTACATGCATTTACAAATATTTTCCCCCTGAAGGTTGATATGTTGGCTGAAAATTCAATTGCTATTGATTTAAAATCACTGTATTTTTTGTTCTTCAGTTTCTTTTATCTTCTATCTCCATGGATAATGAGATTGTCGAAGAACTTTTCACGATATGATAACGTTACCTAGTTACGTTTCATGTCTTATTTCGAAAATCCCCTTCAGGGCGTACCCCCTTCCCCCAATTTTTTAAAAGTTTACTCGCAATGCAAAACAAGTCAATCTCGATTATGACACAGCCGATATATATTGAAAGCCTTCTATTTGATAGGGTTTTCGTGCTCGGGTCCTCATTTTACCATAATTTATGTATAAAGTTAATATCACTCTTCTTAATTCATGTTAAGATATATCAAAAATAGTCGTTATATGGGGTGTCAGTTTATGCTGTTACTTTATCATTTTAGCGTGTTATTACTTTGTATTGCTATGATGATTCGTGTGATCTGTTTTGTGATAATTGTTCATTAAAAAACCCATCAAGATCTAAAAGATCCAGCATCCTCTTTCAGGTACGACGAAACCAAACCCGATTGTAATAAAGATATTGAACAAGAAACAGATACACTGTATGTAAAACATAGATGCGGGGTTTTTTTGGCAAAAAGCAACAACAAAGAATTGACTATTTTTCAGATGTAGATGATTCAAAATAAAAAAAATAAAAAAATAAGAGTAGCAGCAACTGGAGCAGAATGCGTTGATATAGTGCTAAGCAAAATCAACAGTTACATATCCGAAAAGCCGACCTTTTACCTGTTCCACAGGCCTTCCATTTCGGGAGGCTTATGGACAGCAGTGTTGGTGAGCCGGATGGGTGATTGCTTATTTCGTATCAAATCTGCTCCTATTGCTATATCAAGTAAGCTACTAATCTGAGAGACACACTTTTCTAATTTATTTATTTGATTAATTTGATGAACAATAACTTATCATAAAATTTATGATTGACATATGGTAACAAGTAACAACATGCAGTATAATGACACAGTATCAGCATATCAAGACAAAATATCAGCATATAATAGAAAATAACAGCATGTACTAACAAATGGTTAGCATATTAACAAAGTAACCTCGTATTATGACAAAAAATAACATAGCTTTGACAGCATATTATGACAGAGAAACAGTTTGTTATAAATGCATTTTGCATATATACTGTAATACAACCAAACAGTATGCTGAACAAAGCAACAACATATATTTAAAGACACGCTTTCAGAACAAATACAAACAGCATACAGTGACAAAGTAACATACAACCTACAAAATACTTGGAGTATAAGCATTACAAACAAAATAACTAAAAACTACATGCATAAAACTGTTACAGCATACCGGTATATATATTGACAAAATATCAGCATATAGTACAATTTTAGTAACATCAGATAACAACAACATTTCTGCAAAATTATAAAAAACAATATATAATGACAGAATATCAGCATGTTATGCAAAAACATACAATGACAATCTAGTCAGCGTATAAAGTTTTACACATAGAGCATATGTAGACAGCTAATATTAAAGAGTAATAATAATTCAGATATGAGTAAAAGGAAAATATCTAACAAGATCCTGCTCAAAGGTGAATTGATATATACAAGTACTTGATCAAAGATTCTAAGGTTTTAAATTTTAATATTAGAAATCATTTTGAAAAAATTGGCACACGCCAGACTGCCGGTATCTACCTTATTTTCAGAAACAAACACAAACATGTTTTTATCATGAAAAAAAATTGGTTATCTTGGACGACAGTAGGCATCACATTAACTGATCTAACTATCCGTGCTACTGAAAGCAATCACTTTTGGTTATTGATCTTTTTAGTTTTTACGGTCAAATTAGATGATTGGGTACCCATTCTAGCGATTTATGTATTCTCTTCGATCAAAACTCAAATAATTTCTCTTTCTTGCACTGTACAAATTAAAAAAAAAAAGCTATTTGTGAAAAGAAAAATTTATGTATCAGATCTGAATTACGCAATAATAAACCTTCTGAGGAACATGTACATCTATAAAGAAAGGGTATAGCCATTTATTGGTTCACGAAATTAAGGATCTCTTTACTTTAAATGTCTATTTAGATGTCAATAGCTCTATCCATTGGGGTGCATCAAGTGTACAATTTCATTTCTATTCAAATTTTTATTTTCCCTATATAAAATAGCTCTTATTTCGAAAAAATGAACAAAAGTTCCTAGCATGTTAAGAGGAAACACACTTTGATAAAGGAACATAAATCGATTTTCAAAATAATTGAATGTTATTTTAATAACAAAACGTTCTTTTTTCTTTGTCCATGACCATACCTCAATCAATATATTTTTTCTGACACCTATGTAATTTCGGTATAAATAACTTCTCGTTTATGAGGTAAATAAGATAAGACCCTGTTTATTTTTACATTAGTTTTGGACTTTAAGTTATTATTTGACACTTTCCGTAAAAAAGAGAATATCTACGCTTAATGCATTTGTAAAGAAAAGTTCAGTGACAATGTATTTGAAAAAATAAAGGTAAAAAATATGTGGTCTGATTAACTTCCTGGATTTCATTGTATATCCAATGATACCTGTACCAGTACCGAAATTTTTTTTTTTTTAAATTGCTAGAACTTAGTTGGAAACAGTATAGTCATACACCCCCCCCCCCCGTAAAAATTCTAAAACAAGCAAACAAACCCCAAAAATCGAGTCATTCCTATACTTAATAGAACACAAGAATGCCCCTTAACTCGATAAACCATTAACATTTCCCCAAATACCCAGCACTAAAAAACAGGCAACAACAAAATAAAAGGAAACAAACAAAATGAACTACATCTGAAAATTAAAAATTAATAATTATCTTAAATTAGTAATATTTACTCTTTAACATGACTAAACAATACACATTAATACTCCAATATAACTATCGACGTTCAAGGATTGTTTGTTCATTTCAAAATAACTCCTACATATGAATTAAACCATACCTCGTAGTTGAGTACCATTCAGGAGTAACACAGTGAATATTATTGTATAAATTTCATTTATCTATTTTTCGGTATGTTACGTATGTATATAGTTATTCTATTAATATTTTTGCAACATTTTTTTTCTTTTGTAATATCAGTTCATTGAGATTTTGTACTTTCGTTACTGAAAGTAACTGATATGTTACTTCCAGTTGTAATATTGATATTAATTTCTTTTATGATATTACATACACGACGATAAAAAATTACAAAGTCCACCTTTTTAATTACAATCATATTTAAGTGAACTGGACACAAAATTACTTGTATTTTTTCAAAATATACAAAATCTAGTCAAATACACACGTCATTAAACATTATTTTTTACAACATATATCTTAATACATAGTTTGAAATTAACTTCTTCAAAACATCTTCCTGAATTCTCTAAATGTTAATTGGTTAATAAAAATACGACTTGGAAAATAGATGATAGCAATAGATTTTAAATGTATTTATATACCTTATTTATACATTGATAAGTACATCACATGGTATTCTATTTCAAGTGAACTATTTTTAATATCAATCGAAACTAACTAACAAATGTTGTCCAATAAAATTAAAGTTATCAGTTTTTTTAAAAGGATTTTAATTTAAAACGACCCGCGTCAACCTTTGCCCTGCATGGACTTAAATTACCAACCATGCAGGGATTTTCCATCGAAAAATTGTCCTTGAATATCTTTGTTTCGGATCCTTTTTATTTATAGCATTGAAACCATTTAGTCCATACTTTGCAGGGAATATGAATACACAGCAGATGCAGAGCATATGATAATAATCTACATTTGAATAACGTAATTTAATGCAATGGCGTTTCAATACTTTTTACGAAAAATGCAGTAAA
Organism: Magallana hongkongensis; assembly: GCA_016163765.1. Classification (NCBI taxonomy): domain Eukaryota; kingdom Metazoa; phylum Mollusca; class Bivalvia; order Ostreida; family Ostreidae; genus Magallana; species Magallana hongkongensis. The sequence goes on along the minus strand of WFKH01006014.1, from coordinate 20,787,186 downwards.
CTATACAAAGGGAAAATATATATTCATGTATACTGGACGAATCAAAATAAAAGGAAAAAACCCCAACACTTATATAAAAGTTTACACGGGTATTTAAACACCTAACTATCTGTATTTTAAAATACCACGTCATCTACCTTCGAGATATACAAAAATGTCTTTAGCAATTTTTACGACTCATGGAACTTCATACTTATCTGTCTCTACAGACATATATCGTTAACAGACGGAAAAGATGATGTTTGTACCTTTTGACAAAAACATAATTATCTATGGTCTTAATCAATTGAAAAAACACTTGTAAATGTTTTGGTTTGAATTCTGTTTTCCAAAAACGTATGTTTTATGTTTATACTAATTTTAACACGTCCGCAATATCTGGAAAAAAAATCTGTAATGGGTTGTGTTTTTCAAAATGATAAAAATTTGTTGTGATGAACCATCGATCTTTACGTGAACCCAATTTACAGGTACGTAATTTGACTACTTAATATACCGTCCTTACAGGTAGAATTTATAAATAATTTTATATTTTCAAGTAGATTTTCGTTTAATATTCTCATTAGCGTTACTATCTTTGTTGTATCTTAAAAACATATTAAATGCAGCATTTAAACTACAACTATATAAAACATTAGAAAAAATTAACATTAACACATATCTAAAACCCTTTATCTGTAATGGAGAGACGCAATACACAAACTGATATCTAGCTTTAAATATAGATTCGGAAAGTCCACAAGGTAATTTATAGGTAAAGGAAGTTACTATAACTAGTATGAAAAGAGAATCGTTTGTTTCATATCTTGCCCTTTCCAGGAATCTATTGGAAGTACCTATACATGCGCACTGCGCTACTCACACATTCATTTACTATACTTTGCAGAGGAAAACGAGGCAACTCACATACTGGATATCTATGTAAGTTTTATTTCAACGTTTGCATTATTTACAAAATATGTATCTTTTATTATATGCAAGCTTTGTTTGCTTGGCAATTTACCACAACTTAATGAGTTCAACGAGAATTTATCCACCGCATTGTACATTCACGTGATATAAAAGTTTAAAGGACATCTTAATTATCTCGATATTACAATTTTATCATTTCTTTCTGTGTTGCATATCCATGTGATATTTTACCTAGTTGACAAATGTTTATAAAAAGCTTTTCATTTTTTGCTATCAAAATAGTCTTACTTTATTAAAATAGTTTACAACTACAACACAATCATTTACTACTTAACTTCCTTTTCTATTTAAATAGTACCATGCAAAGTATATTTTTGAAATTGTTTCGCATAGATTTTTAAGAAACTTTCATGTCAGACTGGGAAAACCAGACTTCAAAGTTTTAGCCAATCAAAACCAAGTTCGAAGTTCTTTAGTATTTATTCCCCTTATTTTGAATTGTTGCCAAATCTGACTTTAGACTTTGTGTCGTCTGATAGTAAAAAGACTTAAAGTAAACAGATATGGTTTCAACAAACCATTCGAAAATGAAAGAAGGAATGATATAGTTTCCTATATCTCATTTGAAAAAATAAATATTAACACTTAGTTATTCGTACATAAATTTACCTAAATATACTAACCTATGTTCTATTATAATGAAAATCTGTACATGAAATGTTATGCAGCATGAAACGAAGACCCTTTGTTTTTTTGGTCAGCCGATTGTAATTTGTATATTTTATGGCAGGTCGAGTCGTAGATAATAATGTATTTTATTTTCATCCGCTCATATACAGTATTTGGTGTGTGATGAAAAACGTATCAAATGTATCAATTTAAAATTTTCCTCTCAAAATATTATAATTTTCAACTATTTGTTCATATAATCGAGGTTTTCTTGTAATTATTTCAACAGATTTGCGAAAGATGGTACATTTGTGGCTAACTATCAAAATTCTGATTCATTTAAAGAGAAAAAAAAACCTCTAGATATTGAAGATCGATTTATGAGTCAAAGTTTAGGTTCAATTATCACTTAGTGTAAACATAAGACGGAATTATTACAACAGATTGTAACTTTTTACCTTTTATCACAGCATTATGATAGCTTGACATTAACATTGCATGTCAAATGTTGCATGATGTGTTCTATTTGACGTATTGTTTATCTTTTCATTTGTATTGAATAATTTTCTATTTGCATTTCTTAAAGTACTCAATTTATAAATCTTCATTTTCATTATTTTTGACTATATATATTTTATAATCTTTCATTTGTATTTCATTTTTTTTTTATTATTTGTCTTACCAGGTTGGATAAGATATGATTATACTAATAAAATCCCGTATAAAACCGAAACTAACAATGTATAAGATAAAATTAAAAATTTTTACAAAATGAATAAAAATTAAAAAATAAAAATGAAATAAAGGAATAAATTGAAACAATCCATTTAACCATTTAATTCTTTAAAAGTTAAATATTTTAAATACGTATGTTTGAAATTGCATGATTTAAAAGCATAGGTTGACTTAATGACCTTTCAAAATCTCAAAGTTTTGCCATATAAGGAAATCTTCTTTCACAGACATATGGATGACAGCCAAAAAATGAGATGTTGCAATATTTCCTGTATCCAAAAAAGACGAATCAAAAATGATTTTTAAAATATAATTAAGTATACATATTTTATTTCATGACAACAAGAAAACAATCCTTTGAAAACATTGAAAATGTCTAAAGATCGAGCACAAGACAGCAAAGAAGTCAGGCACAAGTAGTGACAGACATACTTTGACTGACAAGTATTTGGAAATGCAATTAAAATACGTTTTTTGTCAGAATAAATAATTCCTTAAAACAGATTTTTAATTTCTTCCTTTTCATCATTTTTTAGAATTGAAAATGGTGATATTAATCCCACAGGTTACCCCCCCCCTTGCGTCCCCGTCCTTTTCATTTCAACAATGCAAATAGAAAATATACAATACAACTGAAAAAAAAATCATACAAATCAAATGGAATACAAATAATAAAAAAATACAATACAAAAGGAAATTATACAATACAATTACAACTTTATACAATATAAATAGGAAATAATCATATTATTCATATTTAGAATTACAAAGTGCAAATGGAAAATATCAAATATTGCAACCTTTAACACGCCTTAAATTCAAAACACACACACACACACACACACACACACACACACACACACACATATATATGTAGTATAATTTATGTTTCGATCATAAAGACGTCATACAAAAACAAAAAAGGCATGAAACCACGATTTGTAAACGAATATGAAGAGAAAAATTATAAGTTGCACCTAGTAAACTTCCAGTCAGATGAAATAATGTTTATGTAATCGTCGCATGTGTCAAAAGGCTTCTAGTTTCTTAATGGTCTCAATTTTAGGCTGGTTTGGTTTTTTTCTTTAACTGAATATAACTACCCACCCACCCACCCATCCCCCTCAAATAAATCCTACTTTGATCTAAGTACTTAGTCTCGTGATTTACTTGTAATATAAAGATAGTATCTATAATTTGGTGTTTTTTTTCTGCAACGTTTAAATAAGTTAAAAAGCCATTGTAGTAAAGGTAACATCCTTACAATTTTTAAAATAGATAAACAATATTCCTATCAATGTATCATACACAGTAGTTTAAGCACCAAAAAGCATTTTTCCTGCTGATATCCGTTGGAATTGATTGCTGCTTTTGTGCCCTTCTTTTCCCATGCACTAGAGAACGTTGCCTTATTTTAACATATTGGTGTCTAATGTCAAGATTCAGAACCAAAAAAAAAAAATTTTCTCGATCATAACGAACAGACAAAAATCTTTCATAATCACTATTCTAAATATTTTTCTGGAGGGTTAAAGGAACAACACCCGTTTTTTTTCCTGGAACTTGTTTTTTATTTCTAGCATGCAACGAAAAAGGGTGGTGCAGTCGGGTTTAAGAACAAAAGGATGTTAGTTCTGAAATAGATATATTATTGAGTTTGGCGTCAGCTTAGCTATGACTTCTTGTTATTACCATAAATATATTACATCTAAGTGATCAGTTTGGATACAAAGCACACGAAATCATGTCATAACAGTTAAATATATCTAACAGTTTTTCACATATTAAAATTCATGTGCACGTTACAACATTTTCTTTTATGCATGTTGCATTTCTATTGATGATACTAATTAATTCATTATTAAATAGAAATGTTCATATTGAAATTTCATACATTTCGTACCAAAAAAAAAAAAAAACAACCAAAAAGGATTAATCTTTAAACATCTGAAATAAAAAAAATAATGCCAGCTCTGTATATTTAAGATAACTATACTAGGAAAGATATAGTGTTGAAACCATATGTATAAGAAATATTTTCGTTGCTTTTATTGAAAAATATTTGTATATCAGAAACAGTAAATATGTCGAAATATCTCTTTCCTGTATGATCTTAAATAATAAATCTTGAATTTTAATGTCCATAGTCTATATGATAATAGTATTTGACACATTTCGCCAAAATGCCTGTTTAAATATTTTCTCTCTAAACAAAACACAAGAAAATGAAAATTATAAAATAGAGCAAGTGGTGGATATGTACTATCATATTTATCTTATGATCAAAATCAACTATTTTTCATCGATGAACTTCCTTAAAAGTTCATATACTATAAATGTTTATGTTGCGCGTCACGTAACACAAATAATAATCTCATGTTTTTATAATACTTATTGACAAGGAGTTTAGTTTTCTAATAAGGTATTGCAATAAGGGATGAGTAATCCACCTAAAAAATTCAAAAGGGTTTCCTTGTATATGATACATGTTTTTATTTTAAATATTACTGAGTATTTATCTAGAATATTGCTTCAATTTCAAAGTGTGTTTCATAATTATAAGAATTTTACAAAAAACGGTTTGCAAATGTTCTCTTAAAACTGTTGAAGGCACAAAGTTTGTTGTAATTGACCAGAAGGTTCCGGTGAAAAACGAAAATGTACAAAAAATGTTTACAGACGGACGGACAACAGGTGCTTGAAACTTAAGCGAAGGTAAGCTAAAATACTAGTTTTCTCCAACGATTTTGGTACTTCTTTTTGACTTTTAAGGCCAAATGTTGGCTTCCTTGTACTTTGCAATGTCAGTCGACCGAATTTACACATGTATTTATTTCCTCTGTACTTTTACAGGAAAATGTTCATAATTTTGTTAAAGCAATATTTCGGTGAAGGATGTTATACTTATAGCAATGTTAATGATTTAATCAATTTGATGAAAACAGTAAATATATTTTTATTAAAAATACCAAAATAAAGTGTCTTTAATAAGGTCTAGAGACATTTTTCAAATAGATGTTTTAGCTTCAACCCCAATAGTACTTACATATTTGATTACAAAAAAGATGACAACAAAGTTTTATTTAGCGTTTTATTTTCAAACGTTAATCATATACCTTACACAAACAAAATGCAGTGAATATATATTCTCCCCGCATATCATATTTCAATAAAAAGGCAGTGGATAGTTGATATGGCCTTCTACTTGTTATCTAATGTTTAATAAGAGAAATATTCAGATCAAGGAAACAATCATGTAACCGCCCTTGCTGTGCAGTGGTAGAGCGCGCGTGCTTAATCCGGTCTTGAGTGAACGGAAATTTTAATCCCTTCAGCGAAGGAAGCTGATTCTTGCGCTCCAAATGAATCCCCGTGGCGCCTCTTTACAAATTGCATGAAGTTCTGTGTCACAGACGGTGATTGTGCGATTAATTTTCGTCACTACATAACAGTCAAAATGAACATAGTTTAGATATCGAACAATTTCGAGTTTGTATACGTATTCATCGCTGAAAAATTCTGGAAAAGACGTAAAACCAAAAAAAAATTATAAAAATATCATTATAAGACACATACGGTATATCATAATAGATATGAACAAATGTGAAATAGAATTGCAAAAAGTATTTTAGATAAGATTAGTAAATGTATGACAATTTCAAACACCGTCTGTAATGATAATACACTTTGAGTAACACTGTACATATTCCCAAGAATGATTGACTTTTCACAGATAAGACATATGTGTCTTTAATGACGATCTCATGCCACTTCTACCGTTTTTATATAAACATTTACAAATTAAACCTTTCTGAAACTTGAATTTTTATTCTAAAAAGATTTACTGTACCCTTTTACACGTATATTATGATAATAATATACTACTTTTATATATACAAAAGAGAAAACAAGGAATGCAGAGTTGTATACCTTTGAGTTTTACGAGTAGTTTGGTCAGTTATTAGTGTTGTTGTTGCTACTATTGTTATTTCACTCATTTATATTGTTGATATCTCTCATCAATGATCGTTTAATAAAGAATACAGATGGTTAAATCATTTAAAAGTATTCCGTTTTGAGAAGATATTGATGCATCATCTTTTGATTTTTTTTTTTTTTTGGCGTGGTCTCAGGGATTTCCAGTTTTGAGAGTCACCTGTATGCATTAGCTTGGTCATATATGACATCAAACCCGAAAAAGGCAATGATAATAATAGTTGGTGAAGTTAGTCATTAAGTTTCATCTTCTTTGTATTTGGAAATCAGGGCTTTTTACAGCTGGTCCAACAAATTAGACAGTCAGTCTGTGCTTCATCGAACGGTAAGACTTTAGAAAACTTTTCTTCTTTTTAAAAAATCTGCAGGGGAGGTTTTTTTGAGTGGAGTAAAACACACCTGGGCACCAGGCCCCCGCAGAGTGACTTAAGTAAGGCCCTCTTTAAAGCCCTTTAAAAAATTAGCGACCGATGCAAGTTCGAACTGCAGTTGCAAAATAGCACTCAATAAATGAAAGTACAGTCTTTAATTGAGGGACAAAACATGTAACAAGGAAATTCGATATCACTTTGTTGACATTTGAAACGTTTGACGTTTCAAGGTTTTGATATCTTTAATAATATGATTTGACCCAATATCCTAAATTACCACTGACACGTGGGTAAATAAATATAGACTACGCCTCTAGTGTATCCTAGGTAAATGGGTTCTTTGTTCGTGCTACACTTGCGTGTCAATAAGGATTTCAATATCATACTGGGTTTGATCATTTCATACAAATCAGTTAAAACTTCTTTGCGGAGGAAAAAAAAATATCTTTGAACCATAATTCCCTCTTCGATGTTATTGCCCTCTGAAACCCCATGATAATGTTGATATTCAATGAGTTTTTGGTTTCTTTTATTTATGTAGACCAAATGTTATGAAATAGCTATCAAGAAAAGGGGTAAAGGTAGACATAACATAAAAAATAATAAGATGGAACAATCTTCATAAGGTTCTGTTACCAGTAACACAAAGGAACAAAGACACTTTTGACTGCACAATTAGAAACGATTAACTGACAATCAAGAAAGAGACGTGCGTAATAGATATATTAGTGTTGATGGGTTTATAAAGCGGCCGTCTATGTTGACACTCATTTGTCATCTAGCCAAAGAATTACCTCAGTGATTGAATCCTTTCCGCGGAGCTATTAGTATATGAATTTTGACATCGCCAGAGGCAGACAAGGAGAATAACGTAAGCCTACGATGCACTCGATAGAAATTGAGATATCGCCTTGATGGTACCACAGAATTTCATACCTATGTCAAAAGTAGTAAGAATAACAAACGTGACATTGTTTGAAATCGGTGGTGGTTTTTATCTCCACCTTTTAATAGCTTTTGATTAGCGATTGTTGAACCCAAGAGTATGATTACATACTTCCCCTCTTGGCAGTCTGTAGTGCAATCACCCAAGTCGTTAATAACGCTGTAGAGTCATCGCATCATATTGAGGATGGATAAGAACATGCATGGCATCCTCCCTAAAGAATTCTCTTCTGCGTTGTCAATACATCATGTGAACATTTTTCTTGGAATATCGTTAACTTCCCTAGTTCTTATTCATTGTTAACTACAGTCATACTACAGTCTACATACTACAAACTACAGTCATTCATTCATTGTTTGCATCATTGATTTTAAAGGATTTTATAACAAGAGTTTCTATTCAATGTATCTTATATGGAGTCAATCTTATATAGAATTAATATTACCAAATTATACTTTTTTTAAACTGAACTGCCAACGAGGGGGAAATTACAGCATTTTGCAACAGTCCTTAGAAAAACATAACACGTACTAATCAATATATTTCCGATAACTTTATACTATAACGATGACAGAAACCACAAAGCATGTGATATAATGGCATAAAGGAAATGTAGCTTTTGTTTCTATGTTATCTTTTTGTTTACACTAAAGATTAACCCTTAAATTCCTTTATAATTTTTCAAATTTCAATTAAAGCATGTTTGTAAGAGGAATATAAGTGTTGTGGTTATTGACTCTAAGTAACATGTATTGTTTAAAGCTATATTTAAAAACGAAGAAAAATACAACGGCATGTGTACTCTATTTAAAAAATAGAAGTTGTTAAGTTGTTGCAACCTAATTCATTGCTAGATTCTAGTCTATTGCCAAAATATCTTTCCGGCTCTCCATTAGGATAACAAAGGTCAAGATCAGATGAAACTTTAGCTTTATATTGCATAAATCTATTTTTTATGCAAATATGAGATGAATACCAATACAGCTTTTGTATTTATAACTTTTTTCTATGAATTATACGTGTATATCAATTTAAGTATAATTCAAGCACGATTGCCTAAATTGACAGCAACGAAATTTGTTTCCTACATGTACCTCGGTCCAACGATCATCTTTTATAAACGCTTTCTGCTTAAACCGCTCTCAATATTTTCTAAATTAACCGTTCAATTTCTTGTTCACAAAATCACACAAATATTTGCAAATACAAAATGTTGAAATCTGCAATGGACGACTCTTTTTTATTAGCATTTTTTGTATTTTATGAGGTACGGGTCTTTTATGCATTTTATAAAAGACCATGACTTACTAATATATATTCAAGCCGTAGGAGGCACGCGTATAGTTTACATTGTGTTTAAAAAGTGCATCCTGTCAGAGATCGGCTGATTTCTGACCGAGAAGCTGTAACAAAGATTTCCTGTTTTCTTCTGACACGTAAGAGGGGGTTTGACACGATTTGAACATGTTCCAACGACCCAAATAACAAGAAGAATTATGAGTAACTCATGTCATAAAAATAAGGCTAAAAGATGACATCCGTGCTCACAATTTATGAAGAAAAATAGTAGAATGATATTTGTGTAAAGATTTTTTTTACAAGATTCATTATCTATCAATTATCTTAAAAGACGATATGATCATCTTATCAAGTTACAACTATGTATTCATAGTTAATAGTATTATTACAATACTTGGGTGTGATTTTATTGTTTCATTCACACGGAAACACAATTTTAAAGATAATATAAAACTAATTTTAAAATTCGAACGAATTTGTAAATATTTACAAATCAGATTACCTATAAAATATATTTTCAAGTAAAACTTAAAACAACTATGTATTCATAGTTAATAGTATTATTACAATACTTGGCTGTGATTTTATTGTTTCATTCACATGAAAACACAATTTTAAAGATAGTATAAAACTAACTTTAAAAAAATTCAAACGAGCTTGTCAATATTTAAAAATTAGATTACCTATAAAATATATTTTCAAGTAAAACTTAATAATAATTTGATAATGAATTAAATAGTATAGCTTCATAAAGTGTATCTTTTGATAATATGTTAATGAAATACATGCTAATACAGTATTCAATATTTTAATACAAACTTAGATTTATTTTGCGTTAAAGGTTCAGACACAAAATTCAGAGCCAGTATGTGGCCTTTGTATTTTATCATATTCACTTCTATAAGTATGTGAGTTGCACTTGAAATCTAACATATTTATACCGGTATTTTCTGCTCAGAATTACAATGATTTTTTTTAATATAGAGAAGTGTATTATTGAGGAAATCAACCCTTTATAAACATTTCAAAAAAGTTATCTTACTTTAAAGTTTTGTGCTGGATAAGTAACAGATGTGTTATTAAGTATATTTAAAGACTAAATTTACCAAAAACGGGTGACAAATGCATTGTATTGATTAAAAACGCCCTTTCTTCAGGTAACATAAAGCAGGTCGTCCCTATAATGCTTCCTGTTTGTAAAACGGTCAGAACGACTTACATGTAGCTTCAGGTGAATATGTCAGGTTTTAATGAGGCTTGGTGGTCAACAAATTGTCTATCAGAGTCTGCTTTAAATTTTTAAATATGATAATTTTTGCTATAAACTGTTATGTAGTAAAGAAAAAAATCCAAATGTTTTAAAATTTGAAGATTTTCCTATATCTTTATGCAGAGCTTATTGTCTTAAAGAGGTAAATATGGCCTATGTCCAGCCCTCTTAAAAGGACTAAGACACGATTTGAAATCGAAATTTTATTGTTTTTATATTTTATGTATAAAATGATTTACTTGTGCATTTTGAATGATTGACCAAAATTTGAAAATATTTCAAATTTCAGTGTTATGATAACATTTATAAATAATATTTTGTTTGAAAATATTTTATTGTATAAATTCATTTACAAATTAGAAACAAGTTCTAAATTCATGAACAACTTGCAAGTTCCTCTCTTGGCGTGAAATTACAGTTGCAATTTTCGTGTAATTACACAGTAGAGAACAACGGCAAGTGGTATAAGTGTATTGTTATTTTGTTTAAATCTTCCAGATATGAAACGCTTAGAAAAGAAAGGTGCTCATATATAAGAACACTGGTATATAGTACTTATTGTTGCGTGTCCTTGGTGGCTGCTTCCCCAAGTCTAAAGGATTTTATACAAAAGAATGTGTCTTCCATTTTAATATATTTTGCGAACATGGTAAACACCTTTTTTTCTACCCGAGAAACAATTTTTTAACGTTTTTAATGCATGTTTTGTTTTGATAAGTGGGATTTGTCAACGGATAAAAGGTATTTAGATGGTTTTTATATAAGATAAAGAAAATACTTCAAAATGTTTAACCGTGTATGCAGCTAGTCATGGAAAAACAAACATTTCTATACAATTTCGAGTGAATTTTTATTTTCCATATTTCCTCCTTTAGTGAACTACGTTTATCATTAGACAAAAACGCATGATGTGTATTCTATTAAGTTTTTTTCTTCGAAACAAATGGCTTCAGTGCATATAAGTGCATATAACATACATAGTTTCCTCATTGCAGTTTTATTATTTTAAGTAACGCAAATGTTTACTGTCATAATTAAGTCAAATCTGTCGCAAAAATTAGCGAACCGTTTCCTGTACAGCATATCACGGGGTCGTCATTCCGTCATGTCTATATTTATGTCAACAGAAACAAAATTGAGGGTATGTAACTTTAATGAAATTCTAATATTCTTTCTAGAATTTTGTAAAAACTGTAATCTAACTGTGACTAAAATATATTTCAAATGAAATATGAAATAGATCTTCATGTATTTCAGGCACCAAGCTAAAGCTAATTATTTGGCATCACTGCAAGTCATGGTTTGGTTTATAGGTCAGTAGATGGCTAAGATTATGCATGGTTATTTGAGAGTTAGTTTTTATTTTCAGCTTCGTATTTAAAACGATTTAATTTACACAACATGACAGCATGCCAGTAATGTGTAACAAAGAAGCAGGAAAAAATTATTATTTGTAATGTTTGTTTTAGCGTTGTGTCCTTTCTGATAAAATTTATTTTAACAATTTTTTTTAATACAACAATAGTCTCATGATGTATATTTTATTTGTTAAAATAAATTATATAAGAAAGGACAGTGGAATAAGCAAGGGCAATTAAAAAAAATTATTTGCTACAATATTTTAAACATGGCATCAAAAATCGTTTTGATTAAGATAAGTACATATTAGGAGAAACTATTCACAAATGGTGAAACATAATTATAAAATGAATGGAAAGTAAAAATAAATGAGGATTTTAAACTCTCTTAAATCATTCGGTTAATGAGTTGTAACACTGGTAAATGCCAGTTAATTTGTGTTGCATTAAGATTTATATCCTAACGTAAAGCAACAAAAACCACGGATTTCAATTGCGGCTTCAACAATAGACCAATGAATCCGAAATTTTAAGAAAATCTAAAATAAAACAAAAAAAAAGATGTCGCTATGAACTGTCGCCCGGAGATTTCGTTCAGTCAACAGTCGATAGAATAAACGATATGAAATCATGATGTCACCAGGCAAATTAACAGTCTGGGGGTCTTATTGTTATGAAATCATCGCATATTTTTTTCGAGAGAACCCCGGTATGATATAAAGCTATTTTACAGTCTTGACCAATATTTTGGAATGATTACACGGTCTCTGATTTTTTTTTTTAAGATAACAATTTTGCAATAAGATCATTTCGAAAACAAAATATAAATCTAAAGGGAAATAATAAATTATAAAAATTGCGATTATATCGTGCAATTCGTCATGATCAAATGTAGATACCTTTCTAGGAAAGTTAAATAAGTGTTGAATTTGTTTTATTCTAAAAATAGATGCAATCATCATTGCCCGGTTTTTATCAGTATTCATAAAGTACTCCAACTTACTCAGTAATTTGAAACACATTGCAACATGCTTCGATTCTGCAAAACAACACTGCATTTCTCTAGGAGAGAAAATTTACAGAAAAGTTATAAAAATAATTGCACAATTGATTCAAAGAATGGGGACTGCGCGAAAACTCGAACTCCTTGGACTATCAGTGCTGTGAAAAACTAAAGAGCGGGAAAATTTTCTATTGCGTCATCTGTATCTAACCAAGGTCAAAGCTTTGGCGGGATATATTTTCTCGAATGCTTGCCATAACTGGATAAAACAAAATATCGACGACAACAGTGAGGTAAAGGGCTTACGCTTAATTATCAATAATTAAGGTGGTGTATATTATCCTGATTGAATGTTTTAACATATATTTGCATATTTTAAATTGATTTTAGAATTACAGCATGGAAGATTTTCACCATACTTTAATCAATGCAGTTATTATATATGAGCTATTTAATTACATGTACTAGTAATTGTTTAAAATAAAGCTATTTTGAAATAGGCTTTGGATTTATGAATTATTCTAATAATTCTGAGATAAAATTTTAACCTAAGACTACCACACTTTGTACTGTAACATAGACAATGAACGTACATAAAATATAAAGATTTTATAAAAGTTTAAACGATAAATTTTAAAACGCTTTTTAAACGGTAGAATACTACAGGATTTTTTTTCTCCATCAATTAAACATATTGTTAATAGAACCGCAGATTATCATTCATGTTTTGATATGAACGCAAGGTAATGTTTCAATTTCAGAATTTGGTACTAATATTTAATTTAAATAGTTTAGGTTTTCAGGCTCTTAATTGTAACTTCCATCTAATTATAATACCAACGACAATTTGTTATTAAAAAAAACCCCTTTCAAGTTAGTGAATTTAGAAATTTCAATAGAATATAATAAAGTTAATGCGCTTTTATTGTGGATTTTTTTTTAATTTAGGTAACAAGTAACAATGAGTATAATAAATTAATGGAGATAAAAGGAGTCTGATATGAAAGTCCGCATCGTCACTTATCTTTCTCAATTAGTATTTTAACGCATTAAAGTCAAAGTCGCATCAACAATTAATAATTCAACGCATTCAATTCTATCAAGTTTAAAGTACAAAACAATTTGGATACTTCCTTATTTAATTTTTATTTTCAATATTTTTTTTTTCTGTACGAACTTGGTCTCCATTTCTTCAGCGGATTATTTCGCTCTCGGCTCTGACTCACGGTAGAACGTACAAATCGTTCGATGTTTTCCATAAGTTAGTAATCGGAACCAACAAACCCTCTGAACTTCATGCTCGAGTAAACATTTGTTGATGAGTTGTAAATATATGTCACTCGTTACAAACCAACAACATCGGTGCAGGTGCGTGGCACGGATAAGAATAGAAACTTCACAAAGAGACTGAACTGTTCCGTCATTACAAGTATATACAATGATTCATGCATTTGCTTCCGTTCGTATCCATGGTGATTTTTACATTTAATACCCCGACTGGTGTCCGAACCATCACTTATACGCCATTATCATGAAAATTAAAGAGAAATTTATCAGGTGTCTGTGGGAGAAATTGAAAGAAATTCAAACAAAGCGGCCGCTTGTGTTTATGTTTCTTACATATCTTGTTTTGACGTCCAAGCAACAAGAGAGAGGCAGCTTTATTTATAGATAATTGACCTCGACGTGGAGAGAGAAATAAGTTCACACGTTTAATGCGCATGCAAATGAATATGCTAATAACCGATGTTTAATACACAACGTCAGAGCCTGTGTTTTGTTCTCCACGCTTCATTTCGATCGAGAGTAGACAGACCCGACGAAGATGAAAAATGCCCCCAGGAAAGTTGTCCTTAGTGTCAGTGTTAACTCACTTTCTACCTGGTCCATATAATACAGACACCTATCGTATTGGACCACTAGCGATTGTCCCAGATTACGAGCTTGGCCTAAATATAACATTGTTTATATATTATGAAAGACCTGGAAATCCCCTTCTAGGCCAATCTATTTTTGTTGCTGGTGCAATGTTTTGGCCTTGAATTTCAAGTGTATATTGTCTCCAAGGTTCCATGTTGAAAAATGATATCAAATGAAGTTTAGTACTGACAGTTTCATGAAACTGTTCAGGGGGTTGCAAAGAATATTTCGAAGTTAGGTTTAGTGTAACAACTTAATCATCCAATAGCTAGAAAGTAAATCCCGCCCCTTTCTCGTGTCATCAGATCGTTCGCAAGCCAGTACTTGAAAAAAAAACTACGATACACACAGCTGATGTGTAGTAATCGCGAGTAGCTGCGCACTGAAATCATTGTTTACATCACAGTGCACGAGCCAGTGGGGCAGATTAAACTACTGAAGCGCCAAAAAAGTACTTCCATGACAAGGTAAAGTTTAATTATCCCACTTAGTTTTAAATTTGTCTGACAAAGAAAATCCTCCCTTTTGTGTATTGAGTATATATAGATGTATATATATTCATGCACGTGGTCTGCTTGTGTCGACTGTCAGAGGTTTATCAACAAGAAATAAATACTGCGCAATTTATGGCATAGTGGCGCGTAATGCAAATCAGAAAGTGGTAAGAATTAAATATTAGGACAGGTACTTCCCAAAACATTGTCACGTGTTTTCTCCCCCTAATATGTTCCAGAGATTGTGTTTTTGTTGTCATTTGGAACTTGGATGTTGACACATTGACCCATCTATATGGGCCAAGAACAAACTATTTTGAGATCACTGTAAGGTTTTAAAGGAACACATTTCCGACTTATATGGTACGTATCTATGATTTTCGTCATATTTATTGCTACGGTTTCTTCTGTTTATTTACTTTGTTTTACTTTTTATTTTAAACACGTGTTAAAAGTATTGCAGATGTTATTGCAATAGCGAAATCAGTTGTGAATATCTTGTGTCTTTAAGATTATTTTGAATAGTTCTTTTGAAGATTCATTTTCTGTCAGTCTGTTGGTTTTTTAGCTGAATAAATCTGATTTATTATTTAATTTTTTTTGTATATATCGCTTAGATTTATTTTAGAAAGATTTCCTTCTTCAGTCTAAACGTGTTAAGAAACTATTACATGCCAACGTATGGGCGATTTTTAAGCCTTTATCAAACTTTTGTTTAAAATAATTTTCCGTAAGCTAAAAAAAATACCTTGTCACCCTAACAATAAAACGAAAATCTAAAATATAAATAAACAAATTCAAAATTTTTAAAAATAATAATAACCATGCCATATTTTTAAGATAAAGGCATTTGACTTAACTTCTTTGTTTATTGTTATTCAATTAATTTATTTCTTTGTTTATTGTTATTCAATTAATTGTTATTCAATTAATTTATTTCGTTGTTTATTGTTATTTAATTAATATATATAAAATTATTCGTTATCAAATGATAAAACTTAAGAAAGACAATTTTAAGTAAAAATTTAAGTTGCGTTATTGGATAAAAACCCGCCAAAAGGAGAAGTTTCCAGCTAATTTGAATATGCTCTGCATAATTGTCTTCTAATTCTAGACATTACACGAGACGTAAAGTTTTCTACCGTGAAAATTACCTGGGCGCATGAAGTCTGGTTTACCTATATGGCTTATCTTTACAAACCAAAGCTTCTGTTTCGGAAGTGAATCGTAATCGTAGTAATAGTAAATGCAGGAGTGCACCGCAGAGCAACGACCCCGTTAAATTCAATGTTCGCCTACGGCGAATCTCTATTAAATCTCTTTAACAGGAACTTTACAAGGGATTAAACTAATTTAACATGGAACAAAGGGTTGTCCACTTTTAGGAATAACAACAAAAAATTGTAAAATTTTAAAAATAAGCGAGGAAATATTTTGAGATATAAAACGGGCGCGCTAATTTAAGAGATGATTCGTAATTAGCACTATCGTGTATAGCATGAGTGTGGATGACAGGTATAATGCAATATTATGCTTAACATTTGATTGGTGCTGACCTGAAGGGCAGCGACAGGTAGGGAAACCGATGCCGTCAGAGTTCCTCTTCGAGCTTGTGCAATACCTGTATCTGTCATCAGCATACAGGGGAGGTGGTTTCACCGCTTGTCCGTGTGAAATTTGACAGCTTTATGGGGCTTACGTCAAGATATCCTAAAGCTTTCTAACAGAGTTTTAGCCCGCCAAAACTTCATTATTAGATGATGAACTCTCAGGTTGCACAATGCACATTGCCGCGGATTTGTCGTGCTTGAATGTACAACAGGTAAATTTTCACCTGAAGCTATTTAAAAGTTCTCTGTTATTTTGACAAAGATGCGAGGCGTTTTAATGAGAAACCCTAGACATGCGATGCTATTGATATAGTTACTTTTCGAAAAGATGTGGATTGATTTGAATTTTACTTTGTCATTAATCCCACGAGCGCGGACGAGTGTCTTCCGTGTTTTATATGCCTTATCTGTACAATCAAACAACATGTCAATTTTTGGATTCGCTCGTCTGGCTATCAATTGGGAAAATAATAATGTTGTCTCTTTAAATCTCTGTTGATAAGTTTACATGCACAGTGGAAAGACGCGGCCCAGTTTTTTGCTTGCTGCACTTTGCTTTGTTGGGTGCGTGACTTGTTCTTACTACATAGATACAACTTAGAGATATAGGTCGCAAAGGCCTTTGAAAAACCCCAACAAAAGCCTGATCTGTGCGTAGACTAGACGTAATGTACCACCTAATACACTGGCTGACTCATTTGCGGTCAAGAGAGATTACTTATTAAATATTGTAATAAGATAATACTTCCAGATCAATGGTCTGAACAAGTGGGAGATCTCTGAACAAATTAACAATAATAACGTTTAAATTGGTTTTCATTCATTGTGAGGCTCACCACCAAACCTTTTGAAAGTTTATGAAAAGGCTTACAAGGTATTATGATTGGATTACAATTAGGGGACTTTGTCTAATTTGCAACTTAAAACAGGAATAAGGTAAACTTACCAAAGAAGAACAAAATCACATTATAACAAAAAGTCTTTTTTATCCTGATCCGAGTTGTTGGAATAAGTTCCAAACGTCAACTTTGGAGATGTTTTTTGTTTTCTTTTTAAGTTGGTAGCCGTCCAAAAGTTAAGGTAGAGTGAGTCATCTTAATAGTCCAATGTGCCGTAGTGTGCGGTAGTTTCAGATTTTTATATTGTATAAAAACTGAAATAAAGAAATAAGAGTAGGTGAACAAAGACACTTCTGCACGAGCAAAATTAATAACTATATAAATTATTGCATTATGAATGGGTGGAAGTTGTTTGATTATAGGTATTAAAAATTTCAATGCATGTTATTATGCAGATGTTCGCTTAAAAATAAGATGTCATAGGTAAATAAATGAGAATAAAATTTGACTTTGATATTCATTTTGCTGAAAACTTCAAAGAGACCTTCTTCTTCTTCAAAAGAAACCCAAGTTACTTTGTCAAAAAATTATCAATTGATAAAAGATAGTTTTGAAAAACAAAATTACTGTTTCTAAACTTGATCTGCATGGACTTCTTGTGTGGTCAGAACTTCAAGGGTAATTAATGGTCATTTCCATGGTCAATCGTTTTCGTTTGGGTTAAATCTGATTAAAAGATCGTGTTAATGTCATAATCTTGGTCTAATACTGTTTACTGATCTCAGCGTTAACTCTGATTAGCCTCTATTAAGTCTTTAAAGCGATCCCCCTGGCTTTTGCAGTTGAGTTGCAAGCAGCCGACCCGTGCAGCACCATGTTCTATAACCAGCAACCGCAAATTTGGGGTTTCTACCCACAAACTCATTATACCCCTTCCTATCATTACCATGATGGTTTCAGTAGTCACGGATTTCTTCCTGGAGACAATTGCAATCATTTCAATGCATTTACAGGAAACTTACCGATGATGAGTTCCAGATCCTCGCCTCCTCGCGAACGCCTGGCTTCGTCTGGAAGCGTCCTAAGCGATGACAGCGAGATGATGGAGGGTCTGGATGATGTGGACTTTGAGGTGAGCGACCCTCGGCTTCGAGAGGCTGTGGACAAGGCTGGGAAAGAAAAGAATATCATGCCCCTGATTAAAGAAGAACTGCGGCTCTCCATTCTCAGCCGGAGAAACAAAGAAGGAAAGGGAGACATTGTCATCGAGGAAAAGAAGCAGCAAGTTAAAAGGGCAAGTTTTGTTTTAGGTTTAATAAATAAGATATGTTTAAGTAAAAATGTTAATATAAAAATACATAATGTAGAAATATCTATAACAGATTCTTACGCCTCAAGAGAAAGAAAGAAAACTTCGCCGCCAGGAACAAAACCGACGGGCGGCCAAAAAATGCAGAAAGAAAAAGAAAGACTGTGAAATTACTATTATGAAGGTACTGCAAATGTTATATTACTAAAAAAAAAAGAGTAGCTAAAGTTAATTTATTTAAAAATATGAATGCAAAATAAATTTTTTATTACTTTTTGAAAACAAAACGTTTTTATTTTACTTAAAAAGGCATACAACTCGGAAAAGGACAAAAACCACAATCTGTCCATTGAAGTCCAGGAATTAAAAAAGGAGAAAGAAAAACTAGAAGAGTTTTGGCGAGACCATATATCAAAATGTTCTATTCTCCAAACTCAAAACACATTTGTGCCCATCTCCGACATTACACATTTACAGTCATGCAATGCACCCATTTCGCCCTTCGATACCGGTATGTCATCAGCCACAGAGCCAGACACCCCTAATCCAACGACTCCACACACCCCCGGTCAAACCTTCAGTTTCTCACCTCTTCCGTTCAGCAGTTATACAGATAACGAAGAAATCTACACCAGAGAAAAGGAGGAGTGTCCAACTCACACCGAATTCTCTGGTTTTACTCAACCGAATCTGGACGACTGCTTTGGCAGTGAATTGGAGAACATCGACATAACGCCTTTTGCCAGTTTCGACAATTCTCCAGATTCGTCTCAGTATCTGGGCACTGGTCAACTAAACTTTGAGGCCGCATTGCCAAGCAATCCTCAAGAAAGCAATAACCTCACTTCCGACGGAAGTGCAACGACATTAAGTGGACTGGAAGCATTTTTAGACTTTCTCCATGGTCAAACTGGCGTTTACGCCACTGAGGACATCACTACAGAAACTGCATGTGAAAACATTTCCTGCACAGAATTTCACGACACTATATGACATTTATTTTAGATCGACATCAGTCTGCGTCAAACGAAGGTTGAGCACCCATCATTCATAGCGATATGTGTTCAAAGAACAGTATGAAGAAGAAATTACTTTTTGTGCCAGTATGTTGTCTCAAGTCAAACTGAAAACCCACGTTTTTATATATAAAATATAACAGTTGAAAAGCATATACAGGAATCCTGTTACTAAATAATAGACATACACTGTTGAACCTGTATGCTTTTCGGTTTTTCATCATGTTTTACTTTTTTTTCTTCGTGGTGATAACTTAGTGCTAGATTTAGACTTACTAACAAGTTTTGTAAAGGTATGTATGTATCACGTGACATGCTCTCTGGTCAGAAGTTTTCACAGAAGATCTCCAGTAAATGTACATAGTTGTTTTTTTTATTCTTTTTTTTTTTTGATTTTTTGAAAAATTTTATCACTTATATGATTTGCATACATGACAATGTATCTATTTGTACATAGTTTTTGTTGATTTGTAAACATGTGCCAATGGACCAACTGTCGGGTAGGTTGGTGCATAGTTCAAGTGTGAAATATAATTTCATGAATATTCATTATTTTGTCATATGCTCATTATCATATATGACAATAAATGTTTAAATGCACTTTTGATTTTTTTTTTTCTATTTTATGAAAACGAGATTTACCCAAGTACAATCATTGAAGAAAGGGCGATAACTTGAAATTGCTGAAATAACTTAAACTTACGTGAATGATCAATTATGGTGATAAATGATGGTTATAATAATAATCTTTAAAAGACAACTTTTTTCTCGGTGAACATTGTCAACAATTGAAGTAGTTTCAGTGAATTAGGTCCATTAAGAAATGTGAACTTTGAATTCAGGGGAATTATTTAGAACATCGTGAAAGTATACGTACATACAATATGAATATATGATGATATACCCTTCACTTTGATGAAAGCAAAATTTGATATACTAGGTATATAGTTGGGGAAAAATGTGTCAGCTCAATGTGACACAGAAAAATGTCAAACGTTCAACGCTTTCTAGTCGATTATGTAAAAGTAGTAAGCGATGTTTATATTTGATGACGGAACTTTCATGCAGTACTTACCTCCGAAGAAACTGGACAACAATAGTACAAGACTTTTGCGGAAATACTTATACCACGTTTCACTGTATTGCCGTCTTCAAAACATTTGGAATCTGTGTCCATCTTCTACATTGGTAAAACTTTTTACCTTGTTGAAATATGAAAATAGTTAAATAAAGCAGGACTGTCTATAATAGTTCCTCTCCTTTTCTAGATGACAGAAAAAGTAACTATACAGAGCAAATTGTATCACATCCTGTATAATGAATTTTTGAAAATAAATTGTGGTATTACCAAACAATATATAAACATTTCCTTAAACGAATCTTCAATTTACTTATAACTGAAGTAATTTTGTAAATTAAAGTCTTGTATATATTATATTCCACAGATATTTACTGCATTTGAAATGATCCAGAAAAACACTGGACAACTAACAACACTTAAAATAATCCATGAATTGCAACATGTTCCAGGACTCTTCAGTGAAGTATATTTTTTATTCACGATGGTTTTCATTTTTTATTTAAATTTAGTTCGTTCATAGAAATCTATAGTTCCTTAGTTACGGATATTATACGCTGTTTCCTTAGAAACAGGTAGTAGAGGCGCTACTTCATTGACCAATGAAATTATCTTCACTTTTTTAAAAAGGAAGTTAATTTGATTTTTTCACGATAATTCAAATGTTTTTATTTTATCTTATATCTCAATATACACATGGTCATCCAATGAAATGAAAATGACATTTACTGGTGTTGTAAATAACAATGAATAATAATAACAAGTTTATTTGCAAATGATGTCATGTGTTTAGTGGGTTAAAATAAACTCAGGCCGTCTTCAACATTAACTATCTCTACAATAGATCTAAGCTAAGCTACACATGTAGCTTTACACTTAATCTGATAATTTACGAGGGTTGTCCCAAAATAGCGTAAAAAAATGGCGTACTTCGGTTATTTTTTATACAAAAAATGGTCATCATTTTTGATTTGGACTGAAACGAAAGCCTGTAATATCTTATTAAGTGTATAATTTACAAATCTTTCTCAGCTGTAAGCTGGTGTGTATAAGAGTGGAAAACAGTGAGCTGTTTTTCATGTAACTGTCTTATTTTATCTTTCATATCCCCTTTTTCGTCGAAGGGGATTTTGCAATTGTGAAATGGTAATTTCGTGACCCAATGCTGCTCGACCGATATCACTACACCTATTTGTTTGAGAGTCTTCTAACTTTATACACAGGTTGGCCACACAATTTAATAAAGGGTCAAAATTTCAAAACTTTCCATAATTCAAATGAAACCTATTCCAAACAATATATTTCCAGTATCTGTATCTAAAAATGGAGTTTTTATTTTTCTTGGCAAATGTAAGTTAAAAAAACGTCAAAACACCTAATTGATAAATACCATTAGGGAGAGGCTACATAAGTTATAGAACTTGTGCCCAGTCCCATTGTAATAATATCACAGTAAAATAAGTTCAAAACCAAAAAACCGATAAATACTTCATATGTAAAAGCTAAAAAATCAATTTACCGGTGTTTCGTGCTTATTTGATTACGTCGTAAAAAAGTTAACATGTGATTCTTTGACATATGCTTACTAGTTACTACAAGAAGTGAAATTTGTTAGGATCTAAGAATAATGAGTTTCCGTGTCACAGTAGGCGCTGGCACGATAAAAACCTTACCGTTTCATGGCCCTGGACATATGACCAAACATAAGTCTTTCATCTGCATCTGGTGACGTATCAGTACGTTAGGAAATCTCGACGGGATACAAAACAATAAATAAATCAAAATTTGTTCATTTACAAAGTAATCATATGTTGTCCAATAAAAATTGTTTAAGGAATTTGATGCAAAAGAGTAAATGAGAAAAGGTAGATTTCATCTCTTTCAAATAATATACATGTATACCTTGTACTGTAATTCTGTCAAGCGTTTTGGTTTTTCTCTTCTGTATATCTTTCGGTATTTGGTCCGCCATTTGTCTGCGGCTATATCTGAATATAATCTGTTCAATGTGATGAAAAGTGTCAATATTTCATGCTACCCACCTGCCCAGGTGAGAAATATAAGCGGAGCACATACAAACTAACGAATTCAACACTACATTTTCCATTAATAGAGACTTTTAGCTGGAAAAATACATACACATGTACATAAACCCTCACTGAATAACATCACACAGAAGTAAAACCTAAAGAATTAAGTGTGCAAATGATTTATAGAACTTTATTTTGATTTGTTAATGCGTTTACTTACAGCGCAATACAAACGACGTGACAGGAAGCTGTGTATAGCGCCATTCCTCGTGATGAATTGAAGACAACAGGACCTTACTGTTCTTTCGGTCGCAAGACACCATTGTACTGTGGTATAAACAATGATATCAACGTATTATTGCAGTAAACAAAAACAAGAATAAGTACATGTAATAGCTATATTTTACGCACAATGATTTTTGTAAAAAAAATGAGATCAAACTTATCGATTTGCGTTGTTACTTCAAGTCAATCTAATGTGTTCTTTATAGAAAAAGATAATCCGCTTAACAAACAATGCCTACGAGAAAAAAAATTTCTAGTTAGTTCAATAAAGATTATGAATAATAATTATTTTTTCTAGAATCGTTGAGATCCCATCCTGCCTTGATCACCACTAAGAAACCAATCGGATGGCGTGAAATAAAAATGCATGTGCGTATGACATTTCTGTTAATTTTTATTATGTCATTTCCTCATGTGATCATATTTTTATTTTTACTTTATTGTGGGTATAGTTATTACTTTTTTTTCACTTCAAAGTTCGGGTATCTTGAGTACAGGGACATTTGAACACCGGATGCAGTATGGTTGTGATACGAAGAAATCGTAAAACATCTCCGTTTTTCCCTTCCCCTTCTCATTGTGAGCTCTACGTGTAGAGAGAGAGAGAGTGATAGAGATAGAAGTGGGGAGTAGAGATAAAGAGTCTTATTAACAGGTAGTTAAATGTAGGCAAGACATACATGTAATAATATACAAGCGACTGATGATCAGACCTGAGATTTAATATTTTAGATATTTACATTTAAAAGAAAATACCTTTCAAAGTGCCCATTCTACTTCTATGTAAGATTATGATCTACCAATTCTTGCGTTTATATATATTAAACCCGTTTAATTAAGTTGTTTCATTGAACTTAATGCTTCTTAGTCGATTCTGTTGCAATACCGATTTACACTGATTGTAAAACCTGGTTTTTGCTGTCAAACATATTGATTTACCGTTTAGCATTTGCAACAAAATTTTGGTATTTCAAGAAAATCAGTTTTTATATATCTATATAAATTTGAATGAAAATATTGTATGAAATCAGTGACTAAAATATTATTGTTGACTTTTTATTAGAATTCAGTTTACATGGCAACCGATAAATCGTACGGACCTAATACATTGACAATGTATTATCGACCTGCTTTGTTGACATATTACAATAATTTATAAAGCTGTGATTGTTTTTGAAAGTTCTGTAATTATTTTTTTCAGTTATTTCTTTAACTATCTTTTATTGAAAACAGGGGGCGGTACTCCCCTTGGTAATTAAAAATCACAAACGGTTTCAATCATGCTGAGTTCCCATTTCAAAATTCCATAACCTGTATAAGTAATATAAGAAATCTTTTTATATTAGTTACATTATTTTTTTCATTTTTTTTTAAATTTACTTTGCCAACTGTATATTTTCTTTGTTTGCCTAGTCATATGATCAACACATTGGAGTCGTTTCTATTTTTAGGACTTACTCAACAAACTAGGATAGGTTAATGTTTGTATGTGCAGTAGGTATAGAGGTATATAAAAGCAGATGCTGATATTTTTGACTACGTTTCAAATATTACGCCATTCTTACAGAAACGTATCGAAAAGGGGAGTTTCTGGTGCGGGGAAAACGCCTCTATTAATTCCCGGAAATTATTTCGTGTGGAATCGAATTTTACACAAAAAGACAGGAAGTGGCTAGATCGCGTCCAAAATTCTCAAAAAATTACCAATTTTAAGATGCATTTTAAATGCATTTTTCAATTATTACTTTTTTAAACGGTGAGAAAGTGAATGTTAAAATGGCAAAGACATTGAAGGATGGAAAAGGATGGCTGAAGGAGTCTTCGGTGGCGGAGCCCTTAAACCTGTCTAAACACAATCAGCCGACCTCTGTAAAACAAACTCTTAAATCGCTGATCAAATCACGGAGAATTGCAGAAGGAAAAGATGAGTTACAGGTTGATTTTCACGTGGAAAAGACGAAATGCGAGGTAAAAATAAATGTGCAAGGATGCATTTGTGCATTCGTTTGGATAAAAACTTGTTCGGAGAAAGTTGGCACTGTTCCAAAAAAATTGAGCATTTTTGAATGATTGGCATAATTGAGTAGATATCACTCAGAAATGGACAATTTCGGAAATTTAACAGTTGTCGTTTTTATTTTCTATGAAATTTTACATCGGTATGGATAATTTGGTTTCGTTATGATGTACGTAGTGGATTTCTATTTATAGACCTTATGCCACGTTCTGGCTCATAAAGGACTATGCACTTAATAAATCGGTCCCTAGGTCAACTATATAATTTATTCATTAAATACTTATATTAGTTGACGTATAAGTATATTTCATTTTAGTTGACTCCAGAGGAAAAAATAAAGCAGAGGGAAAGGAAAGAACAAAATCGTCGGGCAGCCATGAGATGTAGAGAGCGTAAAAAGGAAGAACTGAAAACTTTACAAAAAGTATGACAAAATTATAGAGTTTGTAGATATTTAGTGAAAAATTATTTTTCAAGTTGAAAAGTCTTCAATTTATTTCAAACATCACTTTAATAGATAGTTAAGTAAGATAAATACTAAATATTTATTATCATTTGATCAGAATAAGATGTTATAGAATAGGAGGAATGACCACAACTAGGCTTGAACCCAGGACCCTTTAACCCTTCAGTTTAAAAACCAATGCTCTACTGACAGAGCTAAAGGGATAACCCACTAGCTAGTAGGAGCGTGGCAGTACTGAGACCATTATTCACTATTACGAAGAAAATACAAAGTTTATTTCACATATAAGCTCATTAAACAATTGTGTGAATTGTGAATAAGATAATGCCTTTGATTTTAGTAATTATTTACTGTTTTACTCCAAATCAATTGTGTTTTAAAATTCTTGTGTTTTAAATGCAGGACACAGTCTTACGGCATTTTTGTTTAACTGATGTAAATGTTAATATATATAAACAGTATTTTCTCCAACAACTATACATGATTTATGGTTGCTGATTGTATGAAAATAGTATTCACTTCCTTCATTTAATTTTTGTAATTTCAGGAAGAAAATTCATTGAGGATGCGCCGTGAGAAGCTGATGGAAAAAGTTGAAATTTTACTTGAAGAGAAAGAAAAACTCTTGCGCACCATTCGCTCAACTGGAAATGTTCCATTTTCTTGTTCGTGTCCTAATTCAGAAGGAGATTGCATTCACTGTTTATCCAACTCTAATTCAAATTCACAGTCTGAATCCTCCATTAGTTCAAGAAACACCCTTAAACCCATGATTTCAGTCGCAGACAGTTGTGATAGCGAAACAGACAGTTGTAATGATGATGAGTCAGATGATGATGATGGGGATGATGAATCGGATCGTCTTGTTATTGATACAAGGGGACAAAATGAGGACACAGAGGTTCTGGATTTGAGTTTTTCGAAAGAGAGGCATGACGTTCAAATGGAAGTGACCGACTCTGACAGTCAACCGAGCAGCTCTCAAAACTACAGCTCCTTTGAGTATGATGAACCAGTGGCTCCAATTTCCACTTTTCCTGCGCCAGATAAAAGTTCTGGTCAGTACAATCCACAGGATTACATTAAACAAGAAGAAACAGAAATGGAGGAGTCAGACTATGTTATGAGTTCTCAAGAGAGCACAATGTCTTTTTACAGTTCCCAAGATAGCATTGATGGAAGTTTCATAAAACATGGTGGGCGAATTGGTGATGTTTCATGTGATTAATTTTTTTTCAGGATTTTTTGACATATAGGGCCTCTTTGCACATTATAAATCATCATGTTTAATGTATACATGCAGTATGTTCCTAAGATCAGTTGCATATTATATTTGGTTTTTATGTCTTTCAAATTTAACTCCTCTTTACTCTGCAATAGAGCCTTCATAATATCAATTGTTAGATTTTAGAGGTAAAAAAAACTATAAATTAATCAATAATTACCAATCAAATTTTAGGCCATTTATAAATTTTAAGGTTAAATTGATGATAGTAGTAAGATCACTGAAGATTGAGGGGTGTACTGTTGAATATATTCAATTACAGTCATTATGAATGTTTGTCTTAAATTTTATCCAATGCTACCCACTATTTTCTGTTCAAAATTTGTCAGCCATCTGTGATAATAGCATTATTTTAGAAGCCACATTTTGCGCACAATAGCAGCTGTTCTGATATTTTATTCATTTTGTATTTTCTTATAAGAAAGAAAGACTGTATAACAGAGAGAGGTATTTGTTGAGGCAAAAATATGGTATCAAGGTAATAAAAAAGCTGTAATTTGATAGCTTAACTTAATGGATGCATAGAATAGTTCAAGTACAGTATGTTTATACATGTAATATAGGATTTAAGCTAATAGGATTGTTAAAATATGCAGAGAGTGAGCCTCGTAATGAATATGAATGTTTTGCTTTGCATTTGATAAGTTACTTGTGTTGTACAAAAAGGCAAGCAGCACTCTGTTTTTCATTTACTAAGTATTTACATGTACATTTATTATTAAAATTGTATGTGATTCCTTCTGATGTGTTTTATTTTCACTTTTTATGGTACATGTACTATGAGTAGACGGGTGGAGGCCTATTTTCGGTAATTTTAGGATGTGAATTTAATAATTGAGTTTTTCAGGGGGATGCGGACCCCAC
The DNA here is from genome assembly GCA_016163765.1 of Magallana hongkongensis. Lineage (NCBI taxonomy): Eukaryota > Metazoa > Mollusca > Bivalvia > Ostreida > Ostreidae > Magallana > Magallana hongkongensis. Next base: position 20,759,414 of record WFKH01006014.1, on the reverse strand, counting down.
CCCCTCTAGATCCGAGGATTGAGTTAGGGAAGTAAAATGCAAAGATGAAGTAATCTTTGTTTATGTTCTAATTTGTTACACAACCGAACATAAATAATTAATACTATAAATAAACAGTGTGTAGGTACGGAAGTGCTCTCAAGAGTGCAGTTTATTGTTTACTGTATAAACATCTTCCTTGAAAAAAAACATCTTCTGTTTTCTACATTGAGAACATAAAATCATTTATTAGACATTTCATTATTACTTTTTGTGTTGGTGGGTGCAATGTCTAACTGCACGGAAAGAGAGCCTTCGAATTGGGCTTATTCTTTGTTCACGAAATCACAAGAAGCCGCGCTTCTCTAATTTAAATACCTGTGTAACAAGTAACAAAAAACTGAATAGAACCAATGAAATTTGGTTTCCGGTAAAACTATAAACAAACAAAACGCACGTGTTCGATAGACACGTTTTACTTATAACTTAAATAAATACATACATGATACATTTTTCTTTCATTTCAATTTCATCCTTGGTTTTGTGCGATGTTGACTACAATTAGGATTAGAGGTATGTAGTGTATCTGTGTGTGTCTCAAAACTATAGAATTGATTCTATTTAATGAGAGGATAAAATGCAACTATTTGGAGGGTACCTTTAAAGTGCGAAATGAAATAGAAACGAAATGAAACGAGACGAAATATACCGAAACGAAACGAAATCTACCGAAACGAAACGAAACAAAATCAAAACGTAACGAAACGAAACAAAACGAAATCGAGCACAATGAAATATATATAACCATAGACTTTGACTATATATTTAACCCAAATTATCACTTTCGGGTTCTTGTTAATATAATATAATCCATTTGTATGTGTACTTGTATACACAAAATCGGGTTTTACTGGTGATTCCTAGTCTGCGTTTGTCCGACACCAAACTATGTAATAGATCATATTAATTAAGTATTTACGCGATTAAGAAGGGGCGGAGCGAGCGCCCCCCCCCCCCTTCTTAATCAGTTAATCGCGTAAATTTTATTTAATATGATCTAACTTACTTATAACATAAACCACTTTCATTGGCTGATGAAAAGTTCTGCGCCAATCAAATATTATCTCTCTTTTGTTTAGGGCTCTCTAAGCTGTCAATCGGGTACCGTCAAATGTGACGTCGCTGTGAACTTCGAGAAATTTTTAATGATTAAAAACATTACTTATAGATAGAATTTTTAGTGACTGTTGATTGGATGCAAAAGTGGGTTATGTTCTAAATCAGATTACGCACTTTCCAGGCACCTAGCATCGTTTTTGAAAGGGGGGGGGGGGCAGACTGATCCAAAAAATCTTGACAAGCAAAGAACAAAAAATGGAAAATGATGCTACGTACCTGCTTTCATAAACAGTAAATTAAAAGGTAAAATCGAAATTAAAATTTAATTTTTTTCAGTGATAAGACTTTCAGATGACAAATCTATTTGCATAAGTTCACATCTCTCTCTCTCTCTCTCTCTCTCTCTCTCTCTCTCTCTCTGCTTCATTCTTGACTACTAATTATTTTAATTTCAATGTAAAGAAAAATAGCTATTGATCCTTTTTTCTTAAATTCATAATCATTTTACCAAAAAGAAGTAACAAAGCGATAACGTTCTCAAATTGTTGTATTTAAATGATTAAGGGCTAAAAATAAGAGTAAGACATAATAAAAGAGAATACTACGCATATTTTGAGATAAGTATTTTGAAATTTAATAGTTTGCTCAAGCATATTTGCAGCTGGCAACTGATTTACAGTATATATATATGCACGTATAAATAAAATAAGTCACTAGAGAAGGGAGCCTTTATATAACAATTTCTTGAACTAACTATGTAAATTCTATATGAAGTAAAAAATAATCCTTAAACATTATATATATAATTATATACCTTTATAATAATTTCAAAAATATTCTGATAGTTTCGTTTCGGTAAGTTTTGTTTCGTTTTGATTTCGTTTCGTTTTGTTTCTAACAAATAGGGGATAGATTTTAGAAAAGCGAGAAATTAACCTTGCACTAGTATATCAGCATTTTAAATCTTTTTTCCATAAAACAATTTTGACAAAACATGGCGCAAAACATCCGTTGCAAAACTTCTTTTCGAAAACTAAAGGATCTACTTGTATAATATTCAACATTTACATAAGATTTCTTATATATGGTAAATTTAAGTCTGTTTGAATTATAACAGCCCCATCTCACGATTCAAGAAAGGATCATTAGAGAGCGTCATTACAGAATTTATACATGGAAAACAACTTTGGGTTTACTTTTGGTTTACTTTTTATTACGTGAAATATGTAGTAATTTTCTTCCGAATTAAAGGGTGTAAAATTATTATAAAATATTTACATTTTCAACTGTCTTTGTCTGTGATAACATTACGAATCAATTTTGAAGCCTACAACCCAATAATTTCATAAAAAGCTGAGCGACACAAAATGGGCGTGTCTTATAGCATAAGTAATACATAGCATGTGCTACATGAAAAAAATAGTGATTTTAAAATGTTGTTTTAAACTGTAGAAATTAGAAATAATATATAAATATAAGTAATCAGAAATCATTCTTTGAATATTATGAGGTGATAATTTTGGTCGGAGCGTGGTCAAATCTATCATAAAGCCCTCGGGCTTTATTGGGTTAGACCACGCCCCGACCAAAATTATTACCTCATAATGATTCCTTATTCCTTAAAAGACTACGTTTGTAGGTGTTTCAAAATTATCTATACCATAACACGATGTGTGAAAAGGTTTTTATTTAGTATTAATGTTGTTATCCAATTGTAACTATTATAGAAATTGTCTATTTTAAGTGCAAAAAGGTCACACACAAAATTATGCAGCTTCGTACAATTTTTTTTTCGTTATCCCTCTATTCAGTGTGGCCATTGTGCATAATTAAAAACAATATTTGAAGAAATAAGTTTGCTTAATCAAAAATACTGACAACAAATCCAAACCAGGCTGAAATTGCATTTTAGGTGCAAAAAGGTCAAATTAAATGGGCCATAACTCAGAGGGATGAATACTGACCCCCCCATTATCTTTGTATTTTTTAAGTATGTTTTGTCTACAGATTTCAATGATATACTTCTCAAGAAATTCTTGATACAAAAACATTGAGGAGTGGGATACCTTAAAAATATTCTCATCGGCGAGCAAGGTTTTGACGCTGTTTACACCGAGAGTAGATTTTAAAGAAAGTCCGTACATGTAGTCAAATTACCTGTACACTACCAGAGAATAGTAACAATTTAAGAATATCAAATATATAAATTGGGAAGTTATATGCATGTACACAAGGGTGTGATAATACAGGTCCCTGCAGAAATAGCTGTTTGAGCAAAGCTGAGTCCGGAATCTAAGTCTAAGTTGGTTTTACGTTTACTATCTTTCGAATCACTTCCGGTATCTTGAGTGATATCATCACTGAAATTAAAAATGATATTCAACAGAGTAAAGAATTTTATATCATACTGGTACTTACAGTATCTACTTGCAACATCTGTATATATGCTGGAGCCTATAGAGAGAAGAATATTCAGTATCCTTTTGTTCATGTTGTTTTCAATCCGCTCTTCTTGCGTTTACAATCTGTTAATCACTTTGGGGCACTAGGGATGTAAAAACATTGTTCAATAAACTTCATCGTATTCAGAAGTAATAACCATTTAACACTTTTTCGAATTCTACAAATAAATATCACAAAATGTCTTCTATAGTCTAAAGAATCCGATAAAGGTAATAATTGTAATAACTGTTTAGGTGTAAGCTATTATGCTCCATATGGGCAATTTGTTTTAACATGTTTATATTACATTCATTTATACAATGAATGATGTAAAGTATATTTCATAGTAAGAATTATGAAATATCAAAGTTCAATAGTTTATGTGAGTTTTGTGTAAGGAAGTATTAAGAGAATTTTTGTAATGATGTGTTTAGGACATACATGTATTTGTTAAGAAACATGAATAGGTCAAAAAATAAATTTTCACCTAGCACATGTGATTAAGATGGATACCACATACTGTAATATTTAAATTCCTGATGTTACGCTCCTTGACTGATCCCTCAGATTGCTGCTTGATTATTGTGCTGGCAATGTTCATGTATACTAGTTACGTCTTTTTACCAGACCATGCTAGAATGATTGTCTATTTCATCAATTCTTACATACTTGGAAAAAATCAACCAGAGATTGTTGATGGTGTGTAGATGAAGAAAAGCACAAGTCCAATTGAAAAGAGTACATGGATGGAAAAAAAACATTGAGAAGAATGAATCCTAGATAGCAAAGGATGAAGGCAAAAAGCATTATCACTTAGTCACTTAGAATTTCATATTACATGCAGAGATTATCAAAGAGAGACTTAATATTACTTTCATATTATCAAAATGCTACTTAGTTTTGTTATTTAATTCTATTGCTACATTTAGTAGATTGTGTACATGTATTTGATTATTTTTTTACTTGATTTGTTTTTAATATTTTTTGGACACTGTAGAGTTCTATGTGAGAGCTAAAGCTACTATTTTGTTATCAGAGACAAGCAAAGTGTAAGAAATATTCTTGAAAATACAACTGTTTGCTGGGAAGCCAAAAAACCAAAAACAAAAACCAAGAAGTAATAATATGATCTATAGTCTTGAAAAATAACCCTCCCCTATATTGTCTTCACAAGTCCATTTTTTAAGCCAGTATTCTTTTTTTTTTGTCTTAACCTAGAGAGATTCAATTTGGCTATGATGTTAAGACTGATGCCTAAACCAAATCTAGAGAAAGTCCCTCATAAAATTTTTCTACAAACTTGAAATAACATGCTGTTGCTCGTCAATCTAACAAATTATAGAAATAACTCAATTGTCAACCAATTTTTACAGTGAATGATTTTCTATTTTGCTGGATTTTCATTTGTTTCTTGTGATGGACTTTGACCAGATTTGGTTAGGCAGCCTTGCCAAGCCGGATTCTACTGATATTTTTTTATCTTATATTTTGAAATGTATGTGAAATTGGTAATAGCAAGTAGATTTAAGATTTGTTTTTATTGCAGCAAATGCACTGATTTGCCAACAATGTTTGTTATATATTCATTTGTGTACTGAAAATACCACCAAATATTGACCAATATAATGATTACAAAATTGTTTTAAAAAAATGAATATTTTTACATAATGTTGGTATATAGCTAGGATATGCTTAGTGTTGTATGTAGTTATGGGGATAAATTCCCTGAAGTATGCCATATAAAACCAGAAGTTCAAATGTATAAAAATTGTGTGCGGTTATAGAAATGTACAGTTATGTATTGTGTGAACATTTGAATGACCTACAATAATATTAAGAATTTATTTATGACCACCCCCTAGGAAAAATAGTTTACGCATATTATCATACATAAATATACTTGCAATGGTATTTACAAAGTTTATGTATATGATTTAAGAATGCAAATTTTTAGTTGGAGAGCACTGATTTCTTGCCAGTAAAAATGTTATTACCCATGATGTGTGTTTTTCTGGATTTTAAGTTCTATTGGTTACAAATTATGTCAATCCCATTGGTATTGTTACTGCCACATGGCATTAGAAATATTACTTATTATAGAAAGATAATTCCATGTATTATAATAATAACCTTCTTATTATTATAGTACAGGGAAAATCTTATTACAAAAAGAAATATTTTTAACGTCAAGCTCTATACTTATCATCTTCGCTAGCCAAGGGTTTTCGGTCCACTCCACTCCCCATAAACCCTTGGCAGATCTCATTACGAAAACTCGGTGACAAACTCTGTTTACGATTGGCTTCAGCTGCAAGTAGCTGATCCAATCGCAACGTCTAAAACACGTGCTTTGTAAATATGTCCAGTCTGTAATGTGAACAAGATGTGTGGTCTTCGGTGAAACGTTCGGTGCTTTTAACAAGTTAACACAAATGCCTCCCTAACGATGGTAATTTTGCTTAATTAAAACGTTCAACGAACTGTGTAATTTTTTTTAACGTCTTATTCCCACAATTTTGCTGTGCCACGTTGTTTAAAGGAGACTGGATGGTCGACAAATTAATCATCAGATCTACCCAAAATTTCTTTTGCTATAAACGTTTATATGGTAAAGAAAAAATCCATATATTTTACCTTTTAAATTGGATATTTTCCTATATTTTTATATAGAGCTCTTCTTCTAAAGGAGATAAATACGGTCTAAAAATGGCCACGACCATCGAGCCCTCTTAAATACTAGTATTTGTAATGTTTTTGCAACCAACTAATGAAAATATTATATGTACTCAAAACGATTTGTCTCCCTTGGTGAATATTATACATGATAGTAACTATGTTAAAATATTGTAAAAATATGCAGGATATTTTTGAACAGTTATGAAAATATATGCTAGGTTTGGTTAAATGAACAGTAAACCAAATATCGTAGTCATAAAGGGGGGTGGGGGGGTGGAGGTTACTATAAACCAAAACCACTGTCCAGTACAGTTATTCAACTGGACATGACACTGATAAAAAAAAAAAGGGGTTAAACGGGGGTATATTACATGAAAAAAAAATGAGTGATGGGTGGAGGATATAAATAGACCCCATGCTTGTAGAGATAAAAAGATCAGGGGTCACTAGTTTCTCAATCTTGGTAGATGCTCCTTTGCTCGTCCAGTCTGCCTGCATGCTAGACCCAAGGAGTGGATATGACCATTTCCCTCAATATTAACAATGTTTGCCCACAAGTCGAACAGAAAGCAATTTATGTAGTAGTCCGAAATATCTGACGTTTTCCTGGCTTTTTTACGATTTTGATATGTAAAATATCAAAATCGTTAAAAAAAGCCAGGAAAACGTCTGACTCAGATATTTCGGACTATTTATGTAGGTCAACTAATCGGTTTGATTAGCGTAACAATTCATTTAATTAATCCAAAATAAAACCAATATGTTATGTAATGTAAGATAAACATATCTGACCCGCGCGATACAATAACTTTCAGTCGGACAAAAATTTAAATGCCACTGACTGTGCTTGACAATAGTGGAAACCAAATGATCCACCCCTAAATTGTTCGATGTAATCAGGTGGAATAACCACAGATCGATGTCTGAATGTTGAAGAACCGGCGATATATTCCTCTCCGTCCCGACAGAACCTCCCGTAACTATGGCAAACAAATACCAAGCTAAGAGCCCGGTAAGGGGTACTTGTTATGCAATTTGCACGTAAAATAAGTTAAGTTGTGCACTAGATCGAATCTAGATATTGCGCAATCAAAAAAAATCAACAAACCAAAGTGCGGTTGGTAACGTCCGGTTTTATTCGTTCTTTTTCAGGATTTCGTCGACTTGGGTTCGGTTGGGATAGATTTCGGAGAGAATGAAGATTCGGGTGGATTTGAGTATCATAAGCTTACAGATCAACAGCTCAAATGTAAGTATACATATCTATGAGGTACGACCCACTACTCGTTGACATGCATTTATATTCAAACCAAACTTTATCTGTAAAGCATGAAATGGAAAATCAGAATGTAAGTTTAGTTACCATAAAATATCAGAGATTTATTTATTAATTTTTTGTGCAGAAATATTTCAATCAGAGTCATAAGTAATATTGGCTTGCTATACAGATCACATCGTTTCCAAAAATAATCTATGACGTCAACCAAAACTGACCTTGACAAAAATCATATCCTTGAGCTGTACATTATAGTGTATTTTTATCCAATTTCTTAGTGCTCAGCCTCAACAATATTTTGATTGACTATCAACAACCAAAAAAAAACCCCACAAAAAATATTCGCCTCTACATCTCTCTTTTCGTTTACCCTCAATCTTTGGTGTTGCAATGTAGATGTTTCATTAATATTCGTGGGCATAATTTTCCGTGGATTTAGTAAATATCACAGTTTCAATGATACGTAAACTCGTGGCCAATGTTCCTATCAATACAATGTGTTATTAGACATTTCAATGAACATTTAATTTCACGGATCACCTCAGCAACGAAATCCACGAAAATTAGTATTCAACGAATGTTATGAAACCATGGTACTTAAACTTTCAACAATAGTATTCATAAACTGGATATAAAAGAAAAAAATACTTGTATACCCCGCTAGGTGCTTATAGTTATTGATTAATGGATTAGTGATATGAAATACGAGATCTGTTATATAGGTGCTTGATGAATAATACAACACCATAAAGGGAAACCATGATACAGCCTTCCATGAATAAAAAGGACATGAATTACTCTTGATCCGATCCTTCAATATATAATGAAACTAGCATCAACAAATAGATTTGCGTCCATAATTTTGTTTTGGACAGGGGATGCTAAATTTTATAATCGATCTTCGTATTGGACCGTATTCAGGATCCCTCATTACATAGAATTGATTGATAATTTACTGATGACGGTTTTCGTACATTAAATCTACGCTCTGTAACTTAGGGTTTTTTTCTCTGTTATCAGGGAATTTGCATTAAAGACATCGGTTGTTAAGATCAGCCGTTCTTGCTATGTTGCAGACATCATGTTGTCTTTGAAGTGACGAGAACAAAACTTCATGTAATAGCCCGAACTTCCCTTTGCACCAGGATCAGGATAATTTCTAAAAAAAAAACAACCATTAGCTAACCAGGAAAAGTCCATGGATAGAATTGTTTTTTAGAGATAGTTAAAGATGTAGCACCGAATTCGTATCGTAATTTGTTGATTTCCGTTTCACGTGATTTGAATTTATGTTCTGTGAAATACCTTGAAGTATGGTCACATCAACTAATCAATTGTTGCATTTGCTGCCACTGCCATTCTTCCGTTTTATTGCTCACTGAAGAGTTACGTAGATCAACGTCGGAAGATTCTCTTTTACGACAGAGCTAGGTAGCAACTGTTCTCTTTGTATCGAAGTTAGTTAGGTTTAGCTGTATATATTTTACTCTACCGCCATTAGGAAAGAGTTGTCAATATTAAATAATCTTTTCTACATTCATAAGCTCAGTCGATGGCACTATTTCTTTTGTGATAGTGATGTTAATATATTTATATCATACATAGTAGCTTCAACGGTATCTTTTAAAGGCCGTTTTAGTTTATTCAATAATAAAACGTGTACCGACATCAAAAACAAACCACCACACTAAGAAAAGCACGCAAGACAGATTCAAATTTTATTTTTAAAAATTCCTTATTATAATATGCATGTAAGGGGGATGAGTATTTTTCCATTATATGACGACTTATTGTTGAAATTTCGAATACTTTTCAGTTGAATACCACTTTTTTGCAGTATGTAAAGAATGTTTCGAGTTCTTTGACAAGGACAACAGTGGCGCCATTGAGAAAGCCGAACTGATCACGGTGATGCGAGCAGTGGGACTGAATCCATCCAAAAAAGACGTGGAGAAAATGATCAAATCCGTCGCGGAGAAGGGTAAGATGTATAATTTTCCAAAAAGGGACTAACATATTCGTGAAGGATGCAGTATTTGGGAATCATCATAGGACTTTTTGTAATAACAGTCTTGAGTTTTGGACTCTACAAATTAAATATTATTTTCAAAAATATTTCAGATGTTTTGTAGAATAGTTGAGATGAGATTTATTTTTCACTCAAGTCTCATTTACAATCTAATTAAAATTAGATACTTATATCCGCTCACGTACGATCGCGTACGTGAGCGGATCTAAGTAGATTGGTCTTATTTATATACATTGTACACTCATTGACAGTATCTTGTTAACTGTGACTTTGACTTTCAATCGACCTCAGATTAGGTTAATGATCGTAGTTCTGAGGTCATGAGCAAGTATAAGTCTCGTATATTTCTATCTTCATTCGTGGACTGGACACGAGAGTAGGACGTTCACGTTTATGAACGACCGACAGAGAGAGAAAAGTGGAGATGGAAATGATGTTTACACTATTACCAAAAACTTATGCATTATTCTTTGTAAATCTGTACCTATTCTAATAGAACGCGATGCGGTGGTGGGGGGGGGGGGGGGGGGGCAGACTAATAATAAAGTATTTTTTAAACATCTATATGGAAAGAGGGTAAAAGGAAATTTCATGTTTCTATTATATTTCTGTCATATTGTAAAGTCCTTTTGAATTCACTTGGTGGATGTAAATACTAAATTCACTAAAAAGTTGTCATATTTTAAATTTTGTTTTCATAAAAAAATACAATATGGCATACTGGTATTTATATGTTATACTTTAATGAATAACAATTAAAAAATAATTTTAATATGTATTATAGGAAACGACTCCATTTCGTGGCCAGTGTTTAAAGAATTACTCAGTAGCTCCTGGAAATCAGTGAAACAAAGTAAACTAGAAATGTTGGCCTCCTTCCATATATTTGACATTAACAAGGACGGTTACGTGGACGCCTCAGAATTGAAGAAGACCCTGACCAGTATGGGGGAGTCCCTCACTGAGGAAGAGGCCGAGGTTCTACTAAAAACCGCAGACACGAATGGGGACGGGAAAATTGATTATAGAGGTAACGTGGCTTGCATAAAAATCTCTTCTTTTTTTTTTTTTTTACACAAGAAGCTGTATTAACATAACTGTAATACTATAAACCTATTGCACTTGACTGTGTATTCTATTTCGCGCTTTTGGTGGAAAGTGGCTTCGCTTTATAATCAAGTACAACGCTATCATGCATTCATTTCAAGCAATTTTTGCGTAAGAGGCTTTATTACATGTAAAATAAAGTTACTTACAGTAGTTTTTATAATAAATATCTTTTACTCTCTTATATTAACATCCACCAAGTATGATTCCCTTTATTTCTTACGGAAATTGATTGTAGTTCATAGCTCTGTAGAAACTGACAGAACTGAAATCTACACGATCCGTTTATCGATTGGTCGAAACCCTTATCGACCTAAGAAAAATCGGGGACTGCACGAAATAATCATGATAATGTCAGACTCAAATTCCCATTTAAGACGACTTGGCTATTTCTTTTAACTAACCTACTGATGTGCATTAACAATAATTTAGTTAATTTTACTAACTCTTTACGATCAATTCATTAATTAGCGATCATTGCAGAAAATTTTTTCAAATAACCCGCTAACGCAGGACTGAAATCTACACGCCCCGATTATCGATTGGTCGAAACCTTCACCGACCTAAGAAAAATCACGGACTGCACGAAATAATCATTAGGATGCCAGACTCAAATTCCCATATAAGACTTTGCTATTTCTTTTATCTAACGTACTACTGATGTATATCAACAATAATTTAGTTAATTTTACTTACTTTTTACGATCAATTTATTAATTTGATAAAAGAAAGATGTAAATATAAACAATAAAATACTTTCTTTGATGATTCATGCGGTTTATGAAGGTAGCGATCATTGCAGAAAAAATTTACATAACCCGCTAACGCGGGTTATGTATTTTTACAGCAATGTCGCCACTTTTTATACCCCGCATGAATCACAAAAGAAAGAATTTATTGTTTAAGTGTAATTATTTCCGTATGAAAATTTTGTTCGTTAATTCAAAAACCAAAAACAAACCAAAAACTGCAATAACATCTTTCATATATTACTTTCAGAGTTCGTGAATATGATTTGCGAGTTTTGAAAATGAGGAAGACACAATGGATTCCTTTCTGTTTCTGCTAGCAGAGCTGACGTAGAACAGCATGCAGGTTCTATATCTCTGAGATCTGCGGCCGATGGAGGGTTTATAAACGGTAGCCTGCTCTATTTACATGTTGTACCTGTGTAAGACTGGTGACTTTGATGGCGTGATTGTGACCAGACACTTTTTCATAGATCTGCATTATGTGTTATGGTTCATCATTTTAAATACATTTTATGTTACATGTACATATGAGAAAAATGATTAATAAACCTAAAAAAAATATAATTATTTGTTTTATATACAACTATTATCATTTAGTTTAACTAATAAATAGGATTTTAATGATCTATTGAAAATGGTCAAATGTAATTAACTTTCCCGGTTCAAGGGAGCATTTCAAAGTGCGTTTCTTATCTTTTTTTCCTCCAGAATCTCATTAAGGGTACTGTGCAAACTATAAATACCGGTATACATCAATTTTAGTGTAATCATTCAGTTTCCTACGAAAGCCTATTAGGCTCAATTTAAAAAAAATGTAACTCGTAATAACGAGTTAGTATTTCATAATAACGAGTTGCTATCTCGCTATAACGAGTTAGTATCTCGTTTAAACGAGTTAGTATTTCTTATAACGAATTAGTTATCTCGTTATAACGAGTTAATTTCAGGGGTATGTTGTTTTAACAGTCATTAAAATTAACACATTCTAACCAATTCCCCTTCACAATCATAGCTCAGTCATTGAATGTCTCAAGTTTAACTTAATTTGATATCTATGTCTTGAAAGTTGCGTTAAAATATACAACTTTTTATTCTATACGACTAACCGATTACTAATTTTGTGACCGGTTACCATCGTTCCGACCAAATAACCGGTTAACCGGTTAGAAATTAATGGATACAGATTTCTTGGAATTACTTGTATGATTAATAAATTGATACTATTTCTTTTAATTCATTGTGGATTTAAATACGTGGATGAGGGGATCCAAGAAAAATATCAAAATTGAGCCAAAACGAAATCCCATGATTCAACATTATCATTTCAGTCTACATGTGTTGGCTGGAGCTACATGTAGATTCAGAGCGAGTTGACGAACCATAAGCATTCGCGCGCCCGCAAAGTTAATTCGACAACAATATTTTCGCAATATTTTTCCAGGAAATGAAAACATATTCATGTCGATATTACTATATAATGTATGAATTAATCTTCTTCTTGCTTGATATGACTAAAACTCATTTTTACACTCCATATTTTGTATTGTCGATATAGCGGACAGCAAGAAAACTGATCAATTACAATAAGGTGATTTAAATCATATAACTTCCTGTCAATACAATACGAAATATTTGTATTAATAAAAAGACATATTATATAGTTTATATGTTGGTAAGACGATATAAAAGAATATCAATGTATAAGTTATTACACAACAAGTGTAGGCTCCTGTACGGAAACGTATAACCGCCTCGTGTTGTTGCGTTAGAACGCGATATATTCACATAAATATATTGTCATATATGATTGTTTCAAAGTTTAGCAATTTAATTATGACAACAAACTCTATTTAGTAACACCTTTTTGACATGATTTTGACGACTTACGCACTTTAATCTATTAAAGTCGAATTCCGCATAGTCGCACTAAAATAAAGCATATAAACTATGCCGCCAAAATTAAATGTCGCAAAACTTATACTGCAACATATTGTGTATGGTGAATTCACGTAGGCGACTTATCTAAATCAGAGAAGATTATTCACAAAAATTTGAACTAGAATACCATTAGTTTACTTAAAGAATGCTATGATATGGAGAGAGGAGGGTAAACTCCCCAGATGCTTTGGGACTTAAGCGATTTGTGTGTGGGAGGATATTCTTAAATTGAGTGAACAATCAAAGCTCCGGCAAAGACCATCTATACCGACTGAAATTAACTTAATTAATAAAAAAAAAATGTATATTTCAGGAACTGTTCATTAAACATTTCAGTAACTGCATTCTTTGTGGTTTCTTTTACATTGTTTCGTTGCCATAAAATAATCTAAGTTAAAATTGTTCCTTACTTAAAGGTTCAGTCTTTCTTTTTT
>WFKH01006014.1:20729822-20740662 GCA_016163765.1 Magallana hongkongensis | reverse complement strand
TACGGAAGCGTATCGGGGCCTACACTTGTTGTATTATAACTTATACATTGTCATACTTTTTATCGTCTTATCAACATATAAACTATTATGTCGTTTTATTTATGCAAACATTTTGCATTGTATTGAGGTGAGTTAACATAATTTAAATCACCTTATAGTAATTGATCAGTTTTCTTGCTATATGCTATATCGACTTAACAAAATACGGAGTTAAAAATGATAATTTAAAAATGGGTTTTAGTCATATCCAGAAAAAAATGTTGACATAGAACAATGAAAATGTATACATTATAGGTATATCGACATAAATATGTTTACATTTCTTGGGAACATATTGCGAAAACATTGTTATCGAATGAATTTCGCGGGGGCGGGAGTTCTGATGGTGCGTCACCTCACTCTGAATCTAGCTGTAGGATACACATGTAGAATGACATTTGTGGAATCATTGGAATTCGTGTATGCTTAATTTTCATGGATTTCGTTAATGCTAATTTTCGTCATCCATGAATTTAAATCCACAACGAATTATGAATAATAGTATAAATATATTTATTATTTTTAATATAAGTAATTCCACGAGATGTTACCATTAACCTATTTAAAAAATACCAATCTACGAATATTGGCTCCATGAAATTCAATCCACAATAAAGGAATTTAAACTCTAAAATTCAGATATTTCTTTTAATGTCAAACATCCAAATATCTGCATTTGTAATCGTAGTTAGGGGTGGTAGACATGAGCAGTCTTACCCCCAAATTATGATCATGGTTCAATAATCACGTTGTTACAACGGTTTCCCATCGATGAGGCTAAACAATGTTTCACCCATCTGTCTTCGTCTTCAAATTGATATTACACGATCTCAAAGCAATTTTATTGGATGAATCACCCATCCTCTCAACTACAATGTAATCTACATGTAACTACGATACCAAATACTATCATGCATGAACTAACTGCATGAGCGTTGCATTTTCTCATTACCATGATTTGATGTGAGTGTTGTCGACGCTTTGGTAAATAAAACATTTATTTTTTTTTTTTGGTGGTGGTGGTGGTGGTGGTGGTGGGGGGTATAATACGTGTAAGTAAAGGGGTTCATGTAGTTTAAATGTTCAATTACATGTATCTGTCTCAAAACTCATATCACATGTTTATTGGAGAGTAACCCAAACATAGAAGATCATAACAAACTGCTCAAATACAGATCATACAACAGTCCTCTAACTACGATAACAAATACTTATACTAATTGCAATTATTATAAAGTAATTACTGTTCTTTGTTTCTGATTTATATCAAAATGTCAATGTCAGTCTACATGTGCCGTCTACAGCTGTATTCAGAATTCAGTGACGTCACTTTCAGAACTCCCGCTCCCTGAAATGAAAGCATATTGATATCGACATGGCTATAAAGCATTTATTTTAATGTTCTTTGTCTAATTTTCTATCTCAGTGTAATTAGTTCACATTTATAAATCAACATTTCAAACTTCATATTTTTTAAGTCAATATAACGCCGATAGCAATAAAACTGGTAAAATTCAATAAGGTAATTTAATTTATATAGAAATCACAAGGTAGAATTCAATTAATTTACATAAATAAGAGGTCAAAATACTTTTTTTGTTGACAATGCAATAAAAAGAAGGACAATTTATAAGTTGAAACACAACAAGTGTAGGCCCCGATAATACGCTTCCGTACGTATATATGGTTTTAACCAGAGCTTTCATTGTTAACTAAATTTAAATTAAACTAAACTTCTATAAGATAAATCCACACACCATACACACAAATCGCTTAAGCCCCAAAGCATCTGGGGAGTTTACCCTCCCCTCTCCATATCATATCATTCTTTAAGTAAACTAATTATTCTAGTCTTTCAAATTTTAGTGAATGATCCTCTCTGATTTTAATAAGTTGCCTACGTGAATTCGCCATATACAATATGTTGCAATAAGATCTGCGACATTTAATTTTGGCGGCATAATTTATATGCGTTATTTTAGTGCGACATTGCGGAATTCGACTTTAATAAATTAAGGTGCTTAAGTCGTCAAAAACATGTCAAAATAGTGTCACTAAATAGATTTTAATGTCATAATTAAATTGCTAAAGTTTGAAACAATCATATTTAACAATATATTTATGTAAATATATCGCGTTCTAACGCAACAACACGAGGCGGTTATACGTTTCCGTACTTCCGTAATAAAGACACAAGTGTAGGCCCCTAACGCCATACCTCTAGAGGCTATATTTATAACCTAACCAAAGTTATGTCGTTATTACGAGATAATTATCTCGTTATAACGAGTTAAGTTTGTCGTTATAACGAGTTAAGTTTCTCGTTGAAACGAGTTAATTTTTCTCGTTATAACGAGTTAACATTCATGTCACATTATATTATCTGTGCAGTAAACTAAATATATGCACAAAACTAAGAATGATTTTGAAGTCCTCATGGCTTTATGAACTACAATTGCTTTACTGAAATAATGTATCATGCACGTTCAGTAGTTTTATTAATATTTGTGGGCATTGATTTTTGTTGATTTAGTAAAATTCACAGTCTCAAGGATATCGCTTACATTAATTCGGGGCCAATGATTCTTTTAATACAATATTATGTTATAATTATAAGTATTACATTTTCCTTTCTTGGATTAACGAAATTCACAAAAATTGGTATTCTACAAATACAGATGGAACTACAGTATTAAATAGTCCGATAGATTGGTTTATCTTGCTCATTAAAACATATGACTGTTATTTATATAATAACAACTGGTCGTTAATAAGTACATGTATATATAGAGTAATAAACCAGTATTACTTCAATGTCTCAATTTGCACAGTATTCATTGCTCCAATATGCAATCTCTGGCATCTGTAAATTTAGCATTTGAGGAACCATATCTTGTAGAAGAGAATGTGTTTACCAAAATTGATTAGAATCATGTTATAATTTGCATTCTTATGTGAAACCCATATTCAGATCGACGTAAAGAGTGTTTGTACAGCTAAACAGAAATTTAAATACCATTCATTATTCTCAAATGGAAACTCGGGATTTAAAATAGGCATTACCCAAATTTTACGCCTGCTTGGTGCAGCAGCGACGATTCCAAAACACCAGAACTATGGCAAACGAGGAGAGTCAGGTAAAGTTCTTTGAATATGTTTTGACTTGTGCATTAGATCGAATAAAAAAAACCCAAACAACAAAGAAAAACAAGGTTGGCACCGTCCTCTTTTACATGTACTACCTTGTTCTGTTTTCAGGATTTGGTCAACCCGAGACCAGGGGAATGTTTGGAGGAGGGTGAGGGTTTTATGTATCCCAAATTTTCAAAGGAACAAGAAAAAAGTAAGTATACAGATTAGCAGCCCACTTTTACATAAATTTACTCGGAAAGCCTCTTGTATCTTTGTTAAGAAGGTACAAAAACGCCTGTAGATTAGTCATAATCAATAAGCCGCTTAAAGAAGGCTCGATTGTCGTAGCCATTTTTAGACTGTATTGATCTCCTTTAGAAGAAGAGCTCTATATAAAAATACATGTAAAAATACTGTCATGTTGTGAATTTTGAATTTACCGGGTGGCAGTAAATACAAAATTCACAACATGACATTACCCAAATTTAAAAGTTAAAAGATATGGATATTTTTCTTTACTAAATGATAGTATATAGCAAAATAAATCATATCTTAAAAGTCATGAAAACCGATTATATATATTTTTTAAATTTTATAAATTTGGATTGCATTTATTACGCATAATTAAGCTTTTGAATTTATAGAATTTGGAGACCAAAAACCACTATGTAGCCTTATACAGTTTTATAGTGCTTTGCTTTTTTTCTCAGTATGTAAAGAATGTTTTGACTTCATTGACCATGACAAAAATGGCGTCATTGACAAAGCGGAGCTAATCACAGTGATGCGAGCAGTAGGACTCAATCCCTCGGAGAAGGACGCAGAGGAGATGATCGCATCTGTCGCAGAAAATGGTGAAATTCAAAAGTTTTCGGATGTTAAGAGGGCTGGACGGTCGTGGTCATTTTTAAGCTCTATTCACCTTCGTAAAACAAAGAGCTTTGTATAAAGATACATTACATATGAAATATTTAAAATGTTAAAGCTAAAATATTTGGAGGTATTCTTTACTTAATAAATGTTTATAACCAAAAATAACATTTTTAAAAGTGTAAGGCAGATGTTGACCATCGAGCCTCCCCAAAATCTAGTCCAGCATAACGTTATAGGAAGAGATGGTGGAAATTACATTTGACACAACTATTTTGGTATAATAAAATGAAGATACTTATACTGCTTGTGCATACATTTGTAGTTGCATAGCATGTTTGGGCGATAATCCAGTTGTTTAGCGAGTGCATTAAATTTTTTCATTTTAAAACTATTCCGCGTTCATTATATACGTATTTCTTTTAATCATTTGTTTGTACCTTATGATGAATAGGTGGGGAAAGAAAATTTCCACTTAACAAGACTCATGATGTCTTTAAAAATATTACCTATGCAATCTAACGCAAGGGAGAATACATTGTATTTATAAACATTATTAACATTTATTTAAGGAAAGGACACCATTTCATGGCCAGTATTTGACGATATGCTCACTGGTCCCTGTAAATCAGTGGAACACAACAAGATGGAAATGTTGGCCACCTTTCTTATCTTTGACAATAACAAAGATGGCTTCGTGGACGCCACTGATTTCAAGAAAACACTGAACAGTATGGGACAACCCCTTGGTGAATTTGAGGCCAAGCTTATCATAGGAGAAATGGACAAGAAGCGCCAGGGAAAATTAAGTTACGATGGTAAAGTCTTGCTACTTAATATAAGCATTGCAAATGTTCATGCAAACCACAGGCACCTGACGTTATATATATTTTTCTCATAATAAAAAATATATACCCATTACATAATAATACACGGGGGCACGTGTATTATTAGGTAGAGAGCATATATTTAATATATAACGTTAGGTGTCTGTGATGCAAACCTGTATAAAAAATGCTTTTTAACAAAGATCAATAATCAAACTAACCATCATAGACTTTCTAATACATTATTGATTGACATTCAAAATTGTTGCCCTTAATATAATTATTATATCTTTTCAAAACAACCCCACAAAATTACTTTCAGATTTTGTGACCTCGATGTATGGTGCAAGTTATGCAGAGTAAAGATTCTGTGCCTGTCGATGACAACAGACCCCACTTCATGTGAAAATAGATCTGGTAGCCTGATGTACATCCTATGATGTAATGTGCGAGACAAGTTAATAACTGTTCTTGGTGCGTTTGTTGCTTTTAAGAGGGCTGGATGGTCGTGGCCACTTTTAGACTGTATTTACCTTCTCAAGATGAAGAGCTCTATATAAAAATATAGTAAAATGCTCAAATTTCAAAGATAAAATATTTGGATTTTTTCTTTACTAAATAATAGTTTATAGCCAAAAATATCACATGTCAAAGTTTGAGCCAGATCTGATGGTTAATTTGTTGACTACTCAGCCTTCTTAAGAATTCTACATGCAACCTGGTTTATCAGCCATTGGGTACTGTTTGTATCCAACCATGTGTATGGCTAGGGGTCTTAGTGTCTGTCCTGTCCATCTTTTTCCCTATCCTTCACACTTAACAATATTGACAATGTCAAAGAGACTATCCACGAAAGAGATACACACGGATGAGAGAACCAGTCTACATTTCATGACTATGCTGGTTACCGTTTTTTAAATGTTTATAAGAAAATTTTATCAAATTTTCCAGAAAAGAGCAAATGCACTGCAAGCTAATTTTCCAATGTGAACTTTCCCTATGACCTTGAATTAACTATGAATCTTTTTGAATTTACTTTTATTTCCAAGAAACTATTTGACATTATTTTATCAAACTTCATATGCTGAGTTAAACTGGTGAGAGCAATTCAATTGTGTAATATTCTTTTTTCTTTGAACAACAATCTTAGTTTAATGTATGTATTACCTCAGACTAAAGAAATGAGATGTACGGTATTTTTCTTTTCATAATTAATTGCCATAAAATGTACCACTGAGCAGGACATTTTTTCTTTTTTCACATTTATGTACGAAATAATAACTAGTATTATTCATGAAATTATTATTAACTAGTGAAAATAAATTGCAAATTATATATTTGTTCTACATTTATTTATACATGTATATACAAACATACTGGTATCCAGATTTTTAAACTAAATTTCTGAATCAAAACACAAGTTATAGTTTTTAATAAATACTGCTGTCAGATTTTCCTATTTCTAAAATCCTATAAAATGCACCACAGAAAACCACTTAAAGACTTCAAGAGTAAATTCAAGTTATAACAGCACCAAACATCACACCATTAGCCCCTCCCCCGCTACTCCTTGCTGTCAAACAACTCGGGGCTGACCGGGAACCCAGTAACCTCCTCAATAGCCTTGTTCTTCTCTGCCTCAGACATCTCCTCGTAATGAGAGAACTCCATGCTGAGGGAGGTTTGTCCATGGGTGATCTTCCGTAGGGTGTTGGAGTAGTGCCTCAGTTCGGACAGAGGAACCGTGGCCTGAATGACCTTCATGTCGTCCTTCTGGGTCACACGTTCTATCTTGGCCCGTCTGGCGGACAAATCGTGGAGAACCGTCGAAGAGAAGTCCTGATTTGTTGTAATCTGAAACACAAAACTTTAACTTTGTAATTTCAACACGGTTCAGAATATACAGGCTTCCAAATTATACATTCATTCCTTTATGGATGCATGATAACTTTTGTTTTTTGAAATACTCTAAAAATCACTGACTAGGAATATTGGTATTTATACATGTACAATGTACATGTATAATATACCAACAGTAATTAAATAAGATAGATTACATGTCAATATACCAGTCAAACTTAGGTTAATAAACATTTTCAACTTCATAAAATAAACAAGAGGCCCATGGGGCCACATCGCTCACCTGAGCAACAATGACTTTATAGGGTGTTCAAAGGATATTGTGCCATATGGCCAATCGGTAGAATAACAAAAAATAAATATTGTAAAGTATTTGAATTTTACTCTTATTTTTGCATACACTTAATCTTTGACATTGTACCTTTATGAAATACTATTTTTACCGAAAATAAGAAAATCCTATGCAAGATATAAAACTAAACTTTTGGTAGCGGTACACTGTTAACTTCCAATTCCCTATATTTTCGTTCTGCTCCGCCCCCTCCCCCCCCCTTTATAAAGCAATCAAAATACATGTATATGAGAGCATATAAGTACATTTTATTCCTCAACTACTTACTAGTTATTGTATTTTTTTTTTTAATTTTATTATAATAGTTATTGTATTTTATTAAAAAAATTCCTGTAGAAGTGAAGAAGAAAATTGTACCTCAATGCACTCAATTCCTCAAATTAAAAACATTCAAAAATTTAATTGGTCTTCCCCATTATAATTAAACAACTGTTGTTTACCTGGCGTAAACTCGTGTGACTTTTATAACCTTACTCACTTGATTGATGAATACACTGGAATGAAAAATGTTGTCACGTGACATGTTAAAGAGCTATTATAATCAATGTATTGACAGGCATATCACTCTATTTTACTAAGGCCCACCCCTTATTTTCATCTTTATTCAAAACAACAAATGGCTACAAACCAGGATGATTTTCTGCTGTAATATTTTCTTAGGAATAGCGATAATGCCTTTATCCCCGTAACAGAAATATGTGTCAGAACTATGTAAACTGTTTTAACGGTGTCTCGTTTTTATTTACTCGTGTCTGAAAAACTATCAAAATTGATGTAGACTTCATATTATTCATTGTATAAAGAGGGGGCCCCAGAGAGTAGTTACAGCATATCATCCTTTAATTTTTTTTGTACAAGTATTTAACGTTAAGCGAGACATTTCTAATGATCAACCAAAATTTCAGCGTCAACCGTAGAATTATAAGCAAGATACAGAGCTCACAATTCTGCTAGGTTTGAGTCATATTTTGTTCACATGAGTTTATTACATTCAGCTTAAGATTTTTAACTTGGTATTTCCTATTCAGCATTTAAAATGGAAAAAAAAGAAGAAAAAAGAATGGCCTCAGATCTGTTTACAAACATAGAATTGTGCAAAGCTCTGTATCTTGCTTATAATTCGAAGCTTAACACTCAAATATGGTTAGTAAATAGAAATTGTAAACAATTAAACAGAAGAGACATGCACTATAACAAATAAAGAGCACAATTTATTTTTCAAAATGAATCATATATATACCTACATATTTCTGTCAGCGATATTAAACTCTGTTTAAACTAAATAAACTCGAGAAAATGCTGAGCATCTCAACAAAAAACATTGCATTAATCAACCATTTCACAAAAGATCATACCAAATTACCATAGAATGAATTGTATTTTAGTACTTTGTTAATACATCAGATTTTGCTTAATTTGCGCAGGTGAACAGTCAACTGTCTGATATACCGAAGTCTCTGTTTGATTTGATACGTAAATATTACAAAATACAGGCGATAGTTCCCCAGGTTACAAAGCATAAATAATGAAAATGAAACGAAAATCAAAACAAGCTAACACCACCGTCAAATGTGAAAACTGGCAACGCATTGAAATATTTAACCTCAATTTACTTCACAAAATCGGCACCAATGTATTTTGCATGTTTCAAGGATTCCCTTTGCACTCGAACTGTTGCACAACAAACAAATTCATCTTTGTCAGATCGACCCATTTATCATACATCCAACATGGCTGCTTTAAACAAAGAACCTCGTTTTAGAAGTATGGAATACCGAACCCGAAGTTATAAACTGATTGAAACACACCTTTCCTTTATTATTATTTTTGTAATAACTCGGATTTGAAACAGAATTAGCCCATAATTTTTGCAATTTATATTTCCTTTCCATAAGGATTATTTATGCTAAATTACGTTGAATTTGACTCAGTAGTTCTTGAGAAGAAGATTTTTTAAAATGCACCCCCCTTTTTCTACAGTTTCGAGGTTTTTCCGCTTTTAATAAAGATTGGTCTTTCAATTCTGCAATTTATATTCGCCTTCCATAAGGATGCTTTGTGTCAAATTTGGTTGAAATTGGCCAAGCGGTTTTAGAGAAGAAGTTCAAAATGTAAAAAGTTTACAGATGGACGGACAGACGGACGACGGACAAAATGTGATCAGAATAGCTCACTTGAGCTTTCAGCTCAGGTGAGCTAAAAACCAAATTAATCTTTCAAAACCTAAAGAATTTATCTTATCATATCAATAAATAATAAACTTCAACAAATAAAGGATCAACCATCAGATCAAGTTGTGAACAGTTTCATTCAAAAACCAACAAGTGAGCATCAACAACTGAGCCCCAATCTCATATCAAACTGAAACTGTGTGAACTCTTTTAAAATAAATTATCTAAACGTACTTCTAGATTCATTATTGGTTCCAGTAAGTGGAGCGTGGCTTTCTTTAATGCTGAGTGGATACATTTGGAGACGGCCGCTGCGACCACATTAGGAGAGGCATCAAAAGATAAATCCGCATCGTGGATAACGACATCTACATTTATCACTGGGAAATTCAATATTGGACCTTTGAAAGAAGAAAGGATGTATTAGGTATCTTGCAGTAGATACATGTACCACAATTTGAATTTGTTAAAACATTATTTTGTAATTCTTCAAACTACATTGAATGTTTTACAATATAATGCCCTAAGAAATTAAAATATTTGATAAATCATACAAGTATTTCAAAAACAAATTTAGAAATCTGGAAACCCCTGATTTAAGGTGGCTCACTACACCTTGAAATAGTTTCTCAAATCAGCAGAAATTTACTTGATTATGATAGAAAGCATGATGGATAAGAAGTATATGAGTCAAATAGGCAAAAAAATGTGCAATTTTGGATAAAAAATTATATTTTCAAAAATTTAATTCAGTAAATTTGAACAAAAGCCCCAGGTGGATTCGAACTCATGATCTGCGGTTCACAAGCACGATGCTATGAAGACATTCAACCAAATCGAATGATAGAAACAATTTGACAAAACATTTAAATCGCCATCTTGTGACATAGTGTCTTAAAAAGTGTAAGTCTAGGTGTAGTGAGGTACCTTAACAAGATAATTGAAGTTGACTTAAACCATAAGACAGAGAGGTTTTCACAGCATTTTCAATTGCAGACTTGTACATCTTCCTGAACTTCGTTGTCATCATGAATGACTTTTCGTCCAGCGGTTTATACAGCACATTCCTCTTCCTGTTTGCATCTGTACTGGGACTGACCGTCAAGTTGATGCCTGCATGGTGTTTACTTCCCCCGACTGTACTCTCCAGGGTCTCTGTGTGGGAGACCTTGTCCTCAATGGTCTCTCTGTATGCGATTTGCAGGGGACCCATGTAGGCATCGACCTTGAACTCTGACAGTATGCGGTGTTTGATGACCTCCAGATGCAGCTCTCCCATCCCAGACAGAATGGTTTGGCCCGTCTCTTGGTTCACCTCCACCTATAAGGCCATGTACAAACAACTTATATACAAATAAATTAATGAGTGGAAACATCATTAAATGAATTATTAATTCATCTACTTGATACAATAAAAAATAATTTCACTATTAAATTTTATATACCAGTAAAAAAATAACGCAAAACCAAGATGGAAATTAAGATATCATAAGTTTCTATTTCCTTAGTAAATATCAAAATAATTAAAAATACCAAACATTTTTTTAAAATTTACATATAAAAAAGTAAATTAAGATGGAGTTGGGCCC
>WFKH01006014.1:20708854-20729722 GCA_016163765.1 Magallana hongkongensis | reverse complement strand
GAGTTTGGCCCCCCCCCCCCACTTTCAAAAACGATGCTACGTGCCTGATTTAATTATTGTTTTATGGTTAAACTTTAACTGATGACAACTTTTCAATAAAGATAATTCAAACAAAAGAGTTCTAAAGTTACTGGTATAAAAACAATAATTTGACCTTGAGACTAGGGTCCTCTCTCTGAAGACATTCTAAGGCAAGGTCAAGGTCTTTCTGGCTAGCCATTGAAGGAGGCTCCACAGAACAAAAGTAAACGGGCGAGGGCACCTGTAGTCCGGCTAGCACCACATCATGGTCAAGGTCATCATGACTCTCAAGGACGTGAGAAGAATCTTCCTCCTCCTCCTCATGATGCCTGTGCTCATACTGCCTCAGCATGGGTCTGATTCGGGCCAAGCCTTCTTTGGAGGTGACAGTGTCTCCTGTTCTGGTCTGTGAAGTGAACATTCAGCAATTTATTTAGAAAAATCAATAAAACAAGTTCTTTTGTACACACTTAATCAAAAAATGAACAAACTAACCAAAGGGAATAGACTTATTCAGCTCTGAAAAGTTACTAATTTTAATTTTAAGAATATCCTGTGGAACTTTTAATAAATGTGGTCTGGTATAATGTAATGTCACCAGCAAATGGTGGTAACAATTTATTGTTGACATTACAATACACCCAGATCACTTGTTTGAAAATAAATACAATGTCTCCTGCCTGATTTGAATAACAACAACAAACTTGTTCCTACCTCTGTAAGTCCAGACACACATACAATGTCTCCTTGATGAGCTGCTGTTATTTTGTGATAATCGTTGGCCAATATTCTAGACAATGTTTTCACTTTCTCTTTACAGTGCCTATTAAGGTTCTGAATGTCACTCCCTGAATGCATAACTCCTGAGTAAATCCTGAAGAAGGTCTGAGGATTTTTTTGCTGGTCATGAATAGTTTTAAAAGCGTATGCACTAAGATCTGATCCATAATATTTAAGAAATGGAAATTCCCGATCACTCGGACTGGGTAGATAGTCATAGATAGCATTCATCAGAGGTTGGACTCCTTTATTCTTTAAGGAGGATCCACATAGAACAGGAGTTAATTGTCTTTTCACTGTTGCATTTCTTAGAGCTTTTCTCACAAATTCAGTTTTGATCTTATCTATACTGTCTACCAATAGAACCTCATCTGCTATTTTCTCATCAGTGTTACTCAGTTGACCAATCAAATTAGACCTTTCTTTCATTGCATACTCCCAAATTTTACCATCACTCTTCTCTGTTAGTGGATGAACAGAGAATTTTCTTCCATCTGGAGATTTTGCTAAGTCCCATTCGTATTTAGCCATTTCAACAATGTCTACTAATCCTTGAAATTTTTGTAAATCAGGTCCATAGGGAAAGTTGATAAGAAATGGTTCAATGTGCAGTCTTTGTCTAATGGACTCCAAGCAAAGTTCTACACTGACACCCATTTTGTCCAGTTTGTTTAAGTAAATGAGGGACGGAACATGATGCTTGCTGGCTTGCTTCCACACAGTGACAGTCTGAGCTTCAACACCTGAAATGAGAGCAAACAAAGACATAAAACTGAACAAACAGCCCAGCTCATTTTGAAATTAAACAAAATTACTTTCTACTAAAATGCACCAGTTGCTCTCTCCTGTCTTTTTCCAATGTTGATTGTCAAATCAATACATTTTTTCAAACATTTTATTCATACATGTACTACCTTGCATGAAAGACTTCATATTAAAAGAAACTATATTTGCACAAGATGATTTACATAATTAGTGAAAAACTATAAGCATTGTTAAATTCAACTTTTTAGCTCACCTGAGCTGTAAGCTCAAGTGAGCTATTCTGATCACATTTTGTCTGTCGTCCGTCTGTCCGTCTGTCTGTAAACTTTTCACATTTTCAACATCTTCTCAAGAACCACTGGGCCAATTTCAACCAAACTTGGCACAGAGCATCCTAAGCCTAAGGAGATTCAAAGTTGTGAAAATTAAGGACCAAGCCCTCTTACAAGGGGAAATAATTAGGAATTAATGAAAATTTTCAAGAAATTTTCAAAAATCTTCTTCTCAAGAACCATTTAGCCAGGAAAGCTGAAACTTATGTGGAAGCATCCTCAGGTAGTGTAGATTCAAAGTTGTGAAAATCATGACCCCGGGGGTAGGATGGGGCCACAATGGGGGGTCGACTTTTTACATAGGAATATATAGAGTTAATCTTTAAAAATCTTCTTCTCAAAAAGCGTTAGACCAGGAAAGCTGAAACTTATGTGGAAGCATACTCAGGTAGTGTAGATTCAAAGTTGTGAAAATCATGACCCCCGGGGGTAGGGTGGGGCCAAAATGGGGGGGTCAACTTTTTACATAGGAATATATAGAGTAAATCTTTAAAAATCTTCTTCTCAAGAATCACTTGGCCAGGAAAGCTGAAACTTATGTGGAAGCATACTCAGGTAGTGTAGATTCAAAGTTGTGAAAATCATGACCCCTGGGGGTAGGATGGAGCCACAATGGGGGGTCGACTTTTTACATAGGAATATATAGAGTAAATCTTAAAAAAACTTCTTCTCAAGAATCATTTGGCCAGGAAAGCTGAAACTTATGTGGAAGCATCCTCAGGTAGTGTGGATTCAAAGTTGTGAAAATCATGACCCCCTGGGGTAGGGTGGGGCCAAAATGGGGGGGGGGTTGACCTTTTACTTAGGAATATATTGAGTAAATCTTTAAAAATCTTCTTCTCAAAAACCAGTGGAAAAAATTGATTTTTATTTATACAGGATCTACATGTATTATACTACATTGTCCAGATAGTTTTTATTATGACTCCATTAAACTGATTTTATCATACCTATTGTTCCTCAGGTGAGCGATGTGGCCCATGGGCCTCTTGTTTATATTAAATAGACTGAATTGTGAGTTGACGCAACAAAGTATTGCAAGTAATACCAGCAGAAGCATCTAGAATCGTAACTGCTCCGTCTAAAACTCGGACAGACCTTTCTACTTCAATCGTGAAATCTACATGCCCTGAAAAGAAAAATAAACCCATAATAAAGCAACTTCAAAATAGAAAAGGTATGAACACATATATTTAAAATACTACATAAAGAAATCATTTACATAGAATATTAAAAAGTCAGTGATTCAAAGTAATTACATGTAAAAACTGCCATAATCAAATAAATGTCCTTTATAAGGACTGCAGTAACAGTAATCACTTTCTATGCAAATTATATTAGTAATAATAGAGTATTTCTGCCCCCTGAATAGAGGTGTAACAATACGGCGATATATCGATCATATTGATCGCGAGGGCCCATGATACGCGTATCGTATCGTCACATGTGTATCATGATACACTGTATGAGTTAATTTTCATTGACTTTCTAAAATAGTTACATAGTATACATAATATGAAGACATTAAGAAATTTCAATTAAAGTTAGAAATAATTTGTTCATTTTGTTCTAATCAATTGAATTTTATATCTCTACAGTTTGTTGATTGATTTTGTTAATAGTTGACATATTTTCTTCATGCAATACTATTTCTTATAGAGGTAGGCAACATAGATACCAGTTTATTTATAGTTGACAACTATATCGTGATACATGATGTATCGCATTAATATATCGTGATACATATCGTATCGTGAGGTAGCTGACGATACTCAAGCCTACCCCTGAACATTCCAATCAAAGTGAATATAGAATCACATTGTGATATGATACCTGGTGTGTCAATGAGATTGACCCTGTGCTTATTCCAGTGATAGGTCACAACAGCCGAGTTAATTGTTATGCCCCGGTTTCTCTCCTCCTCCATATAATCTGTCACAGTGTCCCCGTGATCCACATCTCCTGTAAAAATAATTCACATATCACAAAGTCTGTCCTCCAGGAGCTATTTTACATACATGTAGATGAATCCTAAAGTATGTCTATGAGCATTACAAGCTATATGTCTCTAGCATGTCTAATAATGCGCAGTATTCAATTTGTCTGCATGACCTGGTGTGTTATAGGACCGACGATATCCAAAAATTAGCATTCAATGCTTAAATGTATTATTCTCTATGTATTTCACTAGGCTCAATGTAGCACCATAAACAAATTAATATAACTAATAACATTATAGTGATTATAAATTGTAATTTAATCAATACATTACATCGACGAAAATATTCCCCCAAAGCTCCAGACAGCTTTGAATCAATTGACAGATTACCTAAGTGTTTGGTAAACCCAGAGTAATATAACATTCTCTCCGTGGTTGTAGTTTTCCCGGCGTCGATATGGGCGATAATTCCAATGTTCCGTAAGTCTCGCACATCTTCAGAAGTTTTATTATTTGTCCCATAGTAAGATGAATATTTTCTACGTGTAATGAATGATCTTAGGGACCTATTTATGAACAGTTTATTGAGTTTAAGCAATGTCATCTCTGACTTTGCTCTCGCAATGCGGTGAAAAACAACGGGAACTATTTACTGCACACTAACTGTAAAACCGTATTAGGAAACGCCTTTATTCCGTCTATTAAAGCGGGCTGTATTTGCAAAATTATTTAAACAATAATGAATTATAAGAGTTACCAAGGGGTTAATTTTTTTCAAACTTTACAGTATTTTAATTTTTTTTAATAGAAAACTTGTTTTAAATGAAAATACATGTATATTCGAGAATCTGGAGATAATAATTTTGATAAAGCATTGCTCAGTCACTTATTAATGAAAAAAATATTACCTTGTCTATAAATACTTGCACGTATGATTTATCAAATTTAATATGCGGTTTTTGTAACTACTTTTTTCAAAACAAAACTTGAATTGATAAAAATGCAATCGCGGGAAAATTGCGAAATTATGATATCACCCCTATTTTCATAACTTTCTGTGAGTAAGTACATGTAAGTAAATATTTTATTATAGTGACATGTGTATGTCAAAAGTATAGTGCATTACAATATTATACATCATTAAATAACACCCGGCCCATTGGACCTATATGTCACTTTGGAATCATTGAATATACAAATCTTTACAGTAGATTGAGCGCATGAATTTAATTTGATTTTTACAGATAATTGTGTGTTACTGAAAAAAATAATCTGAGATATTTGGCAGCCATTATAATATTTAAGTTGACAGTTCTGTATGGATGCATCAAAGCGGCATGTGTTTTGTAAAAGTAGGCCCATATTGTCACTACGGTTACAGATTTTGCATCCGGCGACAATGGGACAAAACTCAAACAAATCGAATACTTAAGAGGGCTGGGTGAGCGTTGCCATTTTTATACTATATTGATCTCCATGAGTAGAAAAGTTATGTATAAAGGAAAATGTTCAAATCTTAAAGTTAAGATATTGGTAATTCTTTTCAATTATGACAGTTTATTGCTGAAAACATCATATCTTAAATTATAAGGTAGATCTGATGAGTAATTTGTTGACCATTCATCCTCCATAAGTGGGTAAAATAAAACAACATCCGAATTATTAATTCTTAAAATTGTATTTAATTTCAAAGAAAAATTGCATAAAATAAATACAAGTACATTGTGTTAGAACAATTCATGTTCTACTTTTGAAATGTTTTTTAAAATACAAAGAATTTAAATATCCAATTATACAGATTATAAATGTACTCGTATAATACCTGAAAATGATAACATTTCAATACATAAAGATAGAGCACTATGAAAAATTCATCAAACTTGTATTTATAAGAAAAAATAGGCATAACAGCTTTAAAACAATCAATCATGTGATTTTTTTTTTTTACTGTTTTCTGATTTATCTTTTGGTTTTTGGGTTTTTCTTTTTTTTATTTTTTTTAATTTTAGTTTCATTTTCATATACATTAATAATATATATACATGGATTTTGTTAGTTTTCCATATAATTGTTGGTAAATCAGAAATTTTTAACAGTATCATTAAATATCAGCTTAAGTATTACACATTCTAATCTAAGATCAGTTCTTTAACAATTTTTGGGTTGTTTTTTTTTTACGTTTTGTTCAAATATTAACATCAAAGTTATTCTTGTTATGTGGCCATTTAACAATTGCTTTACACTTGGTTATAAAACTTATCAATTTAATGAACACAATCCAATAATTTCAATGTTTTTTTTTTTACAGAAACGCCTTTCATTCTTTATCGATGCCTAGTATACTGGCGTTCGAATCTTCTTGACGCTTCCTCGTCCACATAAGTATTGAACGGTTTGGCTCGGGCGCGATTCTCCAACAGATCCTCGCTTCTCTTGTCACGACCTTTCTTGCTCCTCTTGACGTCACCATTAAAGCTACAGGCCTGACCAAAATCTAACGGAGGAAGAACGACTCTCTCTGAAGGCACTTCCGGGATAACTTGAACGGGTGGTCCTCGTACTGGTCCGTACCCCGGAACGTACCCCACAATCGAACTCTGTGTCCGGCCAGGTTTGGACTGATTCTCAATGACAGGAAATGACGTATTGTTGAAGGTGCGCTTTCTCCCTCCCGGACACGCTTGTCCGATGTCGTCCTTTATCACACGGACAGCACCATATCCGGGAACGTAACCCACCGTAGTTTTCTTTTTAGCGTTGGATGGCTTACGTCGAACGTTTTCGTTTTCATCAGCACAAGAAAACATCTTCCCGGCCTTTCTTCTGGTTTTCTCTTTCATCCTTCTGTATCCGGGAACTTGGTCCAAGTTATCATAGAGGTGTGCAACGCTATGATACATGTGCGTGAGACAATGCCCGGGGTCGTAGCCTGATTGACTCTGAACCAGAACATTGAATGTAGGGTGACCAAGATATCCAAAATCTACATCTGATTGCGTGCTGCTGGGATTAGCTCGCCCACTGTCTTCTGCAACTCTGCCATGCGCCATGTCCACATGCCAAGCGTGAATCTCTTTATCGGTCATGAGGTTGAGACGGGGTATGTTGTCGGGTTTTCCCTCGGTATGATTAGACCTAACAGACGATTCTTGTTTGACATCGTGGTTGACAGACTCCATCTTAACCTGAGACTCCGGAGATTTAGCAACACCTCTGTCAACGATCCCAGTATCGACAGCCGACTCATGATTTACATTTATTTCTTCTTCCTCCATCGGTTCGAAGTCATCTTCATACGTGAAATTGTCTTCATTGTGACAAGGTTTTTTCTCGGTGATGGGGACGTCGGTGCTGACAATGGGGTCGTTTCGTGCTTTATTTTGGAGTTCTTCTTTGTCTCCAGTGTTGTTGATCTGCTTTTTAGAGGCTGGTTCATGTTTCTTTGCAGTCTTAGCAGTGAGAGCTCCCTTTCGTTCGAGTTTCCGTTTTTCTTCATAAGCCTTTCTTCTTTCCAAAGCATTCATCTGAGTGTTTACCTCTTTCTTGTGTCCTGCTTTTGGAACGCTTGCTTTCTTTTTGGCTTTATTAACAATTCCATTTGATGCCTTGCTTTCTCTGCCAAACACATTCTTAGCGCTATCCTTGACACGAGTGTCGGAGTCTTCATATTTCTCCTTGGATAGTCTCTTTGCATTATCCTTTGCTTTAGCATTTGCAGTCTCTGTGCCTTTCGGCGTGACAGATCGTATTGGTATTTTGCTGGATCGACCAGACAAAACTCCCATTGAAGTCTGAGATGAACTTGACGTTTCTGAAGCAAGCTTGGATGACTTGTCCTTTGTTTCATCAATCCTCTTCTCATTGTTTGCATCCTCGTTCGAAGAAGGAGCGACGAGACCAACACTGGACATGGTGAACGGCACTTGTGAACTGAAGCACATTTTTCTCTCATCATGCTTTTTTTCAGTGTCTACTGATTTGCGTCTGTCTACTTTATCACAAAAATGTCCGCTTGGAGAATTCGTAATACTGTATACGATAGGCGAGGAAGCTTGTCTAATGTTGTCCTCATTGTGTGTGATCTGTGCAACGTCCTTGACACGTGGCGTTCTGGTTCTGACTGGTATATGGCTTGCACTGCTTCGACTAGAGGCATACTCTTTTCCAATATAAGTTGATAATTCATTGTTTTGTGGCTTTGATTGGTCCAGCAGTATAGTATTATCATCCTGCTTTGAACCAGATTGAATTGATTTTGGACGGTCTTGGGCATTTCCAGAACTCCTGCCCTCAGTAGATCTTGGGGTACTCTGGATGCTCTGTATAGAAGGTGAGGAGGTTTGTCTGATAGAAGGCGATGGAGTATGTCTATCCTTGTTCATGCTGGATTCTAGAACGTGTCCTCTAGAACTGACACTGTTAGCTGAGGTACCACGCTGTCCACGTGCAGGTGTTCCACTCCTTGTCAAATCTCTCGATACAATACTGGATGATCTTGGAGTGGATGCAATCTCTGAACGGGCGCTTCTTGCACGAGAACTCACACGGCTGCACTTGCTCGAGTTTCTGTTTTCTTGGGATGATTTTTCATTCTTTTTGTTGAGGGACTTTGCTGATATTACGACTGAACGCTCGTTGGTTGCTGTAGATACGACAGAATCCCGGTCGCCATCAGTTGGGCTACGGCTATCGTTCTGTTCAATTCTCGACTCGTTGCTGACAGAACTTCTCACACGGTTGCTCTTGCTTGAGTTTCTGCTATCTTCCTTTCTTGTGTTGAGAGAATTTGCTGGTGTGTCGACTGAACGCTCTGTGGCTATCTTTGATACGGCAGAAGCTCGGTCACAATTAGATGATTTGCCGCCATTGTTCTGTCCGAGTCTTGATCCGTTGTTGGCAGACAATCTGCCACTAGCTTGGCTAGCTAGAGCTGATCCATCTGGATCGGTGCTTCTTCGGATAAAGCGGCTTGAGATCTCGCTGTATACGCGTGCGGCCACAATCTCATCCTTTAGTACACCGCTCCTTCTTAGGTCATTGCACATCTGGCTGCACACGCGCTTAATGATGGACTCTACAGAGGCTAATTCCTCGGTTGGTCTGGGTGTATCGCTTGTTCTCCGGGCACTGAATGCCTGAACACGACCATCTCTGGAGCCCTTGTTGGGCGAAGTAATTCTGGGTGTCTCTCTAAAAGACCTAGGACTTTCTTCATTTGAAGCGATACCCGAAATTCTAATAGAACATTCCGACTCGGTAAAGTTTGGGGTGCAATTTTCTCCCTCAGGAAATTCCATAGTTTAATATAGATTACGTTGATTAACTTTAAAAGTTGATTAACTATAGGAAACAAGACCTGAAATGGAAATAAGAGATGATATAGACTACATATATTTGATCATATAAACTATCTTCATTCTAAATAATTATGCATGTAAATCGTTGAGGAATTTTAACATGTATGTATCAATAAACAAGCTTTAATTAACTATGGATGTTTACCGTAATTTTATATGAAACGGTGACAGAAGAAACTTCTTATCACGTTGTAACAATTATTGAAAAAGACGACTCTAATAAAACTAATTATTTTACATAGAATACGCCTTTATAAGACTTTTTCTATGACCAATTCGTTTTGATACAAAAGAAAATTTTACTTACCAATTAAATGCGGCCAAGAGGGTTTTTTTTATTGTACTACTTTTTTTTTTTAATCTGCGCTACTATCCGATGAGTTTTGGTGATTTTTTCAGAAGAAAAGACTAAGTGAATGGTTAGCCCGATTTTCAAGCTCTGTAATGAATATACCACGATCAAAATCGTAAAAAGACTGGTAAAATCTGACGAGGCAGCGAATTACCAACCGGCGGTTCCAAGATGACTTCTTAGAATGATTGTGACGTAGTTTGATAAACTAGTGATCAAAGGAACAAAGACATGACGTCAACGAACATTGTGACGTCATAGAAAATCAAGCCGAATTCAGAATCTCTATCCAGAGTTATCGTTCCCGCTTTGCTCCACTGTGTTGTAGCACAGCGTTATACGCCATCGATCGCCGAATTAATTGAAATGCTGTTTCTTTTTTTTAGAGTTAGTTTATAACTTTTTATAGTTATCCAAACTTCACCGGTATTAACATTAATAGAAAATACCTACATGTACTGTTGTATTTTACAAAGAATTATTTTAAAAAGTAATATTAATAGATTAATTATTTTTTTAAAATGTAACAACAGATAAATCGAATATCTTACTGTTTGTCTATTATTTTCTTTTCCTATTCAATGAACTGGTGACAATGAATCCGAGGTTTAAAGAAATCTGAAAGGTTTTCCTGAGTAGTTTAAGGAATACGTAGGGGGTGTTGAGCTGTAAATTCCATATCAAAATTTGAACTAATGTCTTATCTTATTTAATTAATGATGGGTATAAACAAGGATAACAAATGTCTGTTATTTATAAATGTCTATGCAATCAAGTCCTAGTCAGAGGCTTTTATTTAATGCACAACTACAGAAGTGTTGTCGAATCAATTCTCCGTACATAAAGTTCCCCAGTTTTAGTCATTTGAATAATAAAGTTTTATATGTTTAATGTAGAATGATCACAAGTTTAGCTTTTAAAAAACGATAGGTCAGCTAGCGCTGTAGCAATTTTTATACACACAAAGGAAGGTTCGTGATCAACTGGCTCATTTTGCTGAAAGTTTCCCGCGTGAATGTCGTTTCTTTGCTCGGATTTTTCTGTATGATAGACTCAAGCCAAATTGACCAATGACAATTATCTTTGTGCTTCGACGTAAAATTTTCGCGCTTAAATGTAGGGCTTCTCCGTAAAGAATTGTATCAATGTGGTACTGCATTGTATCCTCTGAAAAGATATCCTGTTTTTAAGGGGTTTTTTAATGAGCTTGCCGGAATTATCTAGAAAAGTGATATATCTGTAAGGAAAGCCTGGGCTGCGTTCAAGATCGTAGCAGCTAGCCTAGCCGCTAGGTCGTTTATATCTAGGTCTATTGAACGGACCACTAGTTTAGCCGCTACTAGTCAGCATGACTAAATAAGTTTGGATGAAACTTCAACTCCGCTTGCGTAAATTGGAATTCTGGAAAGGAATTAGACAGTCCGTGTTTAGTTAAAGAAATTCGAAAAAGTTATAAAACTGGTCAGTTTTTAAGTCAAACTGCGCATCGTCGTATTGGAAGACTAACTTGGGCCATGGTTATCATCTGCAGTCCGCATATAATCCTTCTGACTCTCTTACTGAGACTGGCGAGGAAATATACTGGCGGTGCATGGTTTGCGACGGGACCATGAAATTCATAGAGCAAACTTTGCAAAGTTACAATTTGAAGTAATTAGTAGGTGTGCAGTCATACATTGTATGTACACCTCTGCAAGCCTATCTCCTCATATACTAGTACAGGTGCAAACTAAATGTGCACCCGAATGTTATTATTGTTAGTTATTTTTGTACTTTACAATGTTTAGACAATAAATTAAGAAACTTCAGAATTCGGATCATAATCTGATTTTTTAGATAAAACGAAATTTTCATCGTACAGTCTATCTACAGTAGTTTTCCCAGAATGCCCGACCGTGGACTCGAGCATGCGTATTCCAGAAAATAATATGGACTAACTTAGTTGATCGTAGCTATTCCAGTTAACGCCATCTTAATCTTAAAATAGTAACAACCGGAAGGCACCTGGTAGCCATATCTGCATGCGTATCCCAGAAATAGGGGCTAACGTAGTTGATAGCGCTCGAGAGCGCTAGCAATAAAAACCTGTGTTACAAGTAAAGGAGTCCTTAAATATGCAGCTCATATACTAGTAGTTATAAAAGACAAAAGTCTGTTTTATTACGTAATTATATCTGATTACAATTATTCCGTGTACGTCATGTCTGTAACATGAACATGTATGCTCAATTATGTAATGCTCTTATAGTTTCATTGTATATGACATCAGACAATTAATTCTAGTTCACATACCTCATATCATGCTTTATTATCCGTTGTTTATCTGTTAAAATTTTGTCAAATGCGTGATTTACCGATACATTAATGTTTACATGTTCTGAATTATCGTTTGTGTTTTGACATTACCCGCGTGCATTGTTTACATTTCAAAGACTATAGATTGAATTATCTGCTTTGACTCGTAACTAGTTCAACAAAATACATGATAACTGTTTTAAATAGGGCCATTTGCGTTAGCGCGGCATCGCGTTAAAATAAACGCGCCGTCGCGCTAACGCAACTTTGCACAACGCGCCGTCGCGCTAACACAACTTTGCACAACACGCCGTCGCGCTCACATTATTTAACATTTAAATATTTATTTATTTAAAGATTTTCCTGCAATGTACATTTATGTACGTTGTGTTATTGTTAGTAATACGAAGGGGCAGGGGTCAACACGCTATGAATATACTAATTAATATATACACCAAATCAATATTAAAATGTAAGAAATAAAATATTTCATTTATATTCATTCCCCCTTTTGCGGGCTTCAACTTGCTCGCCATCAACTATACAACATGTAGCCTGATGTAGGTCTCAAATTGGCGGTGTTACTAATCATACCTGAGATCTAGGTTAATCGGTGCATTTTTATCCTGAGAAATGTTTTTCATTTTTCTATTTGCATAATTGCGTTTCTTAACTTCGATCATTTCTATTTCTCATTCAATATACACATTACCGTTCTAATTGCTTTATGATTAACACTGTTTACAAGAGCGACGTAGAGCAAAATCAATA
The DNA here is from genome assembly GCA_016163765.1 of Magallana hongkongensis. Lineage (NCBI taxonomy): Eukaryota > Metazoa > Mollusca > Bivalvia > Ostreida > Ostreidae > Magallana > Magallana hongkongensis. Next base: position 20,717,110 of record WFKH01006014.1, on the reverse strand, counting down.
CCGGATATCTAGAACGCTATGTAAAAGTCAACCCAATAATTTAAAATCCGGATGGTGACGTAGTGCGATACTCAGACTACTTTAATTAATACTTTTTGCGTATTTTAACATCAAAATATGTGTCCGTGTTATTTAATTATTCCGGACAAGGCTTTATATAGGAATATTCATTATTTAATTTTGCTTGTTCGGAAATTATGATAACTGTCTGGAATTCCCATATCCGTACAGATGTTTGATTGATTGTTTGTGTCCGGACCATTACGAGTTGTCCGGATAGTTCGGAATCCGTATTATTGTTTTTGGAATTTTCTTTAATTATTAGTTGAATTAGGTTACTGATTTTTATAACGAGTTGTCCGGATAAGACTTATAAGATTATTCACAATTTTACTGGAGAATTATGAGGACTTAATTAGCATAAAGTAAGGGAGTGATCGAGTCTAGCTGTCCGGATCGGCGCAAGTTGATGTATTCAATATTTAAAACGTTAGTAATTAAATACAATTTTAATATGCTGTTTGTTGTTGATATTGAGCTTGAAAACGACAAATCCTGCAGATACGAGAACGAGTAGCATTTAAAAAAAAATTTAATGATGAATTTCTCATTAGAAAGTCCGGGGTCTCAGGTTGAATTGTTTGAAATGGTCTGTGTTATGATACTGATATGATTTGCCATCCTTGATAAAATGTTGTGTTAGAAAAACAGTGTTTTTCTTTTATGGCAAGGACCGCTCGACTTGTTACATGTCTCTATCGACTGCAAAGTCCTCCAAAAACAAACGATATACATGTACTCATTTGAGGATGTAAAACTCAAATTGATCAGTCAAATAATTTACATCAAAACTTGGTGCACTTAAAATTATGTCATACTGTATTTTTTTTTATTATCATTGCTTCCAAATTATAGAAAAACTCAACCATTTTTATCTTTTAATATTTTGCACATTGGATCCATTACATAGACAAAAATAGATATGTGTTACCCAATATCCAAGATATTCGACTTTCAAATAACTTGAATTTTCACTGTGCTCTGCCGACCTACTGAACTTGTTAAGGAACTTGCGTATATAGTTCTTCGGGTCCCTAGCAAATACTGCCACCAGTCTTGCACCACTAGCAAACTGCACACATCCCTAAACAGAGTCTACACGAGTGCGATCAGAAATACGGTGCAGGTGTTGCATATAACCATTCCGTCATTTAAAAGCAAAACAAAACACACACTAATACACAATAAATAATTAAGGTGGTATGGGACATCTGTCGATATTAATGTGAATTAAAGTACATTATAATTAAAATACTTTCACCGGTTTAGAATTTTCAAATTTTACAATATTTAACCAAAAAATGCGTTTAAAAATTTTTTGGAAAGGTAAAAATTTTAAAATCCCCAGCGGGATTCGAACTCATGACAAACAGATTCGTAGTGAACCCTCTAACCCACTGCGCTACGCTGTTAGGTGACAAGTTTGGGAAAGAAACTATTTATAAAATTACACTTGATTTTATTGTTTATTTCGATAAATAGTACATCACAACATGGAAGTGTCCCATACCACCTTAAAAGAGATTGTGCGATAACTAACGAATAATAATCATGACAGGAAAATAATTATTGTTATACCGTATATCCAAGTGGGTAAAATAAAACAATATCCAAATCATTGATTTTTAAATTTAAAAAAAAAATTTTTTGAAAGAGAACATGGCATAAAATAAACACTAGTGCCTTGTGTTCGAACAGTTCATGTTCTGCTTTTGAAATGTTCATAAAAATACAAAGATTTTCAATATTTAATTATATAATGTATAGCACACTGAAAATGATAACATTTCAACACATAATGATAATGCACTATAAAGAAAAACAACCAAAATAAAATTTTCGGTTAATTATAAAACAACAAAAGGTATGACCTACAGCTTGGATACAATCAATCATGTAAAAAAATTTTATTGTTTTCTGATTTATCTTTTGTTTGTTTTTTTCATTTTTATTTTATATGCATGTACATTTATGAATAACGTACATGAAATATGTTAATTTTCCAAATAATTGATGGTAAATCAGAAAATCTGAACACTAGCATTAAACACCAGCTGAGGTGTTATACATACTAATCTAAAATTAGTTCTATAACCCTCTCTGTCTTATTCATTTTTCAGAATTAACATCAAAATTATTCTTGTTACGTAGTCATCTAAAACTTTACTCTTAGTAATAAAACTAATCAATTCAATAAACACATTTGCTATATTTTCAATGTTTTTAAAGAATCTCCTTTCATTCTTCATCGATGCCTAGTATACTGGCGTTCGAATCTTCTTGACGCTTCCTCGTCCACATAAGTATTGAACGGTTTGGCTCGGGCGCGATTCTCCAACAGATCCTCGCTTCTCTTCTTGTCACGACCTTTCTTGCTCCTCTTAACGTCACCATTACAGCTACAGGCCTGACCAAAATCTAACGGAGGAAGAACGACTCTCTCTGAAGGCACTTCCGGGAAAACTTGGATGGGTGGTCCTCGAACTGCTCCGTACCCCGGGACGTACCCCACAACAGGCCTCTGTGTCCGGCCATGTTTAGGCTGATTCTCGATGACAGGAAATGACGTATTGTTGGAGGTGTGCTTTCTCCCTCCTGGACACGCTTGTCCGATGTCGTCCTTCATCACACGAACAGCTCCATATCCGGGAACATAACCCACTGTGATTTTCTTTTTAGCGTTGGATGGCTTACGTCGAACGTTTTCGTTTTCATCAGCACAAGAAAACATCTTCCCGGCCTTGCTTCTGGTTTTCTTTTTCATTCTTTTGTATCCGGGAATTTGATCCAAGTTATCATAGACGTGTGCAAAGCTAGGATGCATGTGTGTGAGGCAATACCCGGGGTCGTAGCCTGATTGACTCTGAACCAGAACGTTGAAGTTAGGGCGACCAAGATAACCAAAATCTACATTTGATCGCGTGCTGCTGGGATTAGCTCGTCCACTGTCTGCTGCAACTCTTCCATGCACCATGTCCACATGCCAAGCGTGAATCTCTTTATCGGTCATGAGGTTGAGACGGGGTGTGTTGTCGGGTTTTCCCTCGGTATGACCAGACCTAACAGGTGATTCTTGTTTGACATCATGGTTGACAGACTCCATCTCAATCTGAGACTCCGGAGATTTAGCAACACCATGATGTACATTTCTTTCTTCTTCCTCCATCGGTTCGAAGTCATCTTCATACGTGAAATTGTCTTCATTGTGACAAGGTTTTTTCTCGGTGATGGGGACTTCGGTGCTGACAATGGGGTCTTTCCGTGCTTTATTTTGGAGAACATCTTTGTCTCCAGTGTTGTTGATCTGCTTTTTAGAGACTGGTTCAGGTTTCTTTGCAGTCTTGGCAGTGAGAGCTCCCTTTCGTTCGAGTTTCCGGTTTTCTTCATAAGCCTTTCTTCTTTCCAAAGCATTCATCTGAGTATATCCCTCTTTCTTGTGTCCTGATTTTGGGACGCTTGCTTTCTTTTTGGCTTTATTAACAATTCCATCTGATGCCTTGCTTTCTCTGCCAGACATACCGGTATTCTTATCGCTCTTCTTGACACGAGTGTCGGACTCTTCATATTTCTCTTTGGACATTCTCTTTGCATTATCCTTTGCTTTAGCATTTGCAGTCTCTATGACTTTTGGCGTGACAGATCGTATTGGTATTTTGCTGGATCGACCGGACGAAACTCCCATTAAAGTCTGGGATGAACTTGACGTTTCTGAAGCAAGTTTGGGTGACTCGCCCTTTGTTTCATCTATCCTCTTCTCATTGTTTGCATCCTCGTTCGAAGAAGGAGCGACGAAACCAACACTGGACATGGTGAACGACACCTGTGAACTGAAGCACATTTTTCTCTCATCGTGATTTATTTCAGTGTCTACTGATTTGCGCCTGTGTATTTTATCACCGAAATGTCCGCTTGGAGAATTCGTAATACTGTATACGATAGGCGAGGAAGCTTGTCTTATGTTGTTCTCATTGTGTGTGATCTGTGCAACGTCATTGATACGTGGCGTTCTGGTTCTGACTGGTATATGGCTTGCACTGCTTTGACTAGATGCACACTCTTTTCCAATATAAGTGGATGATTCATTGTTTTGTGGCTTTGAATGATTCAGCAGTACAGTCTTATAATCCTGTTTTGAAGCAGACGGTATTGATTTTGGACGGTCTTGGACATTTCCAGAGCTCCTGCCCTCAGTAGATCTTGGGGTACTCTGGCTGCTCGGTATAGAAGGTGAGGAGGTTTGTCTGATAGAAGGCGATGGAGTGTTTCTATCTTTGTTCACGCTGGATTCTAGAACTAGCCCTCTAGAACTGAAACTGTTAGCTGATGTACCACGCTGTCCACGTGCTGGTGTTCCACTCCTTGTCAAATCTATCGATACCAAACTGAATGATCTTGAAGTGGACGCAATCTCTGAACGGGCGCTTCTTGCACGAGAACTCACACGGCTGCACTTGCTCGAGTTTCTGTTTTCTTGGGATGATTTTTCATTCCCTTTGTTGAGGGACTTTGCTGATTTGTCGACTGAACGCTCGTTGGTTGCTGTAAATACAACAAAATCCCGTTCGCCATCAGTTGGACTACGGCCATCGTTCTGTTCAATTCTTGACTCGTTGCTGGCAGAACTTCTCGCACGGTTGCTCTTGCTTAAGTTTCTGCTCTCTTCCTTTCTTGTGTTGAGAGAATTTGCTGGTTTAACGACTGAACGCTCTTTGGGAGAAGCTTGGTCACCATTAGATGATTTGCCGCCATTGTTTTGTCCGACTCTTGGTCCGTTGTTGGCAGACGATCTGCCACTAGCTGGGCTAGCTGAACCTGATCCATCTAGATCGGTGCTTCTTCGAATACAGCGGCTTGAGATCTCGCTGTATACGCGTGCGGCCACAATCTCATCTTTTAGTACACCGCTCCTTTTATGGTCATTGCACATCTGGCTGCACACGCGCTTAATGATGGACTCTTCATCGATTGGTCTAGGTGTATCGCTTGTTCTCTGGGCACTGAATGCCTGAACACGACCATCTCTGGAGTCCTTATTGGGCGGAGTAATTCTGGGTGTCTCTCTAAAAGACCTAGGACTTTCTTCATTTGAAGCGATGCCCGGAATTCTAATAGAACATTCCGACTCGATACAGTTTGGGGTATAATTTCCTTCAGGAAATTCCATAGTTAAATACAGATTACGTTGATTGACTTTAAAAGTTAATTAACTGTAGGAAACAAGGTCTGAAATAGAAATAAGAGATGATATAGACTACATATATTTGATCGTATAAACTATCTTCATTCTAAATAATTATGCATGTAAATCGTTGAGGAATTTTAACATGACTGTAAGTTTAAATTAACTCTGAATGTTTACCATATTTTTATATGAAATGTTGAGATAGAACTTCTTATCACGCTGTAACAATTATTGAAAAAAAAATGACTCTAATAAAACTAATTATTTTACATAGAATACGCCTGTTTCTATGACTTTAATTCATTTTGATACAAATGAAATTTTACTTACCAAATAAATGCGGCCAAGGGGTTGTTTATTGTACTCCTTTTTTTTTTATCTCCCTACTATCCGATGAGTTTTGGCGATTTTCACAGATGACAAGACTAAATGAATGATTAGGCCAATTTTCAAGCTCTGTGATGAATATACCACGGTCTAAATCGCAAAAAAGATCGGTAAAATCTGACGAGGCAGTAAGTTACCAACCGGCGGTTCCAAGAAAACGTCTTGAATGATTGTGACGTAGCTTTGACCAAATAAAGGAATAAAGACATGACGTCAAAGAACATTGTGACGTAATAGAAAATCAAGCCTAATTCATTTCAAAAAATGTTTCATTTTTTAACTTTCAGATATATTTTATAATTTTATAAAGTTATCAAAACTGTTTACATAATTCAGTGGCGGATTCACCCCCCCCCCCCTAAAATTGTCAAAATAAAGTTAAATCATACTCCTTCTGGCAAAGAAAAAGTACAACTTGGGAGTCTTAATTATCAACTTCTTGAACACTCATGGGATTTCTGTTCATTAGACTAATTTCAACGGAGTAGTATAAAGAAAACCCATGGGTTCAATGGTGTAACTTACATAGAAAGCCCATTTTAGTTACGCTCTCCATGGGTTCAAATGTGACCTGTCACCCACCTTTAAGTAATTGGTTATACTTGCTTGAGTTTTTCACGACTCTTCCATGTTTATTATGATACAAGCTGTCATCGTTGTCTTTTTTTTAACTTCATTTTCATCGTCCCATTGAAGTAGACTTTTTAAAACTGATATTAATTTTCAGCCATTCGTAAGACAAAAAAAAAATAAAAGGAAATGTTTCTTATATTTCTGCAAGGCAGATGGTTTTGATGGGATTTCTGCAGGTCTTAAATCTACAAACCTTTAAAATTATAAATAATTTTATTACTTTTAAGTATAATCACGAGAAGAAAAATCACAAAAGTCTAAATTTGAAGACTTCATGTTTACCCTACAAAATCTCTAGAATCCAGGAGCTTCCGGGGGCTTCGCCCCTGAACCCCCACCAGGGCTTTGCCCTGGACCCACTGGGGGGCCTCAAGGCGGCCCCCAGACCCCCTGCCTAAAACTGGCGTCTCCTCTAACTTCAAATCCTGAATCCGCCCCTGTAATTATTCACCGGTATTCACATTAATATAAATTACGTACTGTTGTATTTTACAATGCATTATTATTTTTTTTTTAATAAAAGGTTAAATTAATTTTTAAAATGTAAAAACACATAAATTGAATATCTTATTGTTTGTCCATGATTTTCTTTTTCCTATTCAATGAACTCGTGACAATGAATCCGTGATTTAAAAGAAAACAAAATTCTGAAAGGTTTTCCTGAGTAGTTTGAGGAATACGGTTGGGGGTGTTGAGCTGTAAATTCCATATCAAAATTTGTACTAATGTATTATTTTATTTAATGATGGGTATAAACAAGGATAACAAATTGCTGTTAATCATATGTCAATGAAGGAAAACTTAGTCAGAGGCTTTTATTTTATGCACAACTACAGTAGTGTTGTCGAATGCTCTGTACAGGAGAAGGAATCCTTAAAAATCATATTACTAGTAGTTATAAATGACAGTTTTATGTAATTATAACATGATTACAATTATTCCGTGTACATCATGTCTCTGTCGACGGCAAAGTCCTCCATAAACAAGCCATATACTTGTACTCATTTGAGGATGTAAAACTCAGATTGATCAGTCAAATAATTTACAATGAAAAGTTGTAGCACTTTATGCTTGAACGGTATGTCATACTGTATTTTTTTTAAATTCTCATTGCTTCCAAATTGTAGACGTTCAATACATACTCCTCTTTTAAAATATTTATTTATACAATATGTTTGTTAGTTTTTTTTTTAATGAAAACATCTTTATGCAATATCACCTGAAACAATATCAAAACATCTACTGTGAATGCTGTCAGAACTTGTTAAAACTGTAAGAATAAAATTGTTTATAAATATTAATAAAATAAAGAAAAACTCAATCAATTTCATCTTTTAATATTTTGCATGTAACAATAACACATTGGATCCATTACATAGAAAATGTAAAAACACATTTTTGCATAAGAATTAATTAACATGAGAGTTAATAAAAGGATTGTACCCATTCATTTGACATGTTTCTTTAAGATCAGACTATTAGTATACAAATAATACTGACACAACCACTGAAAATGTTACCTGACACAAAGTACAAGATTTACAGACTGGAATCAAAGGACTGTAAGTAATAAAGGCAGCAAATCTTCTCCTAAAACATCTTTTACTTGACTTTTTATTCAGGTTTACTTTGCAAAGTAATACAGGCCAAGTTAAATAATGACTTTTAATTTGAATTAAATGCCCTTTATTTAGGAATATGACATTGTCCTGCCATTTCAGCATAAAACTGCTGTTTTTATTAGTGTCCCTAGAAAACATTTACTGCAGGTTTGAACAAACATTATATTTCCATCAAGATGTTACCATGTGCCATAACTACCCAATACTGATTTCAGAAAACTGCTTAGGCAAAACTTCTTTGTATCATTCTGGTTGGAATTTCTTGTGTCACTTACTGCTATTCAGTGCAAACAAAACTGAAAAATTGGTAGAATGTCTGTCTTATCTAACTTTACTACGAAAGAACAAACAAATATAATATACATGTATTTG
>WFKH01006014.1:20606626-20688863 GCA_016163765.1 Magallana hongkongensis | reverse complement strand
CCAATGCTGTTTATAGTAAATAAGCTTTCATACACAAAGCGCCGGTGCTGTAAACATGGTAAATAGCTAACTGATTAACATCTAATTCTATGATGATTCCAAGTTAAAATCAATCGATAAATCCGATATGCATTATAAGGTTGTTTTATTTTATCATCTGAGAGAAAATGCTCAAAATTTAGCAGCTAAATCATTACGACCGCCATCATATTAAAAGCCTAATAAAAGAGTCCTCTGATAATGTTTTGTTTACAGGCGATGTGCCCGCTGGGACCAGACAAGCACCGTGAATGCTTCCAAAGTGACCCTGAACTTACTTAGTGACCACATAGAGGACCACATTATGATTAAGTCCTTCAGCCAGACAAGTTTCCTCCTACATAATGATAGCATTAGAATCATCGGTCCAGCTGTATTCTTCCCTAGGGAGGTTCTACATTGGAATGTACGAAATAAGTTTCTTGCATTGTGCTGTTATTATCTTATCGATGAAGGGGCATGGTCATGATTTGAGTAGAATTTTTTTTCAAATTTTATTTTTCCATTTACATCACTAATTAAGGTACATGTATTTCTAATATTCAACAAAAATTTGAATGGGTTGTCAAGTTATAAGCAAATAAGATACAGAACTCACAATTCTTTGTTATGTACACAAGGCATGAGTTGGAATCACATTGGAGCTTTTGTTATTTTTATCTTTCCAAAAGCTTTTAAAACATATATTTGGCCAAATATTGTAAATTTTAAAAATAAATCTAAAATTGTGAAAGTATTGTGATTACTTGTATATTGTACTTTTCATCCACATTAATATCGACAGGTGTCCCATTACGCCTTAAACTTGGTTATTCCCTATACTCAGTTTGACATTAATAGTTACATGTACGTAATTATGAAAAAAAACATTTTTTTATTACCTAGATTACAGGGTAACTTGTATGCACTTATTTAATTTCTTCAACAGGTGAAGGATGTTAAGGACATTAATGAGGCATCACTATCTTTATTTACCCTTCTTGACCCAAAAGTTGGTAAGAATTCAGGGTTGTTAAAAAGGTCTATATCTACCCAGTATATATTTACATTTCCCATGTCTTTGTCAGTTATTAAACAAATCAGATTGTTTTAATGATCTCCGATCCTCAACAATGTTCGATAACTCTAAATTATCCAGATTTCTTTTATTCGTAACATAAATCTGATTTTATACAGACAATTTTAATAAGTATTTTAATCAGTTAAACAACTACATGCTTGGCGTAGTGGATCCACAGAGCACTCCCAACTTATATACATGTTGGTAAAGAGTTCGAGCCACCGATGCACCGGTACTTTTTTTAAACTCAACTTGTTTCTTTATTCCATTACATCCATCATAGGCAAATTTGCAATAACTTTGTAAAATGCATGGATACCATCTAAAAATTTCATTTTATTTTATTTATAAAGGTTGAAAGAAAAATATTATTTTTATGATGAAAAAAATACTTTGAGGCTGAGGATCGGAGAACCTTAAAAACAATATGTCACACATCACAGTGGGAGAGGGGGGTGGGGGTGGTCTTTGGTCATGATTTGTGAGTACAATGTATTTAGCTATAATTAATTTAAGGAATTATTGAGCTTGAAAAGAAAACATCATTAGTGTTTTTAAAAAAGTAGAATTATGAAAACCAGGGGGTAAAAAAAATATTATTGGACAGTATATAATGATATGATTTCAATCATAATTAATATAATTACATGTACTTTTTGCAGACATTCTTTTAATTGGAGTTGGACACAAGGCAGAGAGGCTCAGCCAAGAGGCCATGAATTACCTCAGAGGCAACAAAATCAACTTCGAAATCTTAACAACGGTATGATATATATTTCTTCTCCTTAAGCTATATAGCTTAAGGAGAAGGACTGTAGCTTCCGATTTGAAAAAATTCGGATGGACGACTCCCAGGTCATCCATCCGAATTTTTTCAGACCGGGAGCTACAGACCTGCAGCTATATAGCTTTGATATATACTGTATCTGAAATATTTATAGCAATTAAATATTACATACCGTATTCTGAAATCATACTAGCGATTTAATGGTATATCATATGTACATGTATTGGTGCATCTTCGCTAGCCTAGGGTGATGATCCAGTCTTCTCTTTTCTAAAAATGTTGCCATGCCCCAATTTAAAGCTGCTCGATTTTATATCAAATTTTGTGATCGCTTTTAAAGAATGGTTATGTTAAGTATGTGTATAATAAAAGGCATTGATGTAGTTTTCCCGATCAATTAAGCCATATTTCAATGGAAAAAATGATGTACAAAATTTGTTTGAAAAAGAAACGACAAAAAAGGGTACCGCGTTATTTCGCCTCATATTAAAATTTGTCCTGATGTTGAGGCAGCTATAATTGTATTACGACTTCGCTATAAATAAAGGTCATAATGTTCTGGCAAATCAAAAATAAACCTGTATATACTTTGCTCACTAATATTTCTGAAGTTTGCTTTGTTTACAATCGATGCATAACATGCGGATTGAATAAACCTAATCATTTGGGGGACGAAACCAAACGGTTCCCTTTTCTAAGCATTCCCATGATGCAGTTTGCTTTGTTTTTTTGTATGCTCATAAAGAAATTATTTTATTTACTTTGAATATTTCTAACTTTGAAAGGAGATCGATTCTGCTGGTGTAAATAGGCGAAAGTCTATAAGTTTCTAAGATAATTGGTTTGTATGGAAAATTATTTGATACTGTAATAGTAAAAAAATCGGACCATGCAGCTTTAAGTACATGCTTAAACAGGATTAAATCAAATACACATAGCTCAATACCAAATATTTGTGATAGTGTTAATGGTTGAAGTGGAGGATTGCACTAAACTTGAAGTGTCATTTTTTTTAATGAATGCATATACCAATAGAATATCATGAACAATATTTGCTATTATTTGGCTTCAATTATGACCATGCATGGCCAAAAACTGACAGGCTGCTAATCATTTGAGGTGAAATTTTTTAATTCAGGTCTGTGCTAACTAAATCAATTTCTGCCAAATATTGTATACACTAGAGATAATACGCTTACTATTTAAATAAACAGAAAAACAAACAACATCTCAACAGTTTTGATGGTATCAACCCCCAACTTTAAAATGCTTATTTCTTTTAAGAGATTATATTTCTCATAATCTATCTGCTGAACCATTTGTCATAAAAATTTATGATATTTAAAATTAATGCTATATAATACCGGTAGTTTGTCCAAAAGTTTATATACTTCTTTAATTTGCCAGAAACATTCAAATGTTGTGTTTCAAAGTGATACATGTATATCTGATGCAGAATGGGTTTATTTTTCTAAGAGTATATTGTACAAGATGTGTAGATTACTTGTATTTTGTTTCTGTGAATTTATGAGAAAAATGCCAGCTAATGAACTTAGTACTTTTCTTTATAATATTGCACAAAGGGAGCATCTTTTGTCCAGATAACTCCTCCTACAGTTTTTCAGATAGGAAGTTATTTGCAGTTCAACACAGATATGCACCATAGAGATATAAGCAACATACTTTGATTTTTTGATAAATATGAGAAAATACTGAAACGAAAATGTGACCATGATTATTTCGGCTCAGTATCAGCCGTAAGTAGGGTTTATAAATTAAGGGTGGACAAATATATTACGGATACTGTTCACACAAATGAAAAACCCGATTTGCTGTCACATTGACAGCTTTCCTCTTGTTAGATATAATTTATTAAGCTATAAACTATCATTCGATCAGCAAAGAAAAATTCCATTAATTTTAACTTTTCAATTTGACTATATTCTTATATCTTTATATAGAGCTCTTCTTCTAAAGAAGATTAATACAGTCTAAAAATGGCCACGACCATCCAGCCCACAGACTGGGACCACAAAAGGGAGATAAATTTTTACATAGGAATAGATAGAGAAAATCTTCTCAAAAACTGAAACAACAAATGGGGCTTGGACATAAGAATATGTAGAGAAAAATTTGAGGATCTTTTTAAACAAGATCTACCACATTATTCTTAATTGTTAAGATATTTTATATTTGATACAGTCATTTGGGATATTTTGAATCATCCATGTTTCATGTTTTCGGAAGTTGAAGTATCACGATGCAAATGTACAAAACATCAACAAATGAAATTACACTACCCTACAGTCATCATCAGCAACATATAAGTTATCTGTATACAAAATTTTAGCAGGAAATATCATATATTAATAAGATAATTTTTGATTTACTTAATGAACTCCCTATCTGCTATGGGGAAAATTTGCATGTGAAATATTTCTTATTTATGCTGTAGCTGTGATAATCGAAGAAAATTGACAAACTGCATAGTTGGTGTAATTAAATTTAAAGTAGTCAAAGCATGGACTAAAATAATGATTTTTTAAGTATTTTTGACAGTAGGGAAGTAATACGAAATAACTAGTTAGTAATATTATTTTTGTCGGGCTGTTTTGTGCCAATGTCATTGAATTTAAAGTAGTCAAAAGCATGGACTAAAATAATGATTTCTTTAGTATTTTTAGTATTCAGGTCGTTTTTTGCCAGTGATTTAAAATACCCAGAAGTGACCCACAATACACAAAAGTGGTGGTGTCATGGTTCTCAGTCGTAACTTCAAAGATAGAAATACTATGTGACACAAATCTGTTTTCTGACATGATCTCCTTTCTGTTGAGACCAAATAACTAATTAAAAATGTGATGATGCATTTTTACATATTTTGCAACCAGGTGTAAAAATGATTCAGAATACCCCAAATGACAGTACCATAATGCTGATTTGATCAAAGTTATGGCTATTGTTGCTAAGGTGGGCCTCTTGTTTAATTAAACCATAACAATGATTTGAAGAACAGATCGACCTACTCCATAAAATAACTATAGCATTGAAGTTTTAAATAAATGACACTTTTTGAAGATTTTTATTTGTATATACAAGTTCATATCAATTTGTTTCAAGTTTTGAACTTATTTTTAAAAGTGTTAAAACAGATATTCAGCTAAAAATAAATACAGATTAAAAAAAAAAAAGTTGGATTATTTTATAAATGAAATACCGGTACATTCTTATCAGTCCTGCTACTGGCATTTTACCCTCCTTTAAATATTTGCCCATTTTCTTTACTAGCATTTTCCAACAACAACAAAAAAAGCGTTATTTTAAACTTTAAGGGACCAAGAACAAAACTTACATGTACCAGTACATGTGATATATCCAATGATTTGAGATGTTGAGGTTAAAATATGTAGAGAAACAGTAATTAGATTTTCAACATTTATTTGGTATTAAGGATACAGAGATACTGAAGTTTGACTGTATCTGCAATAAATGATGCATACTATATCATTAAGATTTTAAAATTGTTTTACAGGAGAAAGCCTGTGCTCTGTTCAATTTCTTGAATGGGGAAAAACGTCAAGTTGCTGCAGCTATGATTCCACCAGTAGATATTGAGGAAAATATGATAATACTGGAAGATACTGATACAATAAAGTTTCAACAAAAACTTGATGTACATTCACTTTGGGACAAGAATGATAAAATACATCATGAATTTGAAGAAAAGACTTTGGGTGAATATATGCTGGAAATTCCCAGCCAGAGAGTGAGGGAAACAAAGTCTAACATTCAATATATAATGGAAAGACGGAGGAGAGCAAAGGAAATACTTGGCAACCAGCGAGCACCTGAAGATATTATGGACGAAGTAGAGAGTGAATGGAAGGAAAGGAAAGCAAAGATGGCAACCGAAGAAATGGCAGGAGAGAAGGCAAAGGAAGAATTGGAGAGAGAGAAAAGTGGTCAACCTGACAGGGAGCAGATCATAAGAGACTCAGTTCAGGATGGATTGAAGGCAGGTGGAAAGGCTGATAGGGAGAAAATCAACTCAACGGACAAAGATTTAGATGACCCCAAATCGTGATAAAAAGTGCAAGAAGATTATCTCTAGTTTCAGATCTGCATTTGCAGTTTTTAAAAAAGCTTTGCAGACTTTAATGAGGTTTTGCCAGTTACAGGACACACTGTTATAAATATTATCTGTATCAGTGTCTTTCAGTGTTTTGTTTTCTTAGATTTGTTTTCAGGTCAAGATATTGAATATTCTGCTGTTTGCAGCAAACATCTTGACAACATAATAGTCTATGCACCATCATCATGAATACATAATGATAGTATTATGTTGAACAAATTAAATTTACAATAAATTATACTATGTAATAATAATGTACTCAATTTTTGTTCTTTAAGCTGAACACTACTCGTAAAAGGCGTTGTCCACTATCTTTTATCGCTGCTATCCCTACAACCCCTATATAAGCCGCAGACCTTTTAACAGTTCAAAGTATTTTGCTATAGAGGTCCCACCTGTGTGGACGTACATCTTTCATCGCCATGTTACTCGGTTGCGATAAAATTATCAAATTTAACACACTACTTGAAGTATATCCAAGCCAGGAGAAAAGTAACATCAAATATACAGGTCAATGCATTATTTACAAAAAGAAAATGCACATAAAACAAGGAATAATGCACAAAATCTAAGACCTTAAAAGGAATTCTACTGAGTACCATAGCCCATACAAGGAATCTCATACATCCATTTGATTAAGCTTCATACTGGAGTCTAAACCTTATCTTAAGGGGCCCCAAAAAATCCCTAAAATATGGTAATACCCCCCCCCCCCCCCCACCTGAAATCTTGCCACAACTATTCTTGAACTGAAATCTATATCTTTGGTGAAAAAGTTTTTACAGAACCCTCCCGAGGAAGACTCCAAGAATAGCTTGGACCTCACATCAGAGTTAAATGAATATAATTATCTAAGGATAGGGAATGGGTGTAGATTTTCAATAGATCAAGTGATGGAAAGGGATTTCATAGTTAGTTGATGCAGATATGGTGTGCTGAAGGTATTTGCAGTGAAGCAATAATTACTGCATACTGTATTAATTTTGTTTGGAACTTGTCTGCAAACAAATAATTGCATTTGCTAGACACAATGGGGGAAGGAGGATGCAATATGATATCCAAAGGAAAACCATATTTTGTGTTTAAATTAGAAATGTGTGGACTAGAACTGAAACCAGAATAAAGTTTTCAAACCCCCCCCCCAAACAACAGCAACTAGCGATGCATAAAAATGCACAATAGGTATATCTCAAGTGTGAGGGGGTTTCCACACAACTAGTAGTACACATGCCTACAAGAAACCATTTTAGGGGAATATTATGAGGTGCTGTTTGGTACAAGTATTTATTTTCATTAAATAATTTAACCTATTCAAATAAGTGATATCTCTTATTCGGCTATTGATTTGGTGTTATTACTTAACCACCTTTGGTGATCTTACACTTTTTGAATAGGTGATATCACCTATTCAAATAAGTGATATCACCGATTCGAATAGGTGATGTCACATATTAGTTTATATTATATTTCACTTATTCAAACTTAATTTGAAAAAATAAATGTTCCCACGAATGGCGAGTTGTTTACTTTAATCTTGATCGTCTTGACTTATTATTTGTATATATTTACATCTACCGATTATTTTCTCTATTTCTTAAGAAAACCATTCATAGCTTTATAGAAACTGACAGGGCTGAATTCTGGTTCTAACCAGTTTATCGATCGATCGAAATCTTTAGCAACCTAAAAAGAAACCACGGACTACCCGAAATAATTATGATAATGTCAAACTCAAATTCCCATATAAGAATAATTGACTATTTCTTCTATCCAACGTACTGATGTACACTAACAATAATTTAGTTACACTTTATGACTAATTCATTAATTTGTTAAAGATAGATGTAAACATAAACAACAAAATGCTTACTTTGATGATTCATGAAGGTACGTAGCGATCATTGCAGAAAAAAAATAAGATTATTACAAACGATTTGATTGTCTGGAATTTACAAATCTGTTGTGTTATAAATTTATGTGAAGGCTAAAAAAAGAATTTCTCCCACCCCACAATAATATTTAATTATTCCTCCATGCAACAAATTAAGTTGCGTGAGATAACGTTTTTGCCCCGTTCGTCAGTCTTTTTTCATACTTTGAGAAAAGGCATGGATGCTAACAAAGCCCGTAGTTCTAAGTGTAGTAACATGCATTTATAGAGTATTTGCTTTCCTTTAATCGACGCTTTATTTAAAACAAACTCAGGATAGTGTATTTGCATTTTCTATATGATATCTTATGATCGATTAAGAATTCTTGAATAAATACAAAAGTTGCGACTACAAGTCTGCATCCTCATTTTAATCAACACCACATTAACATTAACCCATGCAATTATGGGTTGAGTGCAAAATGCGTAATATGAAAAAGGGGTTCAGATATTGTTGTAAAAACCATGCCAACTTGCATCAGGACCATAATTAAATTGAAAGAAAATCTTTCGTTCCTTATACGTGTAATTATGTCGGCCAGATTCTGTGAGGATATTGATACTAGTTTTTGATTTTTTATTACTTTGGTCAAACTTTTATAAAATCACTTGTGACGTCACAATTTCCTATACGTTGTTGTCTTGAACGTCACAATGTTCATCCGATTACGTCACAATCATTCTAAGAAGTCATCTTGGAACCGCCGGTTGGTAACTTACTGCCTCGTCAGATTTTACCGATCTCTTTGCGATTTAGACAGTAATATATTCATCACAGAGCTTGAAAATTAAGCGAATCATTCATTTAGTCTTGTCATCAAAGAAATCACCAAAAAAACCACGTCGGATTGTATCGTGGATTCAGAAGAAAGGCACATAATTTGGTGAGTAAACTGACATTCAACTCTTTATTGCCAAAATATATACACGTAAAATCAGAAATTTTAAAGCCTTTGCTTTGTAAATAAAAATAATTATAGTTTATCATAGTTTATTAATTGTAATAAAAAATAAGCAATGTCTTCCGTCATCCTTTTATGTAAAATTGTGTTAAACGTCCTAGATATAGCTTATTTTACGATATTTTGCATTACACATACATTTTAAATAGGTTACAAATCATATTGTCTATTCTACATGCATGTATCTCTTATTTTTAATTCAGGTCCATATCGTTTCTTAAAGTTTGTTCAAGTCTTAAAGTCAATCAGCGTAATCTATATCTAACTATGGAACCTCATGTGGAAGGAAATTACACACCAATCTTCGCCGAGTCGGAGTGTTCTATAAACATTCCGGGTATCGCTTGGAATGAAGAAAGTCCCAGGTCTTTTAGAGAGACACCCAGAATAACTTCGCCCAATAAGAACTCCAGAGATGGTCGTGTTCAGGCTTTCAGTGCCCAGAGAACAAGCGACACACCCAGACCAACTGAGGAATTGCCCTCTGTAGAGTCCATCATTGAGCGCGTGTGCAGCCAGATGTGCAATGACCTAAGAAGGAGCGGTGTACTAAAAGATGAGATTGTAGACACAGTGGCCGCACGCGTATACAGTGAGTTCTCAAGCCGCTGTATCCGAAGAAGCACCGATCCAGATGGATTAGCCCCAGCTAGTCCAGCTAGTGGCAGATCGAGATCGTCTGTCAACAGCGAATCAAGAATTGGACAAAACCGCGGCAAATTGTCTAATGGTGACCGAGATTCTGTCGTATCTAGAGCAGCCACAGAGCGTTCAGTCGTCAAATCAGCAAATTCCCTCAACACAAAGGATGAGGAGAGCAGAAACTCGAGCAAGAGCAGCCGTGTGAGAAGTTCTCGGGCAGACAGCGCCCGTTCAGAGATTGCGTCCACTTCAAAATCGGCCAGTTTAGTATCGGGATATTTGACAAGGAGTGAAACACCAGCACGTGGACAGCGTGGTACATCAGCTAACACTACCATTTCTAGAAGAAGCGTTCTAGAATCAAGCATGGACAAAGATAGAAACACTCCATCGCCTTCTATCAGACAAACCTCCTCACCTTCTATACAGAACATCCAGAGAACCCCAATATCTACTGAGGTCAGGAGTTCTGGAAATGTCCAAGACCGCCCAAAATCAATTCAGTCTGGTTCAAAGCAGGATAATAAGACTGTACTGCTGAATCAATCAAAGCCACAAAACAATGAATCATCCACTAATATTGGAAAAGAGTATGCCTCTAGTCGAAGCAGTGCAAGCCATATACCAGTTAGAACCAGAACGCCACGTGTCAAGGACGTTGCGCAGATCACACACAATGAGGATAACATCAGACAAGCTTCTTCGCCTACCGTATACAGTACAACGAATTCTCCAAGCTCCCTTGAGAGCGCACAGTTCGGTGATCAAGTAAACAGATGCAAATCAGAGGACACTGAAATAAAGCGGTATGGTAAGAAAATGGGCTACAGTTCACAAGAGTCGTCCACTATGTCGAGTGTTGGCCTCGACACTCCTTCTCCGAAAGAGGATGCGCAAAATGAGAAGAGGATTGATGAAACAAAGGACAAGTCACTCAAACTTGCTTCAGAAAAGTCAAGTTTATCCCAAACTTTAATGAGAGTCTCGTCTAGTCGATCCAGCAAAACACCCATAAGAAGCGTCACACCGAAAGTTACAGAGCATGCGAATGCTAAAGCAAAGAATAATGCTAAGAGAATATCCAAGGAGAATTGTGAAGACCCCGACACTACTGTCAAGGAGAACTCTAAGAACGTGTCTCGCAGAGAAAACAAGGCATCGAATGGAATCGTTAATAAAGCCAAAAAGAAAGCAAGTGTCCCAAAAGCAGGGCACAAGAATGAGGAAAATACTCAGATGAATGCTCTGGAAAGAAGAAAGGCTTATGAGGCACAGCGCAAACTGGAACGGAAAGGAGCTCTCATTGCAAAGAAAACTGAAGTAGCCACTAAAAAACAAATCAACAAAAATGGAGACACAGATGAACTCAAAACTAAAGCAGGAAAAGAACCCATTGTCAGCCCCGAAGTCCCCATCATCGAGAAAAAACCTTGTCACAATGAAGACAATTTCACATATGAAGATGACTTCGAACCAATGGAGGAAGAAGAGACAGATGAACATAAGTCGGCTGCCGATAATGGGGTCGTTAACAGAGCTGTTCCCCATGCTCCGGTGTCTAAGATTGAGATAGAGTCTGTCAACCACGATGTCAAACAAGAATCGTCAGTTAGATATGATTATACCGAGGGAAAACCCGACAACACACCCCGCCTAAACTTCATGACCGATAAAGAGATTCACGCTTGGCATGTGGACATGGTGCATGGAAGAGTTGCAGCAGACAGCGGGCGAGTTAATCCCAGCAGCACGCGATCAGACGTAGATTTTGGTTATCTTGGTCACCCTAACATCAATGTTCTGGTTCAGAGTCAATCAGGCTACGACCCCGGGTATTGTCTCACGCACATTCATCCTAGCGTTGCACATGTCTATGATAACTTGGATCAAATTCCCGGATTCAAAAGAATGAAAGAGAAAAGTAGAATAAAGGCAGGGAAGAGGTCTTCTTATGTTGATGAAAACGAGCACGTTCGACGTAAGCCTTCCAACGCTAAAAAGAAAACCACGGTGGGTTACGTTCCCGGATATGGAGCTGTCCGTGTGATGAAGGAAGACATAGGACAAGCATGTCCGGGAGGGAGAAAGCGCACCTCCAACAATACGTCATTTCCTGTCATCGAGAATCAGCCCAAACCTGGCAGGACACAGAGACCGGTTGTGGGCTACGTTCCGGGGTACGGACCAGTTCGAGGACCACCCGTTCAAGTTATCCCGGAAGTGTCTTCAGAGAGAGTCGTGCTTCCTTCGTTAGATTTTGGACAGACCTGTAGCTGTAATGGTGACGTCAAGAGGAGCAAGAAAGGTCGTGACAAAAGAAGCGAGGATCTGTTGGAGAATCGCGCCCGAGCCAAGCCGTTCAATACTTATGTGGACGAGGAAGCGTCAAGAAGATTCGAACGCCAGTATGCTAGGCATCGATAAAGAATGAAAGGAGTTGCTAAAAAAAACTATCAAAATGAGTTATATAAAATGATTAATTCTGTTATCAATTTCACTTTTGTCCATTTTTATAACTACGAATATAAAGGCAATTGTTAAAAAGATTTAGTACACATTTTATAATGTTGATGTTCAATATAAAAAAAAGACAGATATGTTTTAGAACTGTTTTCAGAATTTGTAAAACATTAGCTGATATTTTTAAAAAAAACCCACCAAAATAAAAAAAAACCCACCAAAACAAAAAAAAAAAAAAACCCAAAGAAATCATAAAACAATAAAAAAAATCACTTGATCGTAATAATCATATACTTGTTCCCTAACAGCAAGTATGTTTTTTTTCACTGTGCGCTTTGCATATGTATTGAAATGTTATGCTTTGTGAGGAATATTTGTACATAATGCTTAATCTTTATATGTTGGTCTATAATTTAGGAAGCATTCTTTGTATTTTCAGAAATATTTTAAAAGCAGAACATTGATTGTACTATCACAAGGTACTTATTGTTGAATATTTATATATTTTTAAAATTTCTTATAACTTTGCAATCGGTAAAGTTTAAAAAAAGATTGAGAGGGTCATAGAACCATTTTCAAATATTTTTTGAAGATTTCAGAGGCAATTTACTATGGGTTTATATTATAAACCATTTCATTGATAAATGTGCATGTTAATTCATGTAGCATTTTATCTTGATCATGAAGTGAAACACAAACTGGTGTGAAATTTACTTCTATTGAAATGAGAATTGAATATTCAATCAAGAAATATTTTGAAAAAATATCAAGTCTGAAAAAAGCAATTGAGTCGAGAATTGAATATTCAATCAAGAAATATTTTGAAACAAAAATATCAAGTCTGAAAAAAAAGCAATTACGTCTTGGTATGCAATATCTTGATTTGTTACCATGTTGTTGAGGAATGTGTTTTTTTTGTTGTTGTATGTGAATGTTTTTATAAAGTACAGTATTTTTTATAAAGAGCTATAAAGATATATTATGTCTATTGATGCAAATAACAAAGATGTCATTTTCTGTCACATTGGATGATACATGTAATGTGGGTTTTTAGAATGATTTATAGAAATATTTAATAAAATACTTGTACAACTATACTTGTGTGGACTTTTTTCTTTTAAGGTTGTACACCCCCTTCTTGTAACACAAATAATAATGACGAACATAATAAGAGGAGATTTTACAACATTTATTCAAATCCAGATTTCTGTAAACAATATAAAATGACACCGATCTTTGTAAAAGGTGTAGACTTACTGTAATAAGACAAGCAATATTAACTGAGCACCATTGCATAGTAAAACAAAGAGGTATCAAATGGTTTTCTCGAATAACAATCAGAGGTGTCGTAAAGACTTAATATACAGACAAAGAAGAAAATTTCATTCACATGCTCATCTGACAAATTAAGTCATGCAAAATTAAGTTTTGAATTTTCATAAAATTCTGAAAATCTGGACATCTAAAATTAATCATTTTACCATTAGAGAGAATTCCCATTCTAGATATCTTTAATAATTACAATACATGTACATACTTTGCTATATAAATATTCTATACACAAAAATGAGATTTATAAGAACAGAAGGAGGATTACATAATATTAATTAAGGCTCATTAAATACAACTTTGGTATCAATTTGGTTTTTTTAAGGAAATGATTACATGCAAAAAGCTAACATAATACTTCATAAAACTGTCCGGATCCTGCGAATCACTTGGAATGTAACTGGCCTCAATGCCACTGTCAGCCCTAGCACAAAAAGGGTTGGTTGGGGTGTTGTTACAGAACGAATACATGTATATAACTAGAGATTTAATGGATTCCATACAAAAAAGCAAGGATTTCTAACACGGCTAGTAACAGGTACAATGTTCCTTAATTTCATAAAAAATGCACAAGAAATCAACAGAGTACACATTCTTTTTAATATAAAAATACAAAAGTCAACTCTAGGATCTAGAGGGGTTGTTATTATAATAGCCATTTCATTTCAGTTCAACTCATTTACAAATAGTGTACAAGTTACACGTATATATATCATAGGGCATGAATCAGTATGGCTGAGTATTGAGATTGGTGGCACCTGCTTTAACCCAGGGATGTTGAGGACCGCTGCATTATTCTCGTCTTCTCTCTCTGGCAACTCTCACAGCAAGGGCGCGAGTATCGTGTGTGACCGCACAGGCGGGCGGCTACGATCAGGGAACACTTGACTTTACTGGCCGAGTCCACACAAGTAGATGGTAGCAGATCTACAAACATTTGGAAAACTTAAAATATCAAGGAAGCCGAGTAACCAATAACCAGAACACTATTCAAAGTGAAAAACTACAGCTAGAAATACAATTGTATCTCGGCTCCAATGTTTAAAGTATAACTGTAGATTCCTAATTAAACTTGAGATATTAATATCCCCATAAAACCCCCAAAAGCACTTCTCGTTGATTTTAAAATCTCGTTGTTATTTTTCTGACAGTTATAAACTGTATGCAATTATGATAAAAATTTGGTGTTTGTGATTTTATACTCTCGTAATTTAGTTTAAGACAGAGAAATCATGGAACTAACTACTCGCATAAAATAAAGAATCTACAATATTTTGTTTAAAACTTGCACTGAAGTAGATACATACCAAATGGAGTCACTTGAATTGCCACAGTGTCCTCAACTTTCTCCTCGTCATTCATCACTATACATGTGTAAGTGCCCGTGTCCTCAAGTGCCAAGTTTATCACCCTCAAGCTTCCTCCTTGGATTTTAATTCTCTGGTCAGACGTGAGTGGCAGGCCGTTCTTCTCCCAGGAAATAGAGGGGGTGGGGTAACCGAAGCCTGAACAAGTCAGGTAAAGTGTCTCACCCTCCCTCTTCCTCTCCTCCACTTGTTCTATACTTGCCCGCAATGATTCTACAAGACAAAAAATATCCAAGCAACCATTAAAACTGAAGAATTTCTTCATTTTATCCAGATTTTATAGCAAACTTTAGTTCAAAATTCGCAGGCAGCTTTTTAGTCTTTAAATCAAAAGGTTATTCAGATCAAAAGACAACTTTACTATCCGTTTACATACCTCTGAGTTGCAGCATGACGATTCTTTGGGCAGGGTTGGATACTCCATTGTTGGCCACACACAGGTAGCTACCCATGTCCTGCTCCAGGGTCCGCTGGATAATCAGGGTTCCGTTGGGGTACACAGAGAACCGTGGGTCACGGGACACGTCATAACCATCCCTAGACCAAGCTACCCTGGGGCGAGGGTTGCCGTAGGCCTGGCAGTGGAGGAAGGCGTTCATTCCTGGCTGGACCACAATCTTGGCAGGAGTTGGGAAGATTGTAATCGGAACTGTAGGTAAAAGAAAGGAGGAAAAATTAGAAAATTCATATTTATATTTTTCATAAATCAAGTAGGTTAACAAAATCAAATATATGTACATTTTCATCTAATTTGATTATGTTTATTCATTAAACAATATTTTTCAATTGTTTTTTGTGAATTTGTTCATTGCATGTTCATGAGTAGTTAAAGATTGTAGAAACAAATGGTTGTAAATGACAATACATGCTGTCAGTATTAATGAATACATCATACAAATAGGGTATAAATAGGGTTGTGTTGACAATGTTGTCCAATTCCATCAGAAGGAAAAAGTTTCATTCATTTTTCATGTGTTCAGAGATCTTGGTTGTGTAATTTTGATTCCTGATCATAGAGGGGTTACTTTGGTAAACAAATAATGTGCATTGCTCTGTTTCTTTAACATTTACAAAATATGAAAAAACAATTCAATTTTAGATTGATAATACGGTAGTTAAAATATACATGTATAATATTGCATGCTTCATAATTAATACTGTGGAATCATCATTTGTGGAGGATCAATTTTCAAGGATTTTGTGGATACATCTCACCCAAACATTAATATCTCCCATGAACTACGAAATGCAGTGTTTATTTATTGTATACAGCAAAACTCGAATATAACGAACACGGATATAACGAATTTACGACTATAACGAATTATTTTTCATGTCCCGGCAAAGTTCTTATATAAACCTATAAAAAAAATTGCAGTATATAACGAACACGGTTATAACGAATTTACGGCTATAACGAAGTAATATTTCAGATACCGCTGACACAATTTTAATGCATTTAATCATTCATATAACGAATATTTTCCATTACAAATTTCATTGTAGAAACATGAAACATTAAGATGCATATAAAAATACTAAAATTCATTTATTATACATAATTTGGACATTTTTTGTAAATGACATTAATATTACGATAGTTTGAAGAATTGTCAGTTAATTATTTTATAACGAATTCGCTGTAAGATTTCTTACGAATTCGCTATAAACGTATGACGAATTATGGCTATAACGAAGTTTTTTCTATGGTCCCTTGAAATTCGCTATAAACGAGTTTTGCTGTACATAGAAGCAAATCCACAAAACTACATCCTAACGAACCTTTCAAAAATTAACAATCCATGAAAATTGGCCCCCACGAATTTGAATGTTTCCACAGTCAGTATGTTCAGTAGAGAAAGTTTTGAAATATTTAACTTCATCTTAAATGATTAATTCTAATATCATTTACATTTACAAAAGAAATAACTCATTCTAATCAGATTGGAAATAACTCAAGCTCACTACAAATTTAAATGATTTGATGTCTACATTCAATTCAACATTGTGAAATTTTTCAGTGTACATCTTAAAACTAAACCATAAAGGTTTTAAAATCAAAATAAGGAAGCAAACATCATGCAAAAATACTAAACTTAAAAATTACATGTTATTACAGACAACATTCATAGCCTATGGTTTTAACTAAACTGTGTGTGAAATGACTAATATAGAACTATTAAGTTATTGGTTTCCACAAACAATTGTAACAGAGTCTTGGAGACCATGTTTATTGGACTATCCTGTAGTTACCTTTTTCCCCGCGAGCTGAAACCAAACACAGGTAGGACAAATATTACACTGGTCTAATTACAAGGGTCAAAGGTCAAAAAACATGACCTTGAATGACCTCAGGTGCTCTAGTTTCTACTTCTACAGGTGACAAATTGTTAGTTCCAACTCAATATTACCCATATTAAAATGTAGGTATACATGAAGATTTACAGAAAATTTGCCATAAATAGGACATCATTGATATTTTACAAGGAAAGACATTTTAAACCAAAACAAATAGAGAACATTACAATTAGGATCTACCCTTTGATAGACTACAAGTAAATATATAAAGGACAAATCAGAAATTAGTATAACCACAAAACCATCTTTTAATCTATTAACACATTACACTCTACAGACACACAAATCAATTACTGGAAGACTACTTCAGTTAGAGAGCAAAAAAGGGGCACTAAACTTTTATCCTAGCTTGCATTAAGTTTACGAAATGGTGAAAAAACATTTCCAGTTCATACTGAATAAATGGGCCAGAATGCCAGCCTCTTGATTGGCTTCTTACCTTCCACTTGTAGTCTAAACCTTTCGATTTCTGGGGTGGATCCGACAGAGGCAATTCTACAGGCGTACATTCCACTGTCATCTACTGTAGCCATACGAATCAACAGAGAGCCGTCACTCTGTATAAACACTCTTCCAGTTTGTGCAAGTTGGAAGCTGTGAAATAAAGTTCAAAGTTCTTGAAGATACTATTTTCTCTCATAAAGTACATTAAGGTTTTCAAACATTCAGTTAAAAGTACAGAGAGTTAGAACTGTATCCAGTCTGATATCAGTTATACTGTATCACATCAATAGATCACTTACCAATTATTTTACCATGAGACAGAACCATATTTGGTCCGATATCGGTTGCACTGTATCAATGATCACTTACCCATTCTTGTACCAGGAGATGAAACCATATCCAGTTTGATATCTTTTGCAATGTATTACCACATCAATTGATCACTTACCCATCCTTGTACCAGGAGATAGAACCGTATCCGGTTTGATATCGGTTACACTGTATTACCACATCGGTATCTGGTTCCTTGATCAGAGAGGTGTAGTCTCCCTGTATGACCTCAGTGTCTGGTCCTGTCTCATCTAAAGTCAAAACAAAATCAAATCACAACAGATTTCTACAGCCCATTTGTGTTACTGGTTCATTTTTTTTTGGATTAAAGCAATTTGTTTACTTCATTTGATAGTGGCAATATCACAACATTTGTGTTTTAAGTTTTTTGTGTTCAAATCTCTGTTCCCAAAAGTGATTAGAAACTACAGTGACCTGCAGTTCAATCATCTCAACATATTTTACCTTGAACATTTATAAATACATAAATCTCAAGTTCTGGAGAGAAAGACAAACAGATCAAAGAAAATATACAGAGGGGATCATATATTACTGCACGGAAAACCTACCATTACAGTTACTGAGGTAGAAGTCTCTGGCAGGGGTGATTCCATCAGGGCAGCAGCCAAAGCGAGACCCACACGTCTTGTCATCAATCTCGTTGTCCTTGTCATCAGGGGCTTTGGTGGTTGCAGGGGTTCCTGTGAGTTGAAAACACAAATATTACCTGGTATAATGGTACAATCAATCATATGAACAGTCAAACCTTGTTATCTCAAATACCATGGGACTGTGAAAAAATACTTTGAGATATTTGAAGATTCAAGAGGTTAAAAAGCTTAAAAAATAACTAATTTGGACTGCCAGTCACTTTGAAATGTCTGTAGTATTTGATATATTAGTGCTTGGGATACTGAAGATCAACTATATTTATATATACAATCACAATGTATTATTGTAACTGCATTATGGAATTACAGTAACTTTACCTGGCCATGTATTGATGTACCACTATGAACGTATGCATTACAGAATTACATCAACTTTCCCTGGCCAAGTCTAGGTGTATCTCTAATAAGACTCACCTGGATTGGGACGGATACGGTTGATACACACGTCCTGACATTCTTGTTCGTCATCGAACCTGTTGGCATTGCCGTCACAGCCGCCATACCAGAAGCGGCGACATTTCTGCTCATCTTTGTTGTAGTACCACCTAACAGAGTAGTTACGGCAAGGTCCTCGCTCGTCTTTCTCATCACAGAGGTCCACATCTCAAAATTATAATCAAATCATAAATATACGACCTAAAGATGATATCATTGATAGGCTAAAATGAATTGTGTTTTTTCTACTTCCACCTTAAATTAATAGGGTTGGTAGGTAGGAAGGAAGAACATTTTCAGTTTTTAATTTTTTTTTTTCATTTTCAAGCTTAGTCAGTCATATGGCTGTCATAGTACATTGCAGAGAAACTATTGATGCAAATGTAATCGTTTCTTAATGAAATAGATGATTCTATTAATACAGAAAAGACCATAATGAAAACATTAAAAATAATACTCAAAATGACAATTCCACAAAGAAATGCATTGATAAAGGCAATTCCAAAGAAATATGTTGATAAAGTCAATGTGTGATCGCGTATAATTTAAATTTGATTGTGAAACACTTTTTTTTCACTCCTTTATATAAAAATCTGAATTAATTTATCCAAAAATTACCAATTCCTCAAGTGAATAGAGATTTTGCTAAAGATAGTAAAGGATATGTAAAGGTACTGATTTACAGATCAAATATCTCTACCTATCAAAAGCAAGGTACCTATTTGTTAACTTGTAATATGGATTTTTAAATATATACACTTACTGATGGTATACTCCCTGGTCGTAGTGACCCTGGGTCCCTCTGTGGGGTAGATGGGCCTCCTTGTGGTGACGGGTGGTCTCTCAGTCGGGTAGGTGGGTCTGCTAGTGACTGGTGGCCGCTCGGTGGGGTAGACAGGTCCCCTTGTGGGGATGACGTTGTACCTGTCCCAGCACCTGCTGCGACACTCTTGACCACTACTAAACCTGTTGGCATTACCGGTACAGCCGTACCAACGGAACGGTCGGCAATCACTGATGGACGGGTCGTAGTAGTACATGATGGTCATGTTATTACAGCTGCCCCGGTCCAGGGGAAGCATACAGTTGGGGTCCTTTCCTCTTGGGGCATCAGTTACCCTTGCTGATAGTAAAAAAGTCAATATGAAAAAGACACCAATATGGTAAAAGCTTACTTTAATTTCATATATATCTGTTTGAGGGGGAGCTAGGATGTGTAACAATAGACACCAGTGTGGTCAGAGCTTACTTAAATACCAATGCACTTTTAGAGGGGAGAGGGGGGTAAAATTTGTTGAACAAATGAGTGATGACATCCTATTACCAGTGACTTGTAAATCAGACAGTCATTGTTTACCATATGACTTACATGGTGCAATGTAGACCACAGCTCTGGAGAAGGGGCCATAGCCCCCGGCATTCCTGGCCTGGACCTTGAAGTAGTAGGTAGAATCTGGCTGTAGTCCAGAGACATACATGTACTCTTGGTTGCCTTCTGCTTGCTGTGTGTACCATTGACTTTCGTCAGCATTAGGACCTCGGTTGGTGTAGAGAATCTTATAATCTGTGTGTGCATTTAACAAGAAATATACCGATATTTAAGGTACACTTGTTGCCATGCATCAAGATATAAAGACTTTTGATATTATGAAAAAAGATTTCTTTAATTTAAATTCATTATACAGCAAAACTCGTTTATAACGAATTTCAAGGGACCATAGAAAAAACTTCTTTATAGCCGTAATTCGCTATACGTTTATAACGAATTTGTAAAAAATATTATAACGAATCGGCGAAAAGTTTTTCACACTATCGTAAGTCATAAAATTAGTATTACCGTCATTTACAAAAAATGTCAATACAACCATTTCATTTCAATTTTTAAAAAAATTCCATATACTATTTGAATTTGAGTATTTTATATCTGCATCTTAAAATTGCATGTATCTTTAAAGAAATTTGAAATGGAAAAAAATTTGTTATAAAAATGATAAAATACGTTAAAATTTTGCCAGCGGGGGGCTTAAAATTACTTCGTTATAGCCGTAAATTCGTTATAGCCGTGTTCGTTATATATAGTTCAATTTTCTATAGGTTTATATAAGAAATTTGCCGGGACATGAAAAATAATTCATTATAGCCGTAAATTCGCTATATCCATGTTCATTATATTCGAGTTTTGCTGTACTCATATATACATATAAACAGCTACGAAGTGCAACACATCAAAGTCACCTAAAATTATAATATAATATAGTATAATATATGTAAATGAAGTATACAAACCAAGTACTGGGTTAAGACCACTAGAGGCAGGTGCCCTCCATCGCAGTAACACCTGGTAGTTATCGTCCCTTGATGGAGTCACATCAACATCAGTAGGGGGATTCTGAACAGCTGGAAGCAAAATCGAAAAATGTTCATCAGCAACAATTTTTAAACTTTCTTCGAAGACGGATGTGTTTTAGTTCACAATATTTAAATATTGTTCGGGTGGTGGGTTTTTAAGAAGTAGGTGGGAAATACAATTTAAAATTCGTTAAATTTCTTCAGAATACGCTTTTGATTGAAATTTGAATCAATGTACATTATATTACTTACCACACTGATATTCATCAGAATTGTCTGCACAATCCTGTCTACCATCACACCTTCTGCCAGCCACACACGAGCTGTCTGCACAGCGGAAGTAACCTTGTGGACAGGTTGTATTGACCACTAGAAGTAAAATAACAGCATCATTAATTAATGTACAGTAAATATATTATTAAGAAATCATACAAATTACTTAAATAAATTCTCTGTACTGTGTAAGCTTCATAACAGAGCAAATTCTCAAAAATTTAACTATGCCTGTCGGATGACAATTTTCAATGTGAAAAAATTCAAAAGTTAAAAAAATAAAATCTTCCAAAATTAACCCCCCCCCCCCCCAAAAAAAATTGAGCCCAAGATACCCACATCTATTCTTGATAGATTAAATTAAAAATAAAGCTTCTACAACTTTATTGCATAACTGTTAATGTTATATCTATAGAATACCGTATAATAGGAAAATTTTCGATTGACAATTTAAATGAATGTACATTTACCACACTGATATTCATCTGAGTTGTCTGCACAATCCTGTCTACCATCACACCTCCTGCCAGCAACACAAGAGCGGTCTGCACAGCGGAAGTAACCCTCGGGACAAGATGTGATGGGTGCTGAAAATTAACAGTAGTTAGAAATTATCTACCAGGTAAATTACAAAAATCACTGCTTTTCAGAGAGCAAGCTCCTATTCCAACAGTATACAACACATTTACTTCAAAACCACATATTCGCTTTAATATCATACAATGTCATGTGAAAACAAATCCACAAAATCATATCCCAACTAGCTTTTTTACAATTAAAAATCCAAGAAATATTGGCCCTAATAAATTACAATGATTCCATGGTATCATGGAACCTCGAGTTCTATGTGTTTAGTGTCTTACCACACATTGTGCTATCCTCATCAGACCCATCTGTACAGTCGGACACCCCATCACAGCGAAGCCTGACATCTACACACTGACCACTGCGACACCTGAAGTCCTGGTTGGAGCACTCTGGATAAAAAAAAATATAATTGAGAAATGTTCAAATCCATTTGTCCTTGTTTACAAATAAGGATCAGTTCAAAATATTCAGAATTTTAAATGTGAAAACTCTTTTTATGTCTCGACAATGTTTGTACATTTGTACCCCTCTAGTATTTGTGTACAACTGACCTCTCTGAATACACTTGCTGTTGCATGAATCAAGCGAGTCGAAATTGTTGGCGTTTCCGCCACATCCTCCATAGATAAAGCCCTCGCAGGATTTGGTTTTCTTGTTGTAGAAATATCTCTGGAAATATGCCAGACAGTTGCCCTCTTCTTTCTCCATGGTACAAACATCTGTGGAATCAAAATTACAGTTAGCCGTTTGACAACTGTATTCAATAATGTGGAAATTCATTCAAGTTGGTATCATAAAAGGATAAGATTTATTAAAGACTTTGATGGCATACAAACCATACAGTAATAAACAAAAAAGATTTCTCATAGAATCTCATAGAATCAACGTTACAAAAAGAGAATATATCAGGGAATCAGTGTACCTGGATTTTGTGGATTATGCTTACGTATCTCAAAAAAAACTTACATCCACACAAATACTGAGCCAATGTTCATATAAATTCTTATTCCATGAAATTCATTTATCAACAAAATTACTTCTCCAAAAATACATATATTTTAGAGAAATAAAAATAGAAATGATACCAATGTAATATCCATAACTGACTTACTTTCCCTGCTACAAGAAGACTCGCACACTTCTTGACTTGTGAAGCGGTTTTCGTTTCCTCCACATCCTCCATACTGGAACTGGCTGCACTGTCCAGTCAGGTGGTCGTAGTACCAGGCAGGGATAATCGCTTCACAGCTTCCTTTTTCCATTTTAAGGTGACAGTATCCTTTGAAAACAAAATCAATAGATGTATTATGATAATACATTTATTTCAAATCCATATCAAGAATCAAGAGAACTCGATGCACTGTACTGTATAACTGAAACCTTGAACAGGTAACTACTTTTTGCAAAAATGCCAAAATTTCAATTGAAATTTTTTTTTTTTTTATATTATCATTAATTTAGAAATAGCAAAAATTTAAAATAACAAAAATAAATGTTAATATTTTGAAATTGAACGCAAAAAATTGGCACCCATAGTAAGAAAAAATCCAGTTATATGGTAGCTATGAGTTTTAATAAAATTGCTCCAAAACAATCTTTTATAAAAAAAAAAAAATTTTCAATGTAAAAAACCTCTTAATCAAGTTTTTATTAAATACTCTATGAGAAGTAATTTTTTTGCAGTTGACTGAATTCACTTTAAACTACGTGCATTCGGGTTTTCATCAGAGGAAGAGGTGAAAACAAGACAGTACCCTCTCCACCATCTCCGCTGCCCTCTATTGGGGACTCTGTAGTGACCGCAGGCCTAAGCCTCTCGGGAGCACACTTCCTGCGACAAGCCTCCACGGATCCAAAATTGTTGGAATTTCCACCACATCCACCGTAAATAAACTGCATACAGTCTCCGCTTGTGGCATCATACTTGTACCGTCTCTGGTAGGCAAGGCACTGAATCTGTCCAGTGATGAAAGGCTTGCACACATCTAGAAAAAGTTTTATCAGGATTGTTTCAAAATTAAAGATATACCACATGGAATCTTTTAAGATTTTTATGAGGGATGAATTCAATATACATGGATTTGGAATATCAGTAACAAGTTGTTTATTGGGTTAAAAAAAACCAACTTATTTTTATACTATCACTATAACATCTCTAGAATAAGACTAAATAGCAAAAGACAATGTCTACCTGTTGTACATAAAAATTAAACTTTGTGGATTTTATTACTGAAATATTCATTTTAATTCTACGCAATACCATGCAGTAGTAAATGCTTACGGTCTCTACTGCAGGTGGATTCACACGCCTGTTGTGTTTCAAAATTATTTTGATTCCCATCACATCCTCCATAGCTGAATTCTTTACAAACGCCATCATTGTAGTCGTAGTACCAGCGGGGGACAAGAGCTCTACAAGGGCCAGGGTCAGAGTTCAGCTTACACACATCCTGGTCTGAAAATACAGCAAAATCAACAATATGCTTAAATCATAAACAAACCTGGTATCAAACTTTATTTCCATTGCAGTACATGTAAATGTACTTTGATTATTCTATCTCCACAAGGGTTAATTTCAGACAAAAAAGTTCTCCGAAATATTCCCCCCCCCCCCCAAAAGTCAAAGATACTTGCTGCATTGAAATGAGTTGTTGGATAATAACTCTTCTGTCTTACCCTGTCTGTCTGGTGGTCCAGTGCCAGAACCACATGACTTCTGACACTCTTCTCTAGTTTCGAAATTGTTGGTGTTTCCTTGGCAACCTCCATACAGGAATTCCAGGCACTGGTTGGACTGTCTATCGAAATACCAACGAGGAATGTTACCCCGGCACGGCCCAGTGTCCATTGGCTGCTGACAGGTTTCTAAAAATAGTCACCAAGATTACTGTAGGTACATTATACAGTTCTCTCTTCTTACTTAAACTGTGTTCCAAAACGAGAAAAAGTAAGTGAATTTTAAGCTATCTGTTTTTGAGTTACTGCAAAGATGAATCAGATTTGGATTGCCCTGCCAAAAGAAGCATTAAGTGGCTCTCTGACTCCCACCCCACAAGCATTAAGTGGCTCTCTGACTCCCATCCCACAAGCATTAAGTGGCTCTCTGACTCCCACCCCACAAGCATTAAGTGGCTCTCTGACTCCCACTGACTCCCACCCCACAAGCATTATCATTCCCACCCCTGATTCCTCCCAAACTGAATCTTAATTAAAGTATGACTGCATTCAATTCATATTTTGCAGAAATATGACCCCTTTATCATGTGATAGCAACATTATTAAATGGTAAAACAGCAAAATCTTTGCTTCGTGCACAAATCTTACAAAAAATTGAATAAACATTTTTAAGAACCAAGTTTTAACAAATTAAAGTTATTTAATTATTACACATTTATTGAAAGATGAGAATATATGATTAATTTGTTTGCAGAATATTTTCAAGATATATAAAGGCATGATCTATGTTCCATGAAATGTGTATATTTTGCTGCAAAAAAGCTTTTTGCTAAAAGCAGTTCAAAGATTGTCCGATTATAAATATATACGATAAAGCTGTATCTTAAATAAATAATGAATCTTATGTAATATCCGTCTCTATACACTCATGTGTGGCTGCAAGGACAGGGGATCAAACTAGCCAATATAAAAATGAAAAGGACGTCTATCTATACATCTAAAGTAATTTAAATATAAACATATAAACCTAAGAAAATTATAAATAAAGTGAAAAAACTAAGTGTCAGAATATACAACGAAGATGAATGGGAACAAATCTGACGCCATACCTCGATCTGGGGAAACAAAACCATGTAAAATAAAGGAACCATCAAAACAGAGCTTTCAATTTTTTTTTTTAATACATTGTATCAACAATGACGTTAAAATAAATATGCCTTACCCTGTCCTCTTGTATTGTCAATATCAATTTCACAAGTTGCCTCGCACTGTTCTATAGTTTCGAAATTGTTTTCATTGCCCTGGCAACCTCCATATATGAACTGTTCACATTCTCTTCCATTAAAATAATACTTTTTAAAGTAAGCTCTGCAGGGCCCAGTAACTTTTGGTTGCTCACAGACAGGTTTTGACCCTGTTGAGAAGAAAGAAAAAATAGAATTATATAGCAAAGCTGACTAAAAAATTTTACCAGTTCACAATATTAAATTTGATGATAATGTATGAAAAAATCTTAGTATCCTATTTACTGTAACAGCAGAAATACTAATTAATTACTTGATAGCTAGCATTCATCAACGCAATGAAATCTCCATGAAACAATTCTCAATCACAAATCAAATGAAATTTTAGCCCCACTTAACTACTCCTACATTATTTTACAAATACATGTACAATCACTTCAATTTTTCAAAACTGCATTTACTGGTACAAGATTTTTCAAATGTACTTAAATCATTGAGGCATACTGGGATTATTTCAAAGCTTCCATCAAACTTTGTGCAGAACCACTTACCTGTATCAGGTGTTGTTTGTTTACAGCGGCGTGAACACGCCTCCTCATCGTCAAAGCGGTTATCATTTCCTTGGCAGCCTCCATACCAGAACCGGTCACATCGCTGAGCGGTTGTGTTGTAGAACCATTTGACCTCAAAGTTTGAACAGGGTCCCCTGTCTTCTTTCATTTGACAGATACCAACTGGAGTTATCTCAGGTTCTGACAGAAAAGAAAGATTGAAGGTGAATTTCATATTTGATCTGCCATGACTCATTTCAAGAACATAATGAAAATCTAACAATACATGTATCTTTTTGAGTTATAATTGGTGAATTTACAATAATTTACATTAATATAACTACATAGAAACCACGCTTACCTTTGGGACAACCGTCATAGTTAGCTCCCTGGGCAGGGGTTTCTCCGTCTGGACAACAGCCATACACTGTCTCATTGCAGAAATCTCCTGAAGGTCGCCCATCAAGGTCACAACCCTCAAAGTTGGGTCCTGTACCAAGGAACACAAAAGTAAATTCAGTGGGTAATTTCTAAATTTTTCTCAAATCTATTCTGTACACTGAATTCTAGTACTTTATGTACGCCCTCAGTCTTGGCAAAAGACAACAAATATTGGACACAAGCAACAGAGTTTGTTAATCTATTTAAATTACATAAAGTTTCAAATGTAATAGAATTACTGATGGACAGATCTGATAACTGTTTTCACTTTAGGCATATTTCATTCATTTCATATCTATCAGCTGGCTGTACAGTCTAGTTCATTAAAAGTGGATTTGTTCCAGTTCTCTGGTTTCTTTACCTGTAGCTTCACTGATCCCGTCCTCACAGCAACCCCAAGTAGATTTCTACAAAATAAAAAATAGTTAAACACAAAGCAAAGGTATCTCAGATAATGTTGTACAATGAAATTAATTTTTCACCATGTCTGGATATTCTAGGAAAGGTGAGTTTGCAAATAAGGGTTAGCAGCACACTCCGTGAATTCTAACAATTTCACAGTAATTAAATCTAAGACAGTCAAAGCACCATAATATGGCATAATAACGAAACAAGATATGATACGAGGAAAACACTGGGCAGCTTCCATACCTTACAGGGATCTTCATCAGCACAGCCTGCATAGTTCGGCCCTGACGCTGCAGTGATTCCGTCAGGACAACAGCCATATCGCGAATCATCACAGAGCACTGAAAGGTATAGAGAAAATTATAAGTTCGCAACAATTTCCACCAAATCAAGAGTTTCTGTGCAACAATTTCTCCAGACTTTCACCCAGAAATCTTAATTTTGACAACTAAGTTTCATTTCACTAGTTGTCATATCTCTAAATCAGACAAGTTTTATTACACTTGTCTTAGATATCCAAATTTTCACCTAATGATTACTATTATAATGATATGCAAGAGTGAAAGAAGGCTGCCAGCATACATACACAGTGTTTTGGTCTTGCCCATGATGCTACTTTTGGGCCCAACGCCCCGCCCATTAAACTGTGGGTACACATTGATCATGTAATCGGCCCCATCCATTAGGTTGTTCATTGTGTAGGAGCGTGAGTCAGAGGTCAGGACTATCTCCTTCATCGGGTCCTGTTTCACTGTGTCTCTGTAGTACTTGGTTCCCAAGTAAGCCACCTAAAAGGAATTCATGATGTTCATTAGCCTTATAACCACTAATACTAGTAACATGAAATTGTTTTATTAATATTAAAAATTCTATTGTTCTGTATGTGAAAATTATCATCTTTCTTAAGGATTTTCTAGCACAGCCACCCAATCAAAGAGCTTCTACAACTCTGAATCATTAAATCTATTTCAATCTTCTCTCTCTCCAAGTAAAACTTTTTAAACAAAGTCTCGAAGATTCCAATGCAAAGATTTACACATACGATCACTTAGAAGAAAGCGCACAGTGATGTAAATGATGGCCATGAGCAGTGACTGAAAGTCTATCGCTGTTACCTTGTAACTCTCCACATCATTGTTCTGTGGCGGCTCCCAAGTCACCATGATCTCATCAGAAGTTGCATGGTGGACATTCAGGTTCCTTATCATGTCTGAAAAAATGTCCAAAGGAATGCAATGTATGTCAGTAACTGTCAAGAGTTATTTCCCTTGTAACATCGGATGAAAGACTTGCTTATCAGAGAGATAACCATAAATTGCATCTTAGATAAACTTTGATGCAATAAAAACAAGAACTTAAATTTAATTGAAGTTGAAACAAGGTTACTCTCTTCTTTTTTAACACTGTATGTGACTCAAGGTCAACTTCAATGTATATGACCTCACTGATTCCTTACAGAATCACCTTACAATCATTTACCTGTTTGTTTTGCAATGTTATTACATACACAAACTTGATTTTCCTATAAAAAGTTATAAAAAATGCAAGTTATATATACTCAAGACATAAATGTTATTTTTATAGACATTTACATGTTACTATAAGGAATGTTTTCATTTCCTATTCCATGTGTTTATGGTGGTTAATGTTTTGGTACAACAGCCACTTTTCAAGCTAATATGTACATCTACATATTTTCTAACATTTAATACATATATCCATCAATGGTCTATTCACAGAGAGAGTAAATTGTTAGACATATAACAGTGTGAATGATTGGCAGATATGTATGCAAAACGAAAGAAGAAGAAGAAGAAGAAGAAGAAGAATGGTCCAGTTAAATCCCTGCAATTTTTTGATCAACCACCAGTAATCTGAAATTTAGCAAACCCTTATAAATAACATGTGGGTGTATCTTGCAATAAAAAAAAAACACCATTGCAATTCACCACCATGCATGCAGAAATAAATTTTTCAAAATGATACGATGTACAACATTTTGAATTGGACTTATTAACCAACATCAAATTTTTACACATTCTACAGCCAATAAATGATTAGTAAAATATGTATATCATATATACATGTACATACATTTTACTCACAAATACTTGTTTCAATATACACTTAATACATAACTTGTACATAATAATACATTGTAGATGCCACTTCCAGTTTTATTCTGAAAAGAAGACAACTTGATCATGCATCATTTGTAACATGGAATTTGCATAATACAAAGCATCAACACCTTTACATAAAAGCAGTTTCAAGGGCCAAAAACTGTAATAACACATGATACACATGTACATATAGCAATACTTTATATCATATCAACACATGCATATCAGTGTATGTGTATGATCCTCCATGCAGTATTAATGCAGTTTACATGCAGTACCTTTTGGCATGCATCTGGTGAAACATTCCTTCCTGTCTCTGAAGTTATTGGCATTGCCACCACATCCGCCGTATGTAAACAGCTGACATTCTTTGGTTTGTGCATTATAGTACCACCTTTGTAGGCGGGCCCTGCACCGCCCAACCTGAGGGGGTAACTGACAAGGGTCCTCTATGGAAGCCAATCAAAATATTGTGCTGACCATTTGATATATTATATGATTTACCAAATATCAAGGAATATCATATCACTTCAAACTTCACATTAACAAAATTGTTATTTAACATCATGGTTGTAAACTCAAGAATTCTAATTTCAAAGAATATAATTTTGATTCATTCAGTTAAAATCTTAAAGAAAATCAAGGAAAAAATCTCATGACTTCCAGCCACACATCACAGCATTTTCAAAGCAGAAATCACGCATACTTATATAATGATATAGATAAAAGCTTCTTTTGAACCTAGCATTAAATATAACATAGCTGGGAGCACTGAAACACAATAGCATTTGATATAACTTCTTGATCACAATGCTCTTTAAAACCAAGCTTAAAACAAGGAAAGACTGAAAAATGTCCTCAGCAAAAAACTACCAGCTCCATAGCACAAAAAATATATGGATATTTATAAATGCTTTTAAGAAAAACGATCAAAATGGAGATTACTATGGATGGAAAGATGCAAATCTAATAGGCATTGCAAACATAATGCAAGGTTTTTAAGGCAATACAGGGACCAATAAGGCTTTTGTAAAGGCAATATGAGAAGGGGAGAAGGTAGTGAATGCATATATTCATATATTCATGAGATTATCTTTTTTTTTTTTTGTACGCGATCTAGGGTACTCCTTATTTGGAGGAATATAAAGTTTTGCTAAATAAAGGCTTTTATATTATGCAAACAAATATTATAAAGAGGTTTTATATGAAATTATTGATGATGATCATGATATGGTTATTTTCAAATGAAGAGTCCGATTAATGTCTGCTATTAAAGAAGGAAAAGCAACTGCAGGTGATATGGTACAAAGTTGAAACAGTTACAAGAAATATACAGGAGGTTTGGCAGGTACTCGGTAACACAGGAAATGTATGTAGCACAGCTATAGATATATATACACCCAAAGAAATACACAGGAGATATATTACAGGAAGTGTCTGTTACATATGCTATGATAGACCAGATGAGTGCACAGCCATGCTCTGGCTACTTGTATATGCAGCGCTACACTCAGCTAACCTGTGGGTGGGGACACAGGGGGTCTCTCTGTGGGGTAGGTCACCGGCCCTCCACGGCATGCTGACTCGCACTCGCTCTCCGAATCGAAGCGGTTGCGATTTCCCTGGCATCCACCATACCAGAATCGACTACAGCGGCCCTCGGTTTTATTATAATACCATTGCACGCTGTAATTGCTACAGGGACCTCGAACTTTGTCTAGCTCACACACAGAGCCAGACCCCGGTGAGGGGGACCGTGTGGTGGGTGCACGAGTCACCACTGTAACATGAAAACTCCAGGATCAACACACAGATCCAACCAATGTAATTCTAATGTTACTTGTTATATTTTAAGCAGATTGTATTCAAAATGCAGTACAAATTAATTAACATGCAGACTCAGTCAAACTAAACACAAAAAGCCAATAGATTTTAGCTATACATTTAGTGGGTTTATCTTAAATGTATAAACTGAGCAGCCCATTGGACACAAAGCTCACCATGATATGTTAACTCGTTAAATTATGATACAAAATACATGTACATGTATCATGAATAAACTTCCAAAATTAATTTTGAGTATGGGTTTATTGCCAATTTATAGAAGCAGAACTTTGCATATATTTAAAACATCTCAGCAATCCAGACAGGACACAACAAAACAGCAGACAAATTTTTATCATCAAATGATGGTCCATTACGACTGATTCATGAATTCAAAATGAATATTAGTTTTTATCTGAACACATTGTGCAGTATCCATTGTTATTGGCAGATTCAATAACTAAACTTTTTACTCCTAATTTATAGATTTACAAGCCATCGTAAAGACACAAGGTTTTTTGGTGCCCTGACAATCCATGTACCTGGTGTTCCACCTCCCGCTGTACACGTCTGTCGACATTCCTCCTCGGTTTTGAAGTTGTTGTTATTTCCTCCACAGCCCCTGTACCAGAAGCGGTCACATCTCTGGATATCGGTCTTGTAGTACCACCTGATCTCAAGTTGGGCTTCTGCACAATCGCGACCCGAATCTGAGGGCTGCTGACAAACTATAAAACAAAACTAGCATTGTTAAGTCTTTTTTACTTGCAAAGACAAAAGATGCATTTAATACAATAGAAACACCAGTACGTTTATAAATCTAAGTTACTTTTCTTTACATCAAGAAACAATTGTTGTCTTGCAGTGTAAGAAAAATTATGTGGGCTTTGTATTTTCCGAATCTGTACTAATTGATGACTATACCAGCAGTTTGTCAGAAGTAATTAACTTGAATTTTTTTTTCTATATAAAAAAGTGTAAAGATGTGAATTTCCACTAAATGTATTTGTTTCTGGGATATTAATTGACCATATTTGGCAACGCAACTATTTACATCATGTAAGAATCCCTTGTAAAAGCCAAGCTTATATAAAATATTCATGATCATCAGAAATGAATCAATTTCCCAAAGAGACAAAACTGCACTTATTGAATTGCCAATTCCTCTCTATTTTCTTCTTTTCTGAAATGGGTCAGATCCATGTATTGAAAAGAATTCAGTATCAAAATGAATTTGATCTTATAATTAAAGATGTTTCTGATTTTGCACAAATTAAAAGTTTGACCATGACCTTTAAACTATGTCATACATTTTAATATCTAAAAAAAAAAAAAAGATTGAAAAGCTTGGCACTGATAGTAAACGGATATATTTTAGTTATGGCCATCTAAATAAGTCAAAGTATGTGTCTACTGTCTGAACAAATATCAGTGTAATGCATATAATATTCTTCTTTGATCTCGTATGTTTATCACATGTTAGAAACCAAATAGCGTCAAGATCATACACACATGCAATAAAACTTTTATCATCAGTGGTATTGAAATTGGAGTAATATAAAACTCGGACCTCATATTAACACTCTTTAATGCAGACAAAGACAGGTCTAGCTATCATTGAATGATTGTTCACTGAAAATGGATCTGCTTGACTTTCAGCTGTTTGATAGTTAAAAAACATGCTGCTCTCTGACAGAATACAAAACCAACAGGATTTAGAAGGCTGAATATTCTAGGCATGTGTCACCCCCAGTGTACAGTAATAAAATCACAAGGAAGGGGTAACTGAACTGTTTCTTCTTCCATCACTTTTTGTGGATTTTCTTAAAAGATACACATACCTATCAGAAAAGAACAGTTAAATTTGATGAAAAAAAAAATAAGAAAAAGGACCAAGATATCCTTTTTGACACATACCCTCTTTTTATCCAGAGAAAATGAAGGGAATTAAAAACAAATTTTCTTATAGAATTTATTATGAAAAAATCTGAAATATTTTATTCTTTCAAAAGTTCTTGGAACACATTGCATAATTTTTCAAAATCATCATCTGGGTACTTTCATGTTGTTTGTTTAATGCAAAATCCCTGTACACTTTTATATTTAGCTATTCTTTCAACCTGGAGTGATTGATTGTGATTCTAAAACAGAATTCTTGGGATTTTTTTTCAATTTAGTGAATTAATGTAGTTTGAACACAAAGGGTATTTTAAGGAATATCAAAGTATCTAGCAAAAAGTGACGGAAACAAGAACCTGGAACTGCTAGGGTATACCTGGTCTGTCCTCCGACTGCGTACAGCCCTCGTACTTTGACCCTCGGGCAAATGTCACACCATCAGGACA
Organism: Magallana hongkongensis; assembly: GCA_016163765.1. Lineage (NCBI taxonomy): Eukaryota > Metazoa > Mollusca > Bivalvia > Ostreida > Ostreidae > Magallana > Magallana hongkongensis. The sequence goes on along the minus strand of WFKH01006014.1, from coordinate 20,655,095 downwards.
GCATCCATAGTAGCTGGTCTGACAGGTCTGTCTTGCTGTTACAGTATTCCTATCTGAAAAGTTGAAAAAATTAATGTATTGAAAAAAAATCTATGCATTATGCAAGATGGTAATTGTCATTTTATAGAGCAATAATCATTGAGATAATAAATTTAAATTTCCACATTTTTGCAAAATGCTATTGTTGCTTTGAAAACCATTCGTCAAAAGATCAAGAATTATCTCAGTCTGTTTAGTAAGGCTGCAACTGCAGTGTAACATTGTTAAAAACTTCATGTTTTGTTTTCATCAATTCAAGAAATATGTCTGTCTGTCTTGCTTCCTTTAAGGCACATCCATGTTATTTTGCACAGGGTTAAGAAAAGAACAAATGGTTGTAGGCTTTCACCACACAATAGATAATCCATTGTAATCCCTTATATTTACCATAATGAAAAAGAACCCTAAATTATCATGCTGACCATATTACATTTCTTTTGGTCAAGTCTGAATGAATTCATTTTTCTTTTTTTCTTTTCTGTTCTGGTGATATAACTCAATCACCTAGCAGGGAGAATGTAGACTGTGTTTTGTTACTTCAAAAGAGCTCCAACTGAGCCTGTGATAAAGATATTTACCAGTTTACTCCTAAACTTACAGAGATAAAAGCCTTCTAAGCTGACAGTCCCATCTTAAAACCCTGTGGTATATTTGTACAGTTTAATCATTGGAGCTGCATTGTTCTTGCATTATCCTAAATTTTAACAATGCAAAGGTCAAGATAAGGTCAAAAATACTAGACCCCAAATCCCACCCCTTCTGCAGTGCCAGGCAAACAAATATTGATGTTCCGGGGTGTACGTATGTCGTGGGGTAAGATATATGACTTAGGACCACCCGACCCAAAGAAACTTAATAGTCCAGCAGCTAACATCTTTATGTAAGCTAGACTTCATACTTCACACTCCATGAAATTGCTCTAATTTATTCATCCATGTAAAGGCTGGTCCCGACACTTTGCTGGGCCACAACTATAAAGTCATAAAATATACTGAATGTGATAGCCACTGATAGCATCAAGAAAATAATGAATTTGATGTCTGAAAATCGGAGATCCTTTGAAAGAGCAAAAACCCAAACAATCCATTAATGCTGAGACAATTACCAATACTAGATGGCCTCTTTCATCGTTTGCTGAAACATCAGACCTTGCTATAGAGAGATTTGTGAGCTGGACTCCAACAGTTTTCATTAACCTGTTAAGTTTCCTAACCAATATGCTTTGAAGATTACACTATGCTTTGCGTCCATAAAATTTGCCATAATCCCTACCGCTTGTCGAAATATTAAATTTCTTAATCATTTTGATAAAGCATAAAAATCTAGATTAATTCAGAATTGCACATGTAAATCTACTTGTATTTCTATACTGATCTTCATCATTGCCATTGCAATCTATCGCAACATGAAACCCATGGGACAGGGCATATCCAGTTTAATACACAGAAATCGAAGCGTTTTTCTTCTTTATATCCTGCAAATCCAGCAATTTTCTATTCAATTGTCAATAAAATTTCTTGCTCTTTATCAAGAGGAATGCTCTAGTGATCTGAACTTGTTGCTACAAACTTGAGACCAATCTATCACCACAAAAACTCACTGCAACTTATGCAGTCAAAACACTTGATCATTCTGTTTAAAAGGGCTCGTATTTTGATGAGATCTTGATTGCAAAAGTGTCACCACTTTCATTAAGAATTCATTATTACCACCAGATTAACCAACATTTGATGAATCCTTTGAAAGTCATTGAAAAGATTATAAAGCAGCAGTCTTTATAAATTACCAGTAAATGAAAATGCAGAAATGCTCATGGTGAGAATTCAGATACCAGGGATTTTATATTAACCAAGCTCAAACTTCCTGTGCATTCTTCTGATCCCCAGCATCTGTTTCATGTGAAGCTTCAATTCAATTTAAACTTCTATCATCATCAAAATAAAAAAACTGCACAAAAACTATGCAAGTTTTAACTATTTCAATAAAAGCAACTTTTGCAATTTTATTTGAAAAACAATTTTCAATTCTAAATTATAAAGCTTAGTTCTTAATACATGTATAAGAATTGAAGGTTCCCTCATATAGCTTTGCCTTCAGTAAGTGAAGTATGCAGCAACAGAATTCCAACCAGTTTAGTGACAGATGAATCATATTGTACACTGCAAGGTAATAAAAAAATTCCATGCTCTTTGCGGGTGAGAAATTTTACCTGAGAATTACCTACAAACAAGCAATAACCAATGCACAATTTCATTTGCACCAGGACTTTATGAATGAATCAGACTTTCAAATAATAGAAGGATTTACCCAATCGGTGTGTGAAATTTGTCAATGAAATGTAGGTTTAAAGTGGTTGGTGGCACCAAGTCATCAACTAGCATTTACAGGGGTACAACCTGAATAATGTATGGCCTCTCTCTCGTACTACATCTTGAGGTGTCAATAAACTTTAAAGGACAAGCGTTGTCTTTATGTGCATAAATTTACTCTCTTTAGTTCTATCTAGTTACTGAATTAATCCACAATGGATGCCCAGACTGGAATGAATTTCTGTGTTGACTTAATTCAGTTAAACTTGTTAAACCAGAATGTACAGATGTAATAGAATTCATTTTAAGTACATACCAGCATGCATGTGTTTGCATATTGTCCATCTATAATTATTGAGAAATGCAGGTACATGTATATTTATCTGTAAAATATGAAACATGCTGGTAGTTTAATGTGAATGGATGAATAAATAACAAATAACTGCAGAGTATTCTAATCAGAAACCTGACCTTTTACATTCCAACATTTCAAACATTTAATGTGACAGTCATACCAATTCCCCCATTATAGGACACTTATACATTCAGTGTTAGTTTAGAGAATTCCATGAACATATTCCGAATTCTATGAACTTTTTTTCAAATTGTCCAATGTAAAAATTGTTAATATTAAACTTGTAAAAGTATATTTTGAAAATATATACTGCTTGGTATACAAAATATCATCCTTTCCGTTCAACTTGTTGAAGAACACGATGGAAAGTGTAGGTATCTGTTTTTCAGTCCACATGTGCGTCACAGGCCGAACCTTCTATTGTAATGTCAAATGACTCTGTGGAATGGTGTACGTGTCAGTCAAAAAGGGTATCATTTCCACAACTTTCAAATAAATGTCACAGGTATCTCAACTTTACATTTTAAATTCAAATCACATTTAACAGAATACCATAGTCTCAACAATTATATAAAAGATCGATGTCTTACAATGTCTAATATTATACACTAGCTTTCCATGGTCTTACACTTTAAAAAGTTTCAATAAGATAGTAAATATACCCCAAATGTATGACAAATAGTATCAGATTACAATGAACAAACATAGCCTTAGAGGCACTCCTTGACTTGACCTAGCCATAAATGTCACTGCCAAGCATTTTTTATTTCTATTTGGGTATAGTACTCTGTTTGAAAAATTATTCAATGATATACAGTTATGAATCAGAATACGCCTCAAAACCTTGCTATCCTAACATGGTTGAGTAATTGTTTGCTTAAGCAATAAAGACCAAGAATACTTACTATCCTCTTATTTATATAGTCTCAGACTTATTTTGTCTTGTGAAAATATCTAAGACTGAGAATATTTATCGTATACTCTCATCTTAAAGGTGCTTATATAAATTTATTATTTAAGACATATTACCCAGAAAAGAAATTGTCTTGTACAAACAAGTGCAATAAATAACTTCAAACTAAAGATTTAATGTAAAAATAATTCTGAATGATTAGTATTGTATGATAAAGTTTTCATATACATACATCTGGATAGGACTTGAGGTGAGTGTAATTACTAGTACTTGGTAATTAATTAAGCCTTACTCTTTGTTATATTGTAAAAATCTTACACAATCACTTCCAGGAACAAGGAGAAATAGTAGTATCAGTTGGTAATTTTTTATTTTAAATCGGGTGAATGAAATTGTAATTTATAAATATGAAAGTCTACCAAGATCACAATAACAGTGAGGTCAAATTATCCTATATAGCCAAGTTCATGCTGACATTTTGAAAGGTGCGGCAGTCCAGATTAGTACCTCAGTAACAATGACTACAAAATCATGTTGATTCAATTCTTCATCTGAGTCACACTTATCAAAGTTGAAGTATCTACCAAATTACAGCGACCTTCTATACAGCCACCTGTCTCTCACAGAGAGAGAAAGACCGAGTTCTCAGCTTGAATGTTAGGTATTAAACACAGTCTCGATAAACAATAGTCTTCTCATCTTAAATTACTGCTGGCTATCTCAAATGTTGCTAGAGATTTCCTACTCCTTTATCAGGAATTCTGTATCATAATCTCCATATCATCAATGTACCAGAAATCAGAATATAAGCCTGCACATGCAGACAGATGCAGCCCACAGCATACTGGTTGAATTACCAGATGCTGAAGGGTATATATCATATTTTGTTTATGATATTGTTAATACTACGTTGTAAAATAAATCATATCATTTACATTATGAAGATTCTTAGCATTTTACGTAGATTTTTTTTATCAATGCACACAGAACAATTTCATATCAAATTTAGCATTAAACTTTTTCCACAAACCCAGGATCAAATTTTAATAAGCTAAGTGTTGGCTTGTAGAAATAGAGCAGAATTATATGACTGCATATTTTGCACAGAATTTCCATGGAACATTCAAAATAACCAAAAATTAAAATTTTCTTTTTAAAATTTTTAAAGAGATGAGCAGAGCAAATATGATGTCTTTTAGAAGTAAAATATGCTGAGTCAGGGAATTCTCTGCAATTATATGTATGAAATATTTAAACATTTGGTGTCAGGAGCTATCGGAGCCAGGAGTTATGTAAGAGGAGATTTTTATATTATCAGTACATCTGATATATATAATATATCCTTCAGCCAGAGTACAATTTCTTAATTGCAGTCATTATCATAAAAATACATTTACTACATTTCTACACAATCTCAAAGCATCGTTTTTCTTTCCAGTGTGATATATTTTCCTGCATATAAAATTCTAATATTTCTGTACAAAAGACATACATTACCTTAACAAGTCTAAAGGCCATAATGCTAAACAAGTTTGTCTTTTTCATCAGGTAATAAACCAATTTAAAAACTTCCTTCCATTCAGGTTTTTCCTTTCTCAGTTTTAATGAAATTCATTTTTTCTTATTCTTTGTATGCCCACATTCATCTATTTATCATTTAAAACTTTTTAACTTTTTTTTTTTCTACTAAAGAACGTAACATGTACTTACCGGTATTTTCTGTTCTACTTCCCAAGCATTTTGCTTTACATTCGTCCTCTGTACTGAATCTGTTGTCGTTCCCATCACAACCTCCATACCAAAATCTCTGGCACCGTTTGGCGGTACTGTTGTAGAAGTAAAGTACGCTGTAGTTGGAACAAGGTCCTCTCTCCGGCTCCAGACCACATGAATCTGACACAACAGGAGAAGAATAAAAAGTCAAAATCACACAAAGCACTGCTGCAATCCCAGACAGGATATTTTGAGGTAGAATCCACCTGTTCATTATAGAAATTTGGGCTCCCTGTTCCCTTCAATACACACAAGCAGATAGACAGAGAAGCTAATGCACACCAACATCCAAAACCTCTCCGATAGAGAGAGAGAAAAAAACTTCACAAAAATTAATCAATATGAATAATCCCTCCGAATCTAACTATCAACAGGCTCTCAGACACTGCTAATTCCAAAGTGAATTAACTCAGTGTAAAAATTTTCCACTCTGGTAGCGACTAAATCTCTATTTTGGAGGACTGTAAAAATTCCGTGTCCTATAAATATCACAAGTCGCAAAAAAAGAAGTTTTTTTAATTTCCTCTCTCAACTATCAAAGCATGGTTACTATACTTTTTAAAAACCACCACTATCTGAGGGGATTTTAAAAAGAAGTTTTTATATATGGAAGAGAAACTATCCACAGTTTGTTTCTTTAAAGTTCCATAACACTATATTGGTCAGCACTTGTCACGGCTTTCTACCCCCGGTCAAACACTATTATGACCGGTGTTTCATTAGTGGGTCGCCAGACCTAAAAGACGTGGGAAATGCTATTTCCTTTTAGAGTTGAAACTCTGTATGTTTATTATCTTGAAACCCCTCCCACTTGAGCTGCCATTAAGCAGCCAGACTTTTTACGGTATTTACCTGATAAATTTGAGGGAACCTGATTACCATGATATTAAATAGCTGTTAAGAAAGCTTTGAAAAATGTCCAACTTGCACATGTGCTATCTTTTGTACATATATGGGCAAATTACAAAAACTTAAATTCAACTATATAGGTGATCAGAGTTGCAGAATTAAAAGGGGTGCCCCACACATGTTCATGTAGAAAACTCCACGGGTTTTAAACATTTAAACAAATAAACCTTGGTGATAGTAAAATGAACACAGTTTATACGAGGTGTGCAAAGTTAGCAAACAGTTCTTACATAAGCCCTACTTTAAGCACTAATCTCCTTGCTTTGTTCGGGGGAAACACTCTCAATGACCGTGAGCATCCACCTTCTGCATGGATTGACATCCCCCTCATGCTTATCAATGTCTTGTAGTTCAGATTAACTACCGAGATTGAGTGAGCAATGAATGATGTAAAGAGACTGGTTTATTGGTTTTAAAAAATCTTCCCATACCCCATCCTTGTCTTGAAAACTTAATGTTTTACTTGTAGTTTTCAAAAAAACAAAAACAAAAAACAAAAACAAACCCATTACATCATAATCATGTATTTAGAAGATGACTTGAATTTAAACAATGTGACTTATACCAATCAGTCATTTCTCATGTTTCTTAATTCTTCGAAATTTAATCTACTTAACAATTATCTGTTTATGAAAGTGTTATGAGCAATACTGTTAAAACCCCATTGTACAAAAATAGCTTGAGCTTCCGTGAATTGTTATCCAAGGGTGGCTAACCAATTGATTAGCGGGTGGAAATTAAATGCCTTCCTCTTCCTACCAGTGGTGTAAACCTTACCTATATAAGCAATCCTTTCCGTAATTGGTTAGATAATTCAAGATCTTCTATCAACGTAACAAAAGAATATGTCCAGTGATATATATAATACCTGGGATTTTAATGAAAAATTTAAAAAAAAAAAAAACCCTGTGTATTCTCCAAATCAATATTGGTTTTAATCTTTCATCTCTGTGTCTGGGGCAAATAGGAAAGAGACCTTATACAGCTTTGAGCTGTGTTATCATGCAAGATTAAATCTTTCTTCCACAAAACAGGAGCATGATGTCTATCTTTTTCAATCAGTTCCTAACAATGCTCTCTGTTTAGGCTCAACTGAATGTTCGTTCCTATAAAATCAACTCCTTACATAAGAAAGGAGACTTTCTGATTAATTATTGAAGCTAGGACGAATTCAACTGATTGGAATCAAAAGATTTCTCCTTTCATCTTGCACAACAACTCTCAGATATAAGAATTGAGAAAGCATAGGAACCTGGATGCTCTAGAATTAAACTCTCATGCCACAACAGTTCACAAATCCTCACTTGTTTTGCTACCTTTCTCTCCCAAATAATCACTTATTTGTTTAGCTAACTATCTCTCATTGAAAGCGTGCCTTACTGACCAAGTAGTTTACTGTACCAGGCATAGATTCATTGTCATCCAGACATCACCCATTAAAGCCTTAGGCAGGTAGTTTATGGTCTAGATAGTATCAACATTACATAAAAACCTCAACCAAAAGTAAATGATTTGACAAATTAAAGGAGTAGAGTAATGTACATTTTAGTGTTGTAAGTTCTTAAAGTTTCGTCAAATGATCTTCGGTGTACTCAATGTGTTCATTAGTTGACAAAATGTGCCAATTATTATGCAACCACTACTTATGGTCCTCAGAATAAGAGCCTTATAAATACATAGCATCTCTTTTATTCAATTTCTTTTTAGTGCTGAATGGTAAATAATAAAAGCTGATGTGGCATTTTATATATGGTTTTCATAAACTTGTACCATATAGCGGATAATTAATAAGAGATCGAGTGCTATGAACCATAATTTTTTCTTACTGTTATTAAAAAAGGACCAATACTGATTTTGTTTTAGTATGATAGGCAAGTGAAAAGTGAATGGTGAAGTATGAAAAGCTAATGCTTTCAGCTATATGCAATAATGAAAATAAAAAAAAATTCAGGATCAGTCTTCAAAATATTTAAAACAATTTTTTGAAAATAAATACACTGAATAAAAAATCAGCTTGTTCACTAAATTTTGCTGTATTTCTGACGTTTAACTAATCGACCCCTTCATGGCAACTGCGGTTATACTGCTCTTTTGCAGGGCAAAATGACATAGTTTGTGAAATATGACATAACATCAGTTGTTTCATTTACATCATTCAATTATCTACCTACTAAAACTTCGGCAAAGTTAATATCAATTTGCCCTGCAAGAGAGCAGTGCAGCAGTTATGAAGGGGTCTGTAAGTTTAAAAAAAAGGCAAGTTTATATATATTCTATGAAGAAAAGCCCTTTTTTTTTTTTTCAAAACTAACTGAAGTATTCACCAGAATAACAAATACATGGCTACATTGTAAAATGCATTGACACAGGATGATGGCTAGGTGTTTAGTTTGGGACCAAAATGACCCATTGACTGGAGCAGGGTAAGAAGAAAAGGAGAGAAGAACAACAGGTGGGTTTTCCATCCTGCGGAGAAGCTATAACCATTAGAGATTAACAATGATGTGTCTTGATTGCTCTTTGTCCTATTTTGTGTGCGATTCAAAATTACACCTGTTCTAATGTCAAATATTATTTAAAGTAAGACTTTTAATGTTCCATTTTAACATAACTCTTAACACCCCCACCAGCATGAAAAAATTTGGGCCTCAAATGATCAAATTGTATACATGTAGTTATCCCATGGTTAGAGGTTGTGCTCATAAGCCAATTCATGAATTTTAAAGATTTTTGTTAGTTAAGGTCAATGGACATGTTATCACATTCCAACGTACATCTCATTCAACAACTTATTTTTCACACAGCTTCAAAAAGAGATGGACATTCTAAAATATACCAAATTGGGGGACATGAAAAGAATGCTGCTTTTGGTAATGAGAGTTGCAATCTTTTGTTCTTTTAAGATGAGTCAAGTGACCACTTCTATCTCGATACTTGACACAGAGGGCTAAATTCGTTCTAATGAGGTCATCACCAGATTATCTCTATCAAAGGACACTCAAATTTCTTCCCCTCCTAAACTGCGTCTATCTTTTATAAAGAATGCTCAGTTATAAAAACTTGCTCAAAGGTTAAAAAAGGTCAGCAGAAATTCAATGATATCAGGTCATGAGGAAAAAAAAACCAGAAGGGGGATAAATATCATTAATGCATATTTAAATGTTTTCTCTTTGCCTTATTAACTTCATCATACACTATATGTTATTTTCTCTCAAGTTTTGGATTGAATGCCTTGCGTTTATGTTGCAAAGATTGCAATTCTTCATTTCATACTTGTATGTTACTATATACCAGTAGTTCCATAAATTGATCTGTACCAATTATTGCAAATCTTGTAACAAAGTATACACTTATAACGACAGAAGAAGTAATGTGTTCAGTGCATGACCACACTTTCAAATAAGTTCGTTTTAAATATGCAACAGATACCAAATTGATAAATACCTCTGACAAAAACATCAATAGTTTTTATATTTATTGTAACCTCAGATAAGCCTATTGTCATGATACTTAATATTTTTCATAAAACAAAGTTGCAGTTCTCAAATATTGCATAATACTACGTATTTATTTGTATTATCGAAAAGATCAATGAATTGCGTATGTAAAAACCTTTGGTAATCTTCAGGAAACATATATATTCTGTTGTAGACTATCCCAAAATTTAGAAATAAAAAAGAACAAATAAACACCTTCTGAATTATTAGTTACGAGTACATCAATTGAAAAGTACAAAGAAAATTCAATACTGCGCCTAACTCTATAGAGCACTTGAGGTTAAGATTTAGGATTCAAGGCAGACTATATTTTGATTAACCAATAATAGAAAACTGCAAAATTTAAATAATTATAGTGAATATAATACATGTGATATTGATTTATATCCACTCTATTTTTTGAAATATTCAGTAATCCTTTTTTTTTTTCAAATATGGGTTTGACTTTGTAATAAAAAAAAAAGGGGGGGGGGGCCTTATTTCTAGACCCCAAAATGACAGCTGTGGGGTTAGGGTGCTTATAGGGGTGGGGCACTTAATATGAAGAGTATGGTAATCTATTTGTGACAACAGAAATATAGCCTGACAAAAAGTTTAGAAATTAAGTTGACATATGACATGGGTGAACTCAACATTTCCGTTGGTCACTTGAAAATGGTTTCTGGTCACAAGAACATCCAATTATAATGAAGTGGTCATGGTGGTTTTAATCAAATACATGTACAAGTGACCTAGCTAATACATAAAGCCCCATAATTGTCTCATATTAACAACACAGTAAATGACTGTATACTTAATACAAAGCTCAAAAAATCTGCAGAGAGGAAAATATACCAAAGTTTTTGAAACAGAAATACTTGAATTCACAGAAAATTAAATCTGTCTTGTAATACAGTGCTACAATTGTATCTTATGTAAAATACTCTAGCATCAAAGCACACTTTGATCATAATGATATACATATATTATGGTGACTACATACATGCATGGTCATTATAATCTAAAGCATGTAATGACTTTGTAGGTTATATCAATTATGGACCCAAAAAAACACCAAACAATACAAATTCAGAAGATCATTTTTCTGCTTTCTTAATTGTTTAATGTAATTAAAAAGGTTCTTTATATTTTTTTTTCTTCCATCTTTAGTACAGTGAACCAGTTTTTGAAATGATATAGCACTGGTAACATAACCATTAGGCTTGAGGAGTATGGTAACCTCTTCCTTTAGAACATTTTGATACCAGCAGGATGGCGATCATATTTCTGCCATCTTAATTACTTTTACCTATAGTACAATTAACGATTTTTGAAAAATAATAGTAACACATTTGATCCATTAGGCTAGAGGAGTAACTGCTTCCCTTAGAACAATTTGATACCAGCAAGATGAAGACAGCGTTTTCTCTCTCTCAGTCTAGACAATCTCCTCCTGGTCTGTACTAGAGGGGTCATATTTATGTACAACTACCAACCTTTATGAGAACCTGTTCATTAGCGTAATATTCATCTGAAATGAGTTGAATCTTTAAGAAAATCTCAGTGCAATTTCTTTACTATCAAGTGCACTCGACAAGAAAAAAGGGTTTTTTCTCAGCAAGAGCTTTTGCAAGAGCTCTCTATGCTCATCCCCCTCCAGTGATTGAGTGGGAGGTTGTGGTTTGTGGTCTAGGCACATGGTGCCTATCCATCTAACCAAGTTTTTTGTCACTAAAGAGCAATGCAAGATTTATGATTCTCATAGGGGGCCAAGAATTGCACTCCTTATCACAAGGATGATCATTCAAAAACTCTGACTTGTTCAAAGTCCAAGTACTAGTATATAATTATTGAATTGGAATATATGCATTGCTATCATGGACACATAATTAAACTTGGATATATGCATATACCATAAACATATCATTAAGAGGACTGGGTGGTCATAGCCATAAATAAATCTCCTGAAGAAGAAGAGCTCTGTTTTAAGATATGAAAAACATTCAAATTTTAAAGCTATAATTTGAAATACATGAATACATCTACATGATGGTTTATAGCTAAATATTTACAATTGCAAATATGTTTCCTTATATGAACCTATAGAATAGCGAAAACGTTCAATTCTGTATGAACTTTTTCGTGACATCACAATGATCATTGCACGCGCTTATCGCTTGGATTATCGTAAACATAAAATCTCGATAATTTTAACAGTTCTGAACGATTTGTCTTTTTCAAACGTAAATATAAGTAATAAACAGCAATGTTAAACAGTTCACCGGGATATGAAGTTGGTTGGTTTGTGATCAAATCTACTGAGAAGCCCTTTGGGCTTCACAGGATTTGATCACGTGACCAACCAACTTCATATCCTGGTGAACTTTTTAAACTGCTGTTTATTTCTTAAACAAATTGTTTTAAAAAAAACTTAAGGTAAATCTGATGGGTAATTTGTTGACCACCCAGCCTCCTTAAACTGCGTGATTAAATTATGCACATTGTATTTTGCATGTTATGAATGTTATGTGTTATAAGAGCCATCTAGACGTTTAGGACCGTCAGCAAGAAAAAGGATTTTGAATATAGAAATTCTGTTCAAGTAGGAGGAGTGTGAATGAAGGCTGAGAACACTTGGCATTAAGTTGCAAAGATATGCAAGCTTGCTTTCTGATGCCCCAATATTATTCAATGTTCAAATTGTCAGCTCTAGGAGAAAACTTTTTTCACTCTTCAGATGACCAGCTTCCACAAACACCCAGGTCAACTGATTTTGTCGACACTTCATTCAAGGGAAAAGAAAAACACTGTCCCAACAAAAGGATAATTTCAAAATGGAAAGGAAAACTGACATTCTCCCTGGTAAATGGACGTGAATCACCGACTTTATAAACTGTTCCGGATGACTGATAATAAGGTGACACTGGGTACCAAGTACTAGTTATCCAACCATGGTGGCCAACAGTCAATATGGTCACCAGTCCAGTGTCAATATTTGTCCGTATATTTTGCGTATCGTCAGCTGGGTTGGAACACCACCTTGTAATTCGTTACAGAAACATTGCAGTTAACAAAGGGACAAGCCTGCATACACATTTGATAGGATATGTCATGGCTTTCATGCTATACAAAAACCAATTCAAAGACCTATATTTGCTAAGGTCAAATATCTGCTCCCAGTTTTATCAACCTGTTAAAATAGTATCATTTTAAAAACATATCTTTATTATGTATCAAACAGAAAATGTCTGTCAAAACAATCTTGTTTATTAGTCATCACTGTCCAAAAGATGTCTATCCATGACATCACTTAAATGGGCAAATCCACACAATTTCAAAAAGTAATGAAATAATAGTCTTTTTTTCTTCATATCTGGCCTCTTGTTCATATAATTATACACATTATCATATAAATAGTACTTGAGCAAGCATATAAGGCTTAAGGTCAGACGCGACCTATCATCCATTTTTTTCTATTTTTCCTATGTCCACAATGTGAAGATTTCTACTAAGTAATTCCATAATTATAATTTCATGTTATATGATACTTTTTTAATTTAGATATAAAGTGTTCAATTGAAAATTTATACTATGACTTTATTTATAAGCATTCAAATGCATTTTGCATGCTATTTTAAGGAAATTTCTACTAAATATTCTAGCTCCGAAAATAGCCTGGTAATGTACCCTGAATTTTTGGGAATTAACAGGTCTAAATGTTAATAAATAAGGAATAATATATCAAGGAAAATTATATAAAATTGAGGAATGTCTCGTGTGTCCTTATGTTTTTAAGTGAAAAAAAAGAACAGACAAGAAAATTTTCATTTTTGCTCCAAAACATCAATTTTTAAAAATATTGGATGATGATCTTCATGAAGTTGAATCTTTACACAAACATCAGTAAAATACTTGATTTTTATGTATTTATTTTCTACATGAATTTAACTCTTAAGCTTACTTTTAAATCTCTCCTTTTAACTTTGATTAAATTGAATGCATCTTTCCAACAACAAAAAATAGCAAAGAAAAAACTCTATATATTTCTATTATCTACTTTAAAATTCTTTCTTGACTGGTTAATTAATATAATGAGCACAGATTCTTCTAAACAAACAGTTTAAGTGCCACTTGAGAGTACTTGTATCTAAACACAGCAAGTAGGAAAAGTGGGTGGCCAGAACAATAATGATTAGTACTTCTCACTTACAAACTAGTTTGAACTGGATATTTAGATAAAATTGACTTTGATGGTTTTATATATATATAACTACATCTATCATACATGTTATAGCAATGGGTCCTAGCTGCCACTTCCTAAATGAAAAGAGAGAAAATTTTGTATATTTGCATAAAAATATTACAAATCGAGATATTTGAAAATCACTCATTTTGTTGAATAAGATCACAGCTATGCACTTTACGCAGCATTAAATCCTGACCTATTTCTGAATCAGCTTGTCACTCCATCATTACAAGGGCCCATGACCCTTGAAGAAAATGCTGATACATAGGTCATCGCAATATGGCAAAAGGCTAGCAAAAAAGTTCATATAAAATTCAGTTTGACGTACAAAACTCTACATAAGGGAATAAAATTTATTATCATGTGTCAACCCCCCCCCCCCCCAACAAAAAAAATAAAAAAAAATTGCAGAAGCTGAATTAAACAGCGCATTATTTGAATTCAAATAATTATGATCATTTTACAAGCCCGTATAAGAGTAAATTTTGTCTCTATTACAAATAGTCTTGAAATTACAGTATGACATTCCTATTCACTTTCCAAGGTCAGTCTCCCTCCCCCTTCTCTCTCTCTTTCTCTCCCTCTCTCTCTCTCAAAAATTTATAGCATGTGTTCAATGAAAATTAACTGTTCAAAAATATTTAAATTTACATTGAGAAAAAATATAACATTTTCATCAATATCTTATTGTCAAATTCTCAGTTCTCCGTTCACTTAGAGCGCAGCAAAAGCAGACCAAAGAGAGATAACTCTATTTACTTTAATGTTTCCAAAGAATCAAGAAGGCTGCCAATGTCTGGGATTTATTAACAGTCACTGCAGTCTCTACAAATTGTCTCACAAAACAAAGGTATTGGAAGTAAACACCACAAAAATGCTATTCTTCTTTTGGAACTAATTAATTAGCTTTATGTTGATTTTCGACATTCATACATTCGACTAAAAATCTGTCTCTACAATGGTTTTGCAGGAATCCTTTTTTCCTCCCATTAGTATCACACAGTTTGGAAACTTTGGTCTTCACAGAAAAATGATAAAAATACACCCCTAAGAATAACAAATGTTGGTAAAATGTTGTTTTTCTAATCGGGTGCAGGTGTCTTCCATCCTAAGAGTTTCTTAATCGGTTGATGATATGTGGAATACAGTCTGTATTATTTTCTGTGAGTCATTTACAAGCCTTTGAGTGGAAGAGGTCCACCAAATTTTTTCTACTTAATCACAATATAATGCATTTGCAATGTATGTAGTTACAATTCAAGAAGAAAGCACTGTTTAGATTTAAAAGAAGTAATAACTTGAGTGCAGATGCATTTTCTTATTGGCACTTCAATGGCTTTTATTTGAAAAGAAGTTTAACTCATGCACTTGCAATATATCTCAAGAATCCCTATTTTGTTATTAAAAGTGCAAACTGCAAAAATCAAGTGTTATATATACCGAAATATTTTGTAAAAATCACTCCAAAATATATGACTCATTCTAAAGGCAACTGCGAAGTTCTAATTTTTGTTTTATTGCTGTTTACTTGGAGGAGGGTAGAGGGTGCTAAATGATTTCAGTTAGAAACTTCCTTAAATAAGACAGGGAAAACAATCCATTGTTGGCCCAAAAATCTAGGCAAGAAAGGTTAATCCTCCCTTTTCAAACAGCGAGGCTCACAGGGCTGGAACTTATACCCAGTTTCTTTAGTGTTAAGGAAATGAATCATGGACTCCCCCTCACTTGGGATGGGACACCTGTCCTTTGTAGGTAAACTCTAGGCATAAACTGGTACCTGTGTTCAGTTGGATGGACCGAGGCTTTGCAAAAATTAAGTGTCTTGTTAAAAAACACAACACACAACATCAAGTATTGACAAGGGGATTTGAACCAATGCCCATTTAGGTTCTGGCCAAATGTGTTAGGTGCTTCACTACTGCTGATGTAGGAAGACTAAAACATTGTATATAAGTGCATGCTGTGTATAGCAAGGACACAGCACACAACAGCAGACCACTACAATAGGGTCTAAGACAAAATACATGTTGGTAAAATAAAATAAAATTGTGTTTCATTCAAAACTTTTTAATTTATACTTGATGCTTATTATTGTAATAACTAAGATTCTGAATTCAACATTATTTCTCAATGAGCAGAGTTCACTGGTCAAACCTCTTGTCAGAAGCATTAAAAAATGTGAATAATTGTTCAAGATATGAATTTATGAATAATTGTAAATGGGGAACTTAATCCCCTGCCATTTATATTTTATGAGGGGAGTTTCTTGTAACAGGCTCCTATCTTTCTTTCTACGCTCACAGGCACTTAGTAAAGAAAACCTTTCGACTCTTTGACGACCTCTTTGTGATCTAGCTCATTTTTCAAACACATTTAACTTATTATAATTGCCTTTTTTTACATTCATTTGTACATCATTTGACCCTGTAGGCATCATGTGTTATTTAAACAGAGAATACAAAAATTTTTATTATGCATTCTATATCATGTTCTTCATGAATGATTAAGATGGTATTTTATTACTTTTTTATCACTTCTTCTTTAAAAGTATTATTAGATCATCTTCATTTATTCATTCTTATTGAATATTAAATAAAAATTTTTTTTTTTTTTTAAATGTGTATAAATGACATTATTATAATCATACATGTGCTCTACTGTCTGGGCATTTGCAATCTGGCTCTACATTGGACTCGCCACTTATCATGGATGGGAAAAGTTAAGGTACATCACACTAATCACGAAGAGAGATAACTCTTGGAAACTCAATGTTGTGATATTTCGTAAAACAAAACAATCACAGTTATAAGAAAATAGGGCAGCTTATTATAAGTCATAATATTCATGTGTCTTGAAATTTTAATAGATCCGATTATAGATAACTGGATTAGATAATTGGATAATAGAAGCTTGGACCTCAATACCAGGGTATTCAGGGAGAATAACATTTGTGAAGTTCACAAATTATGCTTCCCATCAGTAGCTACAAAAAAATTAATCACTGTTACTTTATGGTTCAAAAAGAGCATCAAATGGTAAGAAATGGTTGACATTGCCACCAGTTTTTCCTGAACTGTTTGGCTTAGAAATGGTGGATTTTTTGAGCAACATAATTCATCTGCTTTTTGTTATTTTACCTTGACCTACACAGGTAACTGCTGCTGATGTCACCTGCCAAAATCCTATGCTCAAGAACGAGCTTCAGCCAGATACTTGGATTTTTGGCCAAGACTATTACATACACTTCCATGACAATGAGCAATTCCTGGCCAAAACCATTTCATGGATTGAGTAACTTAATGTATGCAAGAATTAATGTTAGATCAACTCCAACGCTTGTAGTTACATCACTTTTATCTGTCATCTGCATGCTTTGTTCCTTAATGCGCAGTTTCCCATATATTATATTTCAATGGCTTCTAGTCATTTCCTTTTTTAATCTGTAAAATTGTCAATATTTTTCCACTTTGAAGTGTAAAAGTTAAATATCTTACCATTCTTAATAGACATCATTTAATATCATATAACTAAACCCTAAAATAGCTTATTGTCAACTGTATGAAGTCTGGATCTATTTTGTATTAAGTTCAAAGGTTAACTTATATGCATACCCAATCATAGATGCCCAATTGAGCCTTACATTTAATAGGAACCAGCTGAGTACATGATTGTGTAAATATTTAATAGCAGTTATTTAAACAATAAGACGCTTTCTTTGGCGATTCATGCTGGTATGAAAGTAGCAACATTGCAGAAAAAAAAAAACGGTGTTATATTTACATCTTTCTTTTAACACATTATTGAGGGCGCTCTTGATTTAGCTTAACTTGGTGTACACCAGTGAACACCAGTGTAAACATTTTGTATTGTATATCAAGTGCACTTAAATGGTGTAGTGTACATGGTGTAGGGAAGTTAAGAATAAATATGGCGGAAAAGGATGCAGTTTTAACACAGAATCTGATGTTCCGTGACAATCCGAGGCTTTTTTTTCCCTATATAAATGCAATAAAATAAACACATTTTAAATTTTTAAAGGTTTTCATACAAAAGACAACCTATGTGCATCTTCCAATCCGTTATATTACTTAAAATCATTTGTCAAGATTCCTCAACCATATTGGTTTCAGTGCTACACCCAACAACACATGCCCCTGACTCGGTGTAGAAAAGTGTACAGCCGGTGTACACCTAAATGCTACATCACTGCACTTGATTTACAAAAGTGTACATGGTGTACACCTTTTTGGAAAATCAAGCGCGCCCATAATTAGTCGTAAGGAGAAAGTAAAAGTAACCAATTATTGTTAGGTAAATTGACAGAACGTTAGATAGAAGATATTATATCAGCCATGGGAATTTGAGGCTGACAACACTTCGTGCAGTCTATGATTTTTTTTAGCTTGCTGATTTATAGTTTCAAACAATCGATAAACTGGTTAAAACTGGATTGTGTAGATTTCAGCTCTGTTAGTTTCTATACAGCTATGAATCACAATCAGTTTTCTTAAGAAAAAGAGGAGAAAATACTTGGTGGATGTAAATACATGTATATCAAAATCATTGAAGGAAGATATGTTGACCAAACAGAAGATACAAAGGACGACCATACAAGTTTCAACAAAATAATTAAGACTAGGAGTTTGTTATAACCATAAAATTCAGAAAATCTTCCACCACGAAATATTTAATGTCCTGCAATACCCATAACCTTTATACTCTTATGAACCATGAAGCAAGCACTTTATTGCTTCATTGACATTAAACTAAAACTTGTTTTGAGGTGGGGCATATCATACTTAGCCTCAAGGTAAGCAAAATAGCCCACAAGTCCTTCCATTTGTTAAACACACAGGTGCATCATTTCTAACAATGAAAAAAGGTGGTAATTTTGCTGTTACTATTAACCTGCAACAAGCAGGAATATAAAGTTTTCATATTTAATCTCTTTCTTCAAAAAATATCTCACATGTCCAAAAAAAACTTGCAAAGTAAGAGCATTTAATTAATCTCTTTTGTCTTTCTTAAAAAATCCTAAACACCTTTAAAAAATTAACAAAGTAATTTTGGTCACACTCTGTTAACATACAAGTGAAGATTAATGATTGTCTTACATAGACGGAAAAAATTTCAGCCTAAAAAATTAATTATTCTTTATCAGTAGTCTATACCTCATATAAGAGGACCAGGACAGGAGGTGGTGCCCTGTCGTGCACAATAATAACTCCTTGTTTTAAGACAGATGGATGCTGGGCCTTTTAATAATAAACAGAGAAGAAGATGAAAAAAGATCTGAAGCACTGCAAATTTTCCCTGGAAGTGCTGCTAATAAAATAACAATCTATAACAAGTACTAACTCCATGGGCAATCTATATAGTTAAATGCTTCTCAGAAATCTAGCCTTGACAATAATACCTTGACATAAAAAGATAAAAAATGTACTATAAAATAAAATAAAATCATCACCAATATCAGAATTAGAAATAACTTGTTTAATCTTGAGAGCTTTACAATTGGGGAAACAGATAACAACAATGGTGAGGAGTCTGTTGAACATCCTGACAAATTTATACAATATCATCTTCCCATGACCGCGTGGAAACTCTGATAACACATATCTGCTATAGTGGATATCAATATTGTATTGAAAATTGCCCTATCAAAGTTTGTTAGAATTACATCATTTAAACTAGCTAATGCTCCTAACATTGACTTTTAAAAAAAAATTAAACCTCAACTTCCTACAAAAATTAAATACAAATTAAAAATGCACCATATGTGATTACACTGATTTTTAATAGCTGAGAAAAAATTAATCCATATACAACTGTATATCATTTTGTCTCCATTAAATTATATATAAAATTTGACTTCAATACACTTAATATTTGGAATTATAATCCTTCATCTAACAATGGATCATATAAATATGCAATATTCTGTGCAGAACATAATGCTATGCATACATTACAAAGTCATAAATATTCATGGCCATGAATAATATTTTTTTGGTATGAAATTTTGTAAAATACAGTTTCAAGGTTAAGAAAATTTGTGGACATTGGTCCTATCAATGAAACCAGTTGTCACATTTTTTACTCCATTAAACATTTCTTTTAAAGGACTGACTTAACAAAATCCAAGAACAATGGTAGAATACTGAAATATGTACGGTACTTCAGTAAATGCTTGAAGAGTCCTAAAAATTAAAATTATCTATTTCTTTTTTTTGTGGACTGACTAAAAAACAAATCCAAGCAAACTGGTGAAATATTGATAATTTGTACTTCAGTAAATGCGTGCCGAGTCCTATAAATTTATCTAGCTAAGGCCAGACAATTTCCTTACATAATAAACTTCGTGTATGTGTCATTAATTCCTTGATAAACGTAAACTATATTTTTACATGCATCTATAGCAATAAATTAAATCAGCATTTAAACTATCTAAACCAGCTCAAATATTCTTTGAGAAAAAGAATTAAAATGAGCTAGTTTTTAGGATTGCAACAAAGTTGTTCTTTTTATTCCCATGCATTGCTATAAATCCCCAGGACTACACCGCCAAGATAAATTTGTTTTATCAATACATGATGCTGGCATGCAACATATCGTCAGATTGACCTACTTATATAAACAGGACATGATAAAACTGCAGAAATTTGATTCAATTTTTTTGTTTTTTTATACAGATATGTTCATTGATGCTACTCCTGCAGTTTTTGCCTCTGTTTGATATAAGGCAATAGTAAGACACCGTTTTTTGCAAGATAAATGAAATATTTGCATTTAACAACCTCTGACTTGAAATGTCACTCACAACAAAGATTCACCTTCTCCATATCACCACATACTGTGGGAGCTTACAATGCTCCAATTTTTTCTCAATATATATTCATTTCTTATGTCTTTTGATCTAGTGAATTATGCAATAAGTGAAATTTAAAAAAAAAGGGTTTTTTTCCCATTTGCCATTCTTTCTCACAACACAAATCAATTTTAAAGCAAAAAATTACAGGCACTGGTTCATAATATGTATAATATGGAAATTTTAAGAACTTATATAAGAGTGTAGACTTAGTCATGGTTTAAATTGATACCTGCCATTACTTACATACAATCTTTTCTGCATATATATTAGTCACTCCTAATAAAATGGTCTACTACCTCCATACATATATTAAAACCTATGCACCTTTCTCAAAGTGAACATTTATTTTTTTAGTTGTAAATATACATGATGCGTAAAACCTTGAATAACAAACCATAAACATGAACACCATCCGACTTCTAATTCTAATCCTGAGCTCATATGACTAAATCTCAAAATCTCTTGTCATCATATCAACAGAAATTAAATTATTTCCATAATTCTTGACATGTCACTTAAATGTCTACAATGTAAATCTGTAATATTACTCTTGTTCGTAATAAACATCAATTCTATTATTCAGTGTGTCATCCCAATGCAGCTTATCACTGATTAAAATTCAGAACAGATGCACAAACTTCAAAAAACTCTTAATATACCAGCATTCTTCACTTTTTTCTATATTTAATATATAAATTTTTCAAAATACCACAGTCATTTTAGCTCAAATTTATGTTCAGATAACATAAAAAATTACTTTGCAAACATGAATCCATTAAACTGTGAATACACATATCAAATTGAATGCCATAAAATTAACTAGGCCGGATTACAAAGAATTAAAGCATTTTGTGACAGACACACATTAGAATGAACATTTGTCACTAAACTGCCACACAGTAAGAACATTTTTTTTAAATGATACATCTAAAAATTTATTTTACCTCTAGATTAATTAAAACTATTCCAAATATTTGTTTAACCCCCTCCCCCCTCCTTAATTATATACACTTGACTTATTAAACATGAATCAACAAAATAAATTTGATGAATATTAACTCCTTCTTTATCTAAGTATCTTTAATACCCCCCCTCCAAAAAAATTAAAAATTATTAAATAAATTAAAAAAAATTTGGCAGTTTGGAGTGCTTACTGCATGGAATAAGTAAATCAAAAAGGTGTGAAAGAAGGAGCATGCTTGATAAAATTTCATAAAGATGTCTAACCTGCCTTGTCATAATGATTACAGAGTCAGATTACAAAGATTTATGTAGTTTGTTCAAAGTTTGATAAAAACAAGGAGTTTTAATATCAATATAGTATCAAAATGATGAATTTACAGTGCCATATATTAAATTGTAACAATGCTCCAATGTTGACTGAACAACTAATCAAGTCCATATGTTTAATTAAAAGCACTGTGAACTTGCTAAAAATTCTGCAATGTTTTTCTACCAAAGACAAAATTGTTTTGAGGCATATGCTTTAATACACGTGTGCATTTAGCTGAGCATATCCCTTCCTACATGTATAATGTCAAATTGAATTCAGGCATGAATTCCAGATTCTGATTTTTTTGAATGATAAATCTACACAAAAATACTGATTTTAACCTTCGTTTCACCACATACCACGCATTAAATGTCAAAATTACCTCATGATTGCAATTTGACAAGTAAAATATATCCATGCGGTACACTGACGCTAAACTAGAGACCCCACATTAAGCACGGTACTGAAAAGCAGCCACCATCTAATATATCATTTTCAATGATTTATAAAGTTCAAGTTAAAATTAATACCTGCAATTGATTCAACTTTTGTATGTAAATTAAAGGATGTTTGTAATTTGTTCTATCAATGTGTCCACATAATTCCTGCTATTAAAACAAGTGTTCTAAAAGTGGGAAGATCTTTATCATATGGTTCAGAGAGCTCTAACCCAATTAACCCAACTCAACTCAAGATTTTGAACCATCCATAAAAAATGAACCTTATCTCATCAACTTAATTTTGTGCCAACTGAAATCCTAAATAGAAATGATCATAAAAAATTACATTACCCAGATTTTTGGAGGCATTAAACAAGAGTTCTTCATTCATTCTATCAACTATATTTCACATCCGAAAAGATTTTAGAAAACATTTAAAATAGTGATTTCCTGTGCCTCCTGCCTGTTTTATTGCGCTTCCTATAGTCAGCAAGCAGCGCCTCTAATTGTTTTTTCGACTTCTGCTACAAATATTTCACCATGATAAGATCAAAGCTCTCGAAAATCCCTACCCCCATCCTTTTCTTATAACAAGATGACATAATCTTTCATGCTATGTTAACCATAGAATTTAGGACCTGGTAGATCAAAATCGTCAACCCCTTAAGGAGAATAAAAACCTACTCACAGCCAGACCGTCACCAAGAATGAGCAAGGAATTTGGAACCTGAGTTTCATAATATGAATTTTTGAATTTATTTGATAAACCAAGTGAACTTGGGACATACTGGTACAATACACCAATGTCCTTGGTTACCTCTTGTCCTCCATAATCGGTGCGTCCAACTGTTCCACAGGTAGCCGGCCCTATAACCTTGAACACCTTGATCGTTTGCATTCTGTAGCTCCAGATCTTCCTCATTGAGCTTTGTCCTAATAACCCTAATTCCTAAGACTTCCAGAAATGGAGAGATGGTTGTTGAATACAATTTACCCCTAGTATTCAGTTTTTCAGATTTCTGTGTTTGTAATTTAGTAATCTTTGTTGTCAAATCAGCTTTTTGTGTTTCCGTTGTTGTTCTTGCTGTTGATGAAGGCACTGATGTTGTCAATGTTGTTTCCAGAGGTACAACTAAAGGTGTTGTTTCTGTTGGTATAGGTGTTTTTTCTATAGTTGTTGTCATGGGATTTTTGGTCACAGAATCAGTTTTAAGAGTCTGATCTTTATCCAATGGTTTTGAAATATTTTGAAGACTATCCAAAGTTAAACTATCATCATTATCAAACCTTAATATTTCATCATTTAATGTTGTAAATATTTCTGCCTTTTTAATAGTCGTTTCTGTGGAACTTTGAAATGTAGTCTGTTGACTACTAGTTTCATTGAATTTTAAAGCTACATCATTATTAAATGAAGTGGTATTTTCTTTCTTATCATTTACTTTTTCACTTACACCTATCTCTGTTGCATTGTCCAGATCTCTTTCATTTAAATCCTTTGGTGTACTTTCACCTTCTATTAATATCACTGATCTGTTTGTCTCTGCAGCAACAGAAGTTGTCACATAACTTTCTGTTGTCATATAATCTGCAGTTGTCACATAATTTGATGTTGTCACATTACCTGCAGTTTTAACTGGGGAAGTTGTTGTTAAAGTATCTGACACTGGGGAAGCTGCTGGTAAAGACTTGGAAGAATTCACTTGAAATATCACAGATAGCAATGTAGAATTTGACAGACTGACTCTGTCTGGGGACAAAGTTGATTTGGTCTCACCATTTGGTGGCAAGGCCTTTACCTCTGCTGCTGTTGAATTCATAGTCTCAGAGGTACTTTGCATAGTCACAGATTCAATTGTTGATCCATTTGGAGATGCAGTGGACTTTTTCTTCAAATTGTATTCACCATTTTCACCAAACAAAGAAAAAATATAAGGCACAAACACAGGTTTTCTGTTTCTATGCCTTCTTTTTCTGGCTTCAACAGCAGACAGGCTTCCCAAAAGGCTCATAACCAAAAGCAAAGCACACAACTGTGATTTTGAAAGCCTCATGGTTATTTAGAGAAAAATCTCAACTGAAAGACTTTACATCACCGAAAAATAAGTCTCCATGACAAATGTATCAGCACTCACAAAAAAAAAATAACAAAAACTTAATTTCCTGGAAACAAACAAATTATTTATACAGTCACATTTTCCCACTCCATACTTCTAAAAATAAGAAACTGCCTGGTGCCACTTCAATGCATTGTAAACACAGTTAAACACAAACACTAAATCAGTAGTAATATCTCCACAAAGACAAATGATCACTCATTTTGTTTTTTGCCTGTGTGTTTTTGGTCCTCCCCTCCGCATGTTGTACAGCACTGATGCATTAGGAGACAAACTCTCTGGCTCTGACTGTCGAAGCCAGGCACCATGTAAAAACTTGGCGTGATTGACAGATATCACACTCATCCCACAAGAACACAGCAAGCAGAAGTCCACAGTGAAATGGATCAGGATTGTTACCCGACACTGCGGTATATATATAATCACACTATCATACAAACCATGAAAAGTTTTAACGCAATGTGACATCACCAAGCTTTAATTAAAGCGGCCTCTTTAGTCTTTATGATCTATAGCTGTTAGGGTGCTGAAGGCTTGAATGAAGCATTTTAAACAATTCTGATATTTCATTTTTATAGCTAGCGAGTCAGTCGTCAGTCGCGCCCCCAAATATAAGCCCTGTGTGTGAATCTCACCCCCATAACACTTATATTATCATGGATATTGTTTTTCAAAGAGAGGTGAATCATTACTTTGAAGTTGTGGGTTTTTTTTTTTAAATTTGACAGGCAATTTTAAATCTATTTGAGCCTTATTATCCTTTATGAAAATTCTAACAACACAGGTATCTATTTGCTTTTTTCTTAAAGTTTACCTGAATTTTTTTTTTCCAGGTGAAAACTGCATGTTCAGGTGTGAACAAAAGTTATTTCATGTCTACATGAGAACTGCAGCTGTCATCAACATACGAACCCAAATACTTGTGAAACTGCTGATAATAATCAAGGGCCATCACAATGCATAAATAATGAGTTATTAATGGACGTTACTGGTCTTTAATCGGACAGAATTTCAAAAATTTTTTGGACGTATTCATCAGAACATTTTAAATTCAAGTCTTTCATCAAATTTGTATATCAATTATTCAGTCTTTAATATTTTTTTCTCATTTTGAAAAAAAAAAGTCCCATCTATATAATCTATGATGTAACACTGATGACAAAGATTATAGTTTATATGCTAATTCAAAACAAAAATGCTATTAAAAATCACAAAACCATTTCAAATCGGACTTTTACATTCAAAACATGAAGACATCCTATTTGAATTTCTGACAAAAAATTAGGTAACAAACCAGTGGTCTGACCAGATGAATAAATTCTTTCGTTTTTTAACGTCTGGCAGTGACTATAAATTCGTGTGGGACTTTGTGGAGGTCCGCTTTCAGTGTACACAATGGTCTCTTTGAATCATCCGATTTCTCACCTTCTTTGGTAATCATTTATGCATCAGTTTTTGGACAGTATCAGCTCAGTGATCAGATTGTGTTGTAAACAACAGAAGTCGTCTTTTATACCAATATTTCATGCCTCTTTAAAGATATACTTCTGGTTAGTTTAACACTTTATCGTTCAATCCATTGATCGTAGCTTACTTTTAAACAGAAATCATTACACTGTATCCTAATTGTTATTTTCTGAATTCTGAAATATCATTTCATTCAAAATCGTTTCAATTATTTTTTATATCGGATTTTTGAGATATATGATATTCCATTTCTAAAATGTAATTTTTAAAAAATCCTCTAGTCACTTTCGCAAAGTTTTGTATGAACATGCAGCTCAATTTTGACAATTTAAAAGTTTACTTTCTGATCCCTAATTCTAGGTTACTGTATTTCAACAAGTGAGACAAAATAATTTGTTTAACTTCACAGCCCACTAACAATAAAAATAATTGAGGTATAATTCTATCAAATCCTCATTTATTCTAATATATGACACAATAAAATGACTGGGTTTTTAGTAAGAATGGAGACGACAAATTTCAACAAACTTTGGCAGGTACACAAGCGACACCCACACCAGACTCAGATGACCGATGAACATTAGCATCAGCAATCACAAAACGCAGGTGTGATAAAGCAGTTAAATAGCTCTAAAGATGCAAGGAATTGGAACAGAGAAGACGATATCTTATGCTAAGCATCAAAAGATGCTGTAAATACCATGAAATAGTAACCTACATATACAGGTGAAATTCTAATTTTTTCTCCTCTTTCTGTTTTATGAAATATTGCTGGTGTCATGAGATGGTTTACTGTTTGAACAGCCACAAGAAAAGACTTGTAAAATCTGTGTTATCATGACATTGACTTCCAATATTACAAATGAATGCTGTATCGTATTTCATTGCAGCCTCGTTAATACTGACTGTGCAACAAAATAAATTCTAAATAGCAGGCATATTTTTTATACCATAAAGCTGCAAGTTCCTGAGGATTGAGTTCATATTCTGTTGTGAGTAATATTTCAGTCAGATTAAATTCTTTGAGGTTGATTAATTTAATGGAATAGAACAGACCCCAATCCACAGATTGCACAAGTGATTTTTGTACCCATTTCTGAAGGGCCTGAGAAATACCTTAGCAACTATATATATCTATACATAACTATAACCAGTACCACAGTGAAACATAAAAGCAAAAAAGTTCAAAGCCAATTGCATTAATTAGGCATTCCTTAAGATGCTTTTGAGCACCACTAATCATCTCTGTATCAACATGTTGTTATTTTAATATCTCTTTTCAACAGACTCATCATGACTGTTAGCCACTCAAGAAGCTATGAATGTCAAAATAATTCAAAATCACGGAGAACAGGAGTAGAAGGAGAATGTCTCAATTTCCTTCTGTAAGCTCTTCATAATCTAATGTTTACATGTCTGACAAATGTTCTATTTATCTATTGTTTTACCTTACCACTTTTTTGTAACAACAAAATAAAACAAGAGAGAATCCCACATTTTGCAACCTACTGTCTGTAACAATGCACAGTCAAGTAGAAGAATATTTTTCCTCTATCTCTTGTTGAAAACTGTTACAAAACAAGTGATTTCCTCTGACAAAGTTTTTGAGTTGTTTCCAATACCAATTTGGACACAATGATGTAACCTTGTAATAAAACTGTACATTGTAATTATCTGCTTAATGTTTTTTCCAACATTTATGAGCCATTTCATTGCCGCTTACAAAGAGTTTGAGGATCATCAGATGATCAAATTTTATTGCTAAATTTTTGCCTTCAGATATGAAGTTGAAACAACTGGTGAAACTACATCACACAAAAATACTTGAAGGAATGAATTCTAAAGTCCAAAAGAAGTTTTTTACACCTCAATTGCAATATGTATTTGATTTCCATTTTCATTATTTTTTTTTTAAATCTAATTCTTTGCATAATTTAGATCTAATGTGATAAGATTAAAACAATACTTCATATAAGTATAATTGCACATCTGACTGAAAGAGTTACCAGGTACACTGTACACCTATAATGGTCAATGAAACCTATCTTTCCAAGCCAGAAAGAAACAAGAATAAGACTTGGTACTATTGGCAAATAGCTAGATAAAATACAACATTTTTCTCATATGTGACTTCTAGTTATTGTACCGAGAGTTCTCTCTCCATCAAGAATTTCAAAAACAAAACATATACCATACAAATGGGGTTTTAGGGTCAGAATCTTGTGTTTTGATACTAAAATAATTGTATTGAATTTCTGCTATTTTTTGAACTGATGACTTTAATTCAAAGCATGAAAAATCTAAGAGGTTTTTTTTACATTTGAATTTTGGGGGTTTAAATGTTTTTCAAAATTTAGTCTGAAAATTGAAATAATTAGCACCTCAAACAAAATTATGTTTACATAGTGTTTGTAAAAGAATAAAACAGTAAATATAGATACATATTATAATTGGGTGTTCAAAGTTGCAAGACCAGAAATTTCAAATAAATCCATAATTAAGATCTGTGATCCTTTGATCTTGAAAATGAAAACTTGAAAGAGTTCTTTATATATTGCTTTCATTTAAAAATGGGCATTTTAGATGAACATGTATGTATAAATGGTGTTGAAATTTTATGGCTTTATCTTCACTAAATCTTCATTTCAATTAATATTCGGTTTTCTAACTCAAAAGTCTTTTCAAAGTGAAATATCAAGCTACCTACCTGACTGCACAATTCCTGATGGACATCCTTCTTGTCTTGGCCCATTAGCTGGAGTTTTACCATCTTGACAACATCCATATGGATACTGATCACATGGACTGGGACAACCTTCTTCATCTGGACCTCTAGCTGCTGTGTAGTTGTCGGGACAACATCCATACACATTGGTGGCACATGTGTAGGGACATCCAGAGTAATTTGGTCCAGTTGCTGAAATGTTACTTAAAGGACAACAACCAAATCTTGAAAACTCACAAGTTTTTGGACAACCCTCTTGATTGGGACCTCTAGCTGCTGTGTAGTTGTCTGAACAACATCCATATATACTAGTAAAACATGTGTAGGGACATCCAGAGTAATTGGGTCCAGTTGCTGAAATGTTACTGTATGGACAACAACCAAATCTTGATAATTCACACACTCTTGGACAGCCTTCTCCGTTGGGGCCCCTAGCAGGAGTTCTGTTGTCTGCACAACATCCATAGGTTCTTCTTTCACAATCAAACACACATCCTTCACCATTCAGACCTCTAGCCTGTGTAACTCCATCAGAGCAACATCCGTATACAGAGTTCTTGCATTTTGAGGGACAACCTTCTTGGTTAGGTCCTCTAGCAGGGGTCTGATTGTCTGAACAACAGCCATAATGCGTTTTTGAACATTCATAAACACACCCCTCTCCATTTGGCCCTCTCTTGACAGTCCTTCTATCTGGACAACATCCATAAGTGCTATCAGAGCAAGAAGTTGGACATCCTTCACCATTAGGACCACGGGCAATAGTTACATTGTCTGGACAACAACCGAATCTGTACCTGGAACAGTGAACAGTACATCCCTCTCTATTTGGTCCTCTGGCTGGGGTTTTCTGATCTGGACAACATCCATACCGTGTTCTTGAACAATCAGATGGGCACCCTTCTTCATTGGGACCCCTTGCTGGTGTTCTTTGATCCTGACAACATCCATATCTACTCTGCAAGCATTCTGGTGGGCAACTCTCCCCGCCTGAACCTCTGGCTGGTGTTTTCTGATCTGGACAACATCCATATCTTGTTCGTGAACAATCATTGGAGCATCCCTCTCCATTTGGACCTCTAGCTTCTGTTCTGTTATCCAAACAACATCCATATCTAGAATTCAGACATTCTGGAGGGCAGCCCTCAAAGTTAAAGCCTTTGGCTGAAGTAACTTCATCTAAACAGCATCCATATTGAGAAAAAGTACAGTTGCTTGGACAACCCTCTCCATTTGGGCCTCTGGCAACTGTTACATTATCGGAACAACATCCGTATCTATATCTCAGGCAGTCAGGAGGACAACCCATTCCATCTGGCCCACTGGCACTTGTTGTTAAATCATAGCAACACCCATACAATGACTTGGTACAGTCACTAGGACAGCCTTCACCATTTGGACCTCTTGCTGGAGTGTTATTATCTGGGCAGCACCCAAATCGTAGCCTTGCACAATCCATTACACAACCTTCCCCATTAGGTCCTCTTGCTTCTGTTCTACCATCTTGACAGCAACCATAACTGCTTGTTCTACAGTCTCTTGAACACCCCTCATTATTATAGCCTTTAGCCTCTGTAACTTGATCAGGACAACATCCATAATGAGATAATGTACAGTTACTTGGGCAGCCTTCCCCCCTGGGGCCTCTGGCAGGAGTTACTTCATCAGAACAACAACCATATTGGTATCTAGAACAATCTATGTAGCAGCCTTGACCATTTGGACCTCTTGCTGGTGTTTGGTTGTCGGGACAACACCCAAATTGCATGTCTACACAGCTTACAGCACACCCCTCTGCATTTGGTCCCCTTGCTTCTCTAATCCCATCAGGACAACATCCATATCTACTTCTCAAACATTCATTTGGACAACCTTCCATATTATACCCTTGAGCTTCTGTCACTTGATCAGCACAGCAGCCATACACTGAGAGTGTACAGCTACTTGGGCAACCCTCTCCACCTGGACCTCTAGCAATTGTAACATTATCTGAGCAACATCCAAACTGGTATCTGGAACAATCAACATAAAAACAGCCATCACTGTTTGGACCTTTTGCTTCTGTTCTTCCATCTGGACAACATCCATACCTGCTCCTCAAGCATTGATTAGAACATCCCTCAAAGTTGAATCCTTTGGCTTCAGTCAATCTATCAGGACAACAGCCATACTGAGACATGGTACAATTTCTAGGACAGCCCTCTCCATTCTCACCTCTGGCGGGGGTTATATTATCCGCACAACATCCATATCTATATTGATTACAGTCAGCAGGACACCCCTCTCTGTTTGGACCTCTAGCAGCTGTCTTCTTGTCAGGACAACATCCATAGGGTGAGGTGGCACAAGCATTTGGACACCCCTCTCCATCTGGACCTCTAGCAGGAGTGACATTATCAGGGCAACAGCCATACCTCCTTCTGGAACAATCAGCTGGGCAGCCTTCTCCATTAGGGCCTCTTGCCTCTGTTCTACCATCTTCACAGCACCCATATCTTGATGTAGTACATACATTAGGACATCCTTCTCCGTTTGGACCCCTTGCTGGTGTTAAATTATCAGGACAACAGCCATAGCGGTATCTAGAACACTCAAGGGAGCATCCTTCATTATCTGGTCCTCTCTTGAACGTCCTTCCATCAGGGCAACATCCATAAGTGCTATCAGAGCAAGACATTGGACATCCCTCACCATTAGAACCACGTGCTATTGTTACATTGTCTGGACAACAACCGTATCTATATCTGGAACAGTGAACAGTACATCCCTCACCATTAGGTCCCCTGGCAGGAGTCTGATTATCAGAACAACATCCATATCTTGTTCTTGAACAATCAGATGGGCACCCTTCTTCATTGGGACCTCTCGCTGGGGTTTTCTGATCTGGACAACACCCATACCGTAATCTTGAACAATCAGATGGGCATCCTTCTTCATTTGGCCCTCTAGCTGGTGTTTTTTGGTCCTGACAACATCCATATCTACTTTGCAAGCATTCTGGTGGGCAGCCCTCTCCATCTGGACCTCTGGCTGATGTTTTTTGATCTGGACAACATCCGTATCTACTGGAGGTACATTCCTGTGGACAGCCCTCAAAATTAGAACCTTGAGCTGCAGTCCTTCCATCTTGACAACACCCAAAAGGAGAATTTCTGCAGTTTACTCCAGGATCTTCCTAGGAGGTAAAAAGAATTTAAATGAGGAACTTAATCTTTGCATATCTTACTAGGAAAACACAAAACAGTAACTAGGATATCAAAAATTAATTTAATAAAATATTTTCAAACAAGCATTTTTTAAAAAAAATTTCTACAACCTCTACAAGATTCACTGAGAAGTCTCACCGGGTTGCTGTCACATTGTCTGACCATACAGGGCCTGGTTGAGGTCGGTTTCTTGGAGCTGTCACAGGCACTGTCATCCAGTCTTCGGTTGTCTATACTGACACACAGCACCTCCCGGCTCTGCTCCCCCATACCACAGTCCTTGTTACACTGTGAAGGGAAACAATAGGACTCCTTACCAAATTGAGCAATTTTTTGAGAATTTCGCAACTTTAAGGGCAAGACTTAATTTGCTTTGCACATTCACGTGCACAATGTAAAGGAGTTGGGAAGATAGCTATAATCAGTGAATTCTTAATATGACTTCAGTCACATTCAGGTCGAAAGCTTTGAAAAATTGCTTGGTATGCAATATCTACCTAATCAACCTTATCATTACATGTACACGCTTAATTTGCTACATGTAGAAGCCTAGTTAGCCTACAGAATCTTGCTAATTAATTTACACATCAAAATATACTTTTTAACAGTAAATATCTTACAACTACAATTTTTCTTCTAATTAACTAAATAAGTTATGAGTGGAAAATCAACACAAGTGACTTCTTACAATCTAAATACATTAGTTAATACACGTAGTATTAATGTGGGTAAGCAAATCATTATGATTTATCTGGCATTCAATATTGATAAATGAAACCTAATCCCATACATATTTTCATAAAATAATGTAAAACATACCATAAGTCATGTACCACATATTTGTATAGTCTTTAAAATTTCACCATTCATTACCGGTATCTTAACCTGCATTGTAATTTTCAAAGATTTTCTTTAAAAAAAATGACAAAAATGCAATCTGTCATGAAGGAAATAAGGTTGCTGACATTGCAATCTTTTAAATGTGATGATTATAAAGCATCTTTTGAACATCTTATTCCAATGCAGATTGAATTTTCTATTGCAGAATCTTTTGCAATTTATTTTTTCTTAATCCAAAGACTACTATAGTTTCTGTTATTTCTATAGAAAGAAAGCAATTTAAAACTGCACTTATTCTAATTTTGATTATAGTTTGATATCAGTATTCTAATTAATTTTTTTTAATTATTACTTTCTCCAACTCATATTAAATCTTAAGTAAAAAAAAAATTGTACTTGTCTAAATGGAAAGGTTAATTGTCCTTAAATATATCATTTTGTGTAAGGTACAAAAAACCCCAATCAAACCATTAAATCTTGAAGAAAGAAAAGATAAGTTGGAAAATTGTCCCTTTTTTATTTTGCAAAAAAGGCCATCCTTCCACTTCATTTTATGGCAGAACTCAAAACCCCTTCAATATTTAAAGTTTTTCTCCTAAATCAATGGTTTAAAACTTAATTGTGCCCATCTGAATTTAACTTAAAACATCAAGTTCACTTGTTAAGTATCCAGTTGTGATGTATAAGTGCATTCTACATGTAATGCAAGACTTTGTTTTATAACTGCAAGTCTTTCTCAAGGAGAATGAGTGTGTCATATTTCCAACATAACAATGTGGTGCCCATCATCCATGTGATACAATTACCCCACATTATATTCCTACACAAGTTTTGTGGAGATGAATCACATGCATTCTTTAATCAGGCTACCTGAACTGCTTCTTACCTGTGTAGGTGTAAAAAAAATTTTTTTTACCTGTGTTCTCTCAAGCACAAATAAGTAAATAGAGTTGTAATTTGTCAATTTTTCACTGACTTCTGTACTTTGCATAAACTTTACAAGAAATTGACATAATCTAAAGACATCATTTAAGGGCTT
This sequence comes from Magallana hongkongensis, assembly GCA_016163765.1. Taxonomy (NCBI): domain Eukaryota; kingdom Metazoa; phylum Mollusca; class Bivalvia; order Ostreida; family Ostreidae; genus Magallana; species Magallana hongkongensis. The sequence goes on along the minus strand of WFKH01006014.1, from coordinate 20,621,097 downwards.
TGTTTAATTCTGCTTACAATTCCTCACATTAATGGGGTTTTTTTTCCCAATTACACACATGCAACTTTAAAACCTGATATGAATATATGGGGTCTAGGGAGCTGAAACAAATCCACACGAATGTTTTTGCTATAGAGACAGGTATTATTGTGCCTAATGTGAGAAATGATATTGAATGTAACTCAAAAAATGTTCACATGAGAGTTGCATGTGAAATTGACACACAAATTCTAGTGTATAAAGTAAGTTTGATAGTTAGACTCTTTTGAATTGAAATTTATTTAAGTTTTAAAGAAACAATTGAATGAAGTAAACTTTAAGAGTAATTTTTACTAAATATTGAATAGTTCACATTTGGTTCATAAGATATTGTTTTACTTGAGACTATAAATCCAAAATACATGCAAATTACCATCAGCTACACAGCCTTTAATATGCCGTAGTGATTTTCTTGTCAGCAGATTTGCACTTCAGAGTCAAAAGATTTTATGAGGGGTGACAAGTGGTTTTGTATGGAAATAATTCCAAAAAGTAGTCACAGAGACACCAGGGGCCAAGTTGCGATTCACTGAATTACTTTTTATGTATGACTGCTGCCAGGTTGCCTGAATAAAAGATGGAGATGATCACACAAAACGGATGGGAGGTCAGGATTGAGATGCAAACCAAGGGATTTTTCAACATTCTAGATACCACAAATAACCATCACTGCACATGTTCAATGCCCTTAGAAATCCTCCATTATAGGGGGATATGTTATCCAAGTTCATTACCATAAACAAATTAGGTACACAATTTAACACTCACCTGCCAGCCATTCACTTTGTTAAAAACTAGTTTTGCAACTTCTTGCAACCTAGCAATTTAATTAACTTAACTTTTGAGACCAACAGAACTACCTAACTCAATCACTGATGATTTACAGAAAACTCAGAGGACAACTTTACTCCATCACTGATGATTTACAAAAGACCCAGAGAATAAGTAAATTCAACTCAATCATTATATGACTTACAGCTAGTATACACATAAAGCAACTCAACTCAATCATTATATGACTTACAGTATACACATAATTTGACATAAAGTAACTCAACTCAATCATTATATGACTTACAGTATACACATAAAGTAACTCAACTCAATTATTATATGACTTACAGTATACACATAAAGTAACTCAACTCAATCAATCACTAATAATGACTTACAGATGACCCAGAAAATAACTTAACTCAATCACTGATGACTTATAGAGTACTCAAGAAATCACTATTGAGTTACAGAATACACATAGAATAACTTAATTCAATCACCGATGACTTACAGAATGCACAGAAAATAACTTTATTCAATAACAAATGACTTACAGATGACCACTCCTCTACTGGGGTCCAGTACGGACAGGGAATGTTTTCGTTACAGGACCTCCTGTACTCGGGCTTCCGTCTGTACAGCTGGATACACTTCTGGTCGTCCACAGTCACTGTCCGCCCCCTGGGGTCAGTGCTGACACAGGTCACGTCTTGGAGCTGGTCTCCGATGTCACAGGAGGAGGAACAGGGGCCCCAGTCTCCCAGCTCCCACTCTCTGTCAAAAAAAACATCTTACTTGAAATCACCATCTTACTCATAGATATTACAGGGAACCAACTTTTATTCGTGAGCAAGAAAATTTTGTGACATTTCATAGAACTTTGTTGTAGCAAATATTTCTCTTCCAAACCCAGTCCTCTAAAGTCTCAAACATTTGTCCAGATTACCAACATTGACTTGGTACAGAAATCAGCTTTTGCAAGCTAGTATATTGCTGAAAAAATTGCAAAAATAATGTTGCCACTATAAATCAAAGTTAGTTTACAGTATATGTTGCTTTGCTATATGTGTAGTTTCTTTAGAGAAGGTCTTTGTTCTTCATAAAGAAAATTTGTTTTACTTAATTGATATTTTAATAACATCTCTCTCTACGACTGAACTGTTTGTGCTCCAGTAATAACTCAGTTTGATGCTTTTAATGCTATGCTCTATCTGCTCTCATTTTCAAAATTTACATCATACTGCTATACAAAACTACATTAAGCTAAGCATTACAAAGCATCTATAATGATATATATAAATTGAATTAAAGAACACTTTAGTTCCCATCAACATTATTCATTCTCATAAAATTAACACTGCTACAAGATTGTTTTCAGAATAATACACTAAGAGCACTAAGAGAGATAAGTTAGAACCTCAGACATATTAACCTACACAGCGGAGTCCTGAGAAGTTGAATCACAGTCGTCTCCCTTACATTGCTCCGAGTCCGCTGGCCTATCAGATGCCACACAGTTCTCTGGTTCTGCCCTTTTCCCAGTCAAGCGATTCATACACAGCACCAAACGCTTTCTGAATCCTGGGGTGAATTTTTGTAAAGAAATTTTCACTGTCAGAGGCCATTTTTATATACCAGTACATGCATTTGGAAAAATCAACAATTCACAGCTACATGTATGCTAAAAAAATCTACATAGAAGAGATAAATGAAAAGAAGTAATAATCTGAGTTTTACTATATACTTACATTGTACTAAATTAATTTTGTTGATAAGTGAACACATGAAGAGAGTAGATATAAACTAGTGCTGATTGCAATTTATGTTACACTTGTATTTTTCATAAACAGCATAAAGCCCAATCAGTATTAAGAGGTCAAATTTTGTATGAAACAATTTGGAAACCCTAGCCAGACACTATTTTGATAAGTAGTCACAAAGTGACCAGGTAAGGGATGTTACCTGGTCAGTAAATTTCTTACTCAAATGAGAAAGAGCCGAGACCTTGTATTTACTGACAAGTTGTCATCCAATTACTACTTGTCTTTGTAACTAATTTACCCTAGCAATGACTATGTCATACAATTTTTATGACTGATTTACAAGGTCTATGATGGACCAACGGCAGCCAATCAGAATTGATAATTTTGAAACATTTATGTCAGAGATAGGGTTCATGTATGTAACTTACCATTTCCACAGATTGCAGAACATGGCGTCCATCCCCCGTAATTCCAGAAATACGAGGATTCCCCGATGTCACTTGATCTTAGCTCCGCCTGCCTCTGTTCCAGGGTTTGTACCGGACTTACTAGTGACTCAGTGGGGATGTACAGTGCCTCTCGCCCGGTTCTTGGGATGTAAAATTCATAGGATACTCCTGGATTGACTTCCTCCTTAGCCATCATCTAAAACAAGACATTAGTTTCCTGTAAATCACAAATTTGAGAGAAAAGAAATAGCAGATCTCATACTTTGCAAAAACTCTGCACATTCTTATATATTCCTATAATTTTGCCAAAAATTATTGTGAAAAATAAAACCTTTATCATGAATTGTTTTAGCAATCAGCTTGTAGCATAAAAGAATTTACAACGTAGATACACATGTATCAATATTTAAAGTACCTAAACAAAAACACTCTGGATAGAATTTAAAATTTACTACACAGAACTTGCCCATTAAAAATTAGAAATTATAAAATATGTTCTAGTATGTATTTAATGAAATTCAATATAAAGTTTTACATTATAACTTCAAATGAAATTCACTAATCAAACTTTTGATAAGGAAATAAATTAAAGGACCAACTATTTTCATGCACATGCAATCTCTAGGAGGAATTTATGAAAATCAACTTCATTGAATCAAATAAAAAAAATCGACATGATCGCACATAGATTTGTACGCTGCACTTGGTGGGTCCTTGACCTCTGAGCTTTTTTACAAGGTTGCGACCTGACCCTTCCAGTGTATAAAGTAAAGTGGTGCCCCCTATGTCTATCAGCACTGGCTTGTCATCTCGTTGTTGCCCGTTCAAAACAAATGTTTCCTCGTTGCTTTTTATAACTGAAAAAGTTTGATATAAAAAATCAAACTCTTGCTCTTGAAGTCAAATCAAAGAGATTGGTTGCACACAAGGAAACTTTAAATCTTTTCAACTTGCATTAAACTACTCCATGATTAGCTTTACAATTCTTTCATGACACTTAATAAGCATTTTACCTTGATAATGAAGCATCAACTATAATTAAGTACTTGCCTAGAAAATTTGGACTGAATTCCATCTCTTTGATCAGAATGGATGTTGATCCTTTCTGCAATGTGATGATTTCATTGTAACCTACAAAATCAACATCGTTTTATTCTTATACAATTATATAATCAAGATTCTGTGTAAATCAAACACTAACGGATGATACTTTTCAGAACTCAGTGAGAAATAAAAATTCTTTATGTTATCATACCCGAGTACAGTTGTGGAATGGTAAATGCCCCCTGAATGAGTTTACACGATTGTCCATCACCCTGACACACCCCACACACATCACGCTGGGCTGGGGACCCCAACACATTGTCGCACCCTGCTTTCTAAAGAAAAAGTTACTGAAGCTGTATACCAACCAATAAAGTTGTCAACTCTCTGTCAGTTCTCAATCAAAGCTTCTGCATTTGATACTCAGAACCTCAAATCCACTTGACAATAAATATCCCAGTGGCACTCTGAATGTACCGTAAGTGGATTTAATTCTAGTTTTTCATTCATTTCATGCACAACATTCCTAACAGAATTCATCCAACAGATTTTAAGTTCATATCATGATTGATAGAATATATTTCAAAATCTCAGGTAGAGTTTTTATCATTTTATTGCAACTAACAAACATTGGTGCATTTTATACCAGGAAAATTTCAGTGGATATTACACCTGGCCCCGCTGTCACCAACTTTCCTCAAGCCAATACCAAGCCTCAAGTCAAAGTATTGATGTCAAATTTATGCAATTTTCTTTAAAGGATTTGAGTTGAGGAATGAGTTGAATAATTTGAAAATTTTGGTGACCCTGGAGCCAGATAACTAAGTGGACTTCAATTATACATGATAGATAACTTTAGTGGATTTCAATTACCTGATAAAAATCAGTAAATTTAATATATGGATTTCAGTGGATTTTATACCTGATAAACTGCAGTAGATGTTTTGTTCTTTTGTTTATATTTTGAAAATATTTGGTTGTATAACACATATTAACAATTCTTATACCTGACAGACTCCATCAACACACTGGTCATCAGACAGCTTGTTACATCTCGTCCCATCGATCACTTTGTCGCTCCATTCATGGTATACACTGGTATTGACTGCTAAACACACTAAGCTACAACGCTCCTCTCCTACAACAGAAATTCTGACATTTTAAAGTACATGTATTATGAATATTTTGAAAACATTTTTTGCCGTCCTAAAATGACCAACACCTCTGTACAGGGCCTATTCTGAATAGGTGCGTTTGTTAATGATGTTAGCTATTTAGAAGTAGTCATGGTGTCACTATAAGTAGCACTTCTATGTGCACGGTCATATACTACTAATGGAGATAACAAATATATAACAATAAAACTTTCCATGTTGTGGACAAAGCTATACAAAGTGAGAAATGTATTTCAAAGTGAAAATTAGATTTCAAACAGAAAGCCGATTTTATAGAGTGACTTAAGAACAGAGGGTCACACATCTCTCTGCGACCTTTTGACCTTCTGACTTGAATCAAAATTTCAACAAATGGATTAAGAAAGACATATTCTTTCTTTCATGTCCTTAACAAATTTGCCTGAATGAGTAACTTTTGGGATACAAATTGACAAGTTTTACAAATTTTGTGAAAAAGGTACACTCATCATTGGGGAGGTATTTCTGTTGTGGTCCTAAATTTTACAAGAGATAAGAAATCAAAGTGATGTTTGGTTTTCTCTTTGATAAGTGCCATTAGAGAATTGAATTCAAATTTCTTTATCTGTAAATAGACAATAAATTTCCAAGCTGATATTGTCCATATATAAACCGGTATACATGTATGTAGAAAAATTGAGTATATACACACGGATTATCTATTCACTCAAAAATATAAATAAATTGACTAATTCCAACTTAGAAGCTGTGATAACTAAATCTTCATTATAAAATATCAGTACACAAAAAACTATCATCAGCAAATGCATGCACTAGTATAAAGATAATGCATATTTATTCAATCATCTTTGAAAAGAACAAAATATTGATTCATGAAAACCTTCTCACCATCATAATACGGTTTCCACTGGTATTCCTTGCCTAGAAAAGGTATATTATCAAAATCTTGGCACTGAATCGCTCTGAAATCCATACTCCCCTCTCCACAACTCTTGATGAAAAAAAATACCAGAAGTAATGAAAGTGTTACCTATAATACATGTATCTATTTTAAAAACTCCAATTCCATGCATTATCCATCATTTATAAAGAGAGTTTTTTTTATTTCATCTACTGAAACATATTCATAACAAAACTTCTTTTACCAATAAATTTAAGAACCAATGAAAACCAGAATCACAGAAAAGTCAACATTAATAATAATTTTTTTGAAAGCATTCACAGATATGACCATTAATAAAGCCTTAATTTGCATATATATGTTTTCTTTTGTAAGACATGTCAATAGAATGAGTTAGCACATACCTGAGTGTTACAGGACTGGTACTCTACTTCCTGTTGAGCATTATTATCACAGTGTTGTTTCCTCCCAGACCTTGTCCTGAAAAGCAAATTCAAGTTCACCATTATGAATGTTCACAATCCATATTAACAACAATATTCATGATTTTTATTATCATAATTGGCTTTACATTGTTGATATTGTGGCCATCTCAAGAGACTACTTTAATAGTATTAGACCAAAGAGAGAGAAATAATGGTCTGGACAAGTAAATTTCACAGAGATATGCTATGACCTTGACCTTTGACATAAAAACTTGTTTCAAGGTCACTGCCAACAAAAACTTCAGGCAGAGTTTTGGTAAAATATGAGCAAGATTAGATAAGGGGAGAGAAAATAGGCTCCAGAAATGGATTTCGAAGAAATCTGCTTTGACATTGACATCTGACCTAGAGTTTAAGGTCACTGCACATCCTTTACTTAAATGTACTCTGTGGATGAAGCATGAGCTAATTTGGACCAAGGAAGAAAACTTTTGGTAGGGACAATGATTTAATACATAGGTCTGCTTTGACCTTAACCATTCACTGCACACCCTAGATAAGGGGAGAGAATAACTGCATGATGTCAAATGGACAGAAGGAAGGATGGACTTACAAACTGATCACTTAAAGCAGAGTCGTGTCCCTGAGTCAAAGTACCGTCAACACATTTGTTTTAATGTACAATGTACTTAAGGTCCTTGATTAGATGAAAACAATTTCTGACCAAAATATCTTATACCACATAACTTAGATTTTGACAGCAATTGTTAGTTCATGGGGGAAATATTATGATTTCAAACAGTGAAGTTGAAATTATAAAGATGCCACATTAAAAAAAAAATTTCCAAATGCATGTGAATAGAAGAATTTCCTCAGGACATGCATCATTACACAGTAAATAATTGGTTTATTTCATCAGTGTCAATTTTGCAATAACATAATGATTGTGTATGATGCATCAAATTGCTATTCACACGCCTTATTCCAATGTAATGAGAGTCATTATATAAATGAGTTTAGCCTGCGCATCAAACTATAGTTAATCAGCAGATATCCTAATTCTTGCATATATCTGTCAAAGGACAAAATATAAAATATCAGCTTGTGTTAAAATCAAGCTCAATTCATATGCTATTTAAGTACCGCTACACAAACTAATAATTCTTCTATCATATTTTTGGCAGAATTAATTAACTTGTATAACAGTGTTCAGGCAATGCATGTGCTATAAAATACAGTTTTAAAATCCCACTTCTGAATCAGCACACCTTTGATACAAACAGTTTCTTTGTCGAGATTGCACACCTCCACCACATGTTCGGGAACAGGGCCCATAACTCCCCCACCTGTCCCAAAACTTTTCTGCATGTATCTGTGCAAAAGAAAATCATTTAATATCAAAATATCTTGAAACAAAATACATGTACAAATGCATTTAGTTAATCAAGAAATATAATTGGTGCCTATAGCAATACATATTTAAATATTTAAATCTGATTATGATCATAATGGAGTTCCAGTACTTTAATGCATTTGTTTACCTGGTTTCATACTTTACATAATATATTTTATAAAAAGTTTTCTTTTTTTTTTCAAGTTTATTGAGTTTCTGTGTAATGGTATTTCAAAATGTAGATCAAAAATTAAATCTTGCTTTTAGAAGTAAGAACATAATAACCTAAAATTGAAGTGTCATTATCAACAAAAGTTTAATTTGACCAAATCTGACAGTGTATGACGCAAGAGAACAAAGCATTTCTACTCAGTCCCTCTAATTGCATACCATACTGCTTACTGGTGAACTTACTGTGTACTGTTTGTAGTTTGTAAAATTATATATATTTTTTTTTAGTAAGCTAATTGTATGACTCACTGTAGACATCAATCCAATGGGAAGGCTTCTACTTTACAAAAACTAAATCACATATACATTAAAAATTTAAGAATCTTCCTAAAATTCAAAAGAAATATTCCATCTCGTTCTGAAATATCATATTGCTCTATGAATTTGTACAGAAAATCAAAACAATTTTGATTTTCTGAACATTTCAAACTCAGATAGATTACTGAATATGATACAGCTGTATACCATTTCATTTGATCTTCATGATGCGTTTTGTTTTTGCAAGCTGGAAAGTTTTTATAACCTGCGATGTACCTCATTTTGTCACTTAAGCCCCACAAGAACTGTGAAAGACTTCTTATTCGGTTACAAATCAATACACATTTTGGTTTACAGACAGTGCAGCTAAATATTGATATCAGTGGTTAATGTATATTACCGAATGCTGGACAACTCGCCCCCAAGACATCTCGCCCCCAAGACAACTCGCCACCAGCTCAAGACAACTCGACCCCAAATTAGGACAACTCGCCCTCAGTCAAGACAACTCGCCCCCAATGAAAAAGTTATATTTTATACATATTTAATTGACATATAGTGTTAATTTTTCACTTTTCGAAAATATTAACAGGAAGTCAAATATTTTACTAAATTTTATTGTTAAATACATCGTAAGAGCTTGCATACATTAATAAGTCGTCACTTTGAAGAATCAAAATTATACGTGTACATGTCACTCTATAATTATTTACAGCTTGGGTTTCATCATATTTTTAACTAATTATCATTATCACATGAATAATATAACGGGATTGTTTGATCGCTGATTTCATAATTACGTTGGTCATAATTAAGTTATGTTAAAACTTAAAACAATTTGTTCAATTTAAACTGCTCCAGTTTCTAAAATCATAATTTTTTAAGTACATTTGCATGTATTTGCCTTAGTTTATAACGGGACTGAGAGAATTTATTAATAATGAAAAACATATTTTTTAATCCGAATACATACAACCTTTGCTAATTTTAGATGCATTTGAATAAAACTGTTCAAGTAACACCGTGATTGAAAGTTTTGAAATCTGTTAAATTTCAAATTAAAACCTATCAAAAATTGAAATAAAACCTGAAAAATATAAATTGCGTTGTGGTATATGAAGGAAAAAATTAAATTTTCGTTATAAATTTTGTCGCAATACGAACAAAAATGCTGGGAGCAAGTTATCTTTATGTTGGGGGCGAGCTGTCTTGAGTGGTGGCGAGTTGTCCTAAATTTGGGGCGAGTTGTCTTCAGTTTTACTGGGGGCGACTTGTCTTGGGGGCGAGTTGTCCTGATTCCATATTACCGTGCATACTGGCCAAAATCCAAATACGCGTATCATACAACACAAGAAACTAAAGTTTCTTATACTTATAAATAGTAAAATATTACCAATATGTATCCTTACTCTATGACTTATCTGTATTACTAAAAAATAAAGATAACTGGGTGAGTTAGATTTATACACTTCATGACTTGCGGGCCAAAAGTATGTCAATTTTTTATTTTTTACCTATATATTTCATTGAAATCAAGACATATTTTTAAAAGGTTTTCTGTTGGGTTTTTTTTTGTCAGATTTTGAAGAAATTTACATTGATTAAAGTACTGGAAGATTCAATTTGCACTTTTTGACATACATTGAAATAGTTTATTGACAAGTCATTTGTAAAATTTGATATTTCAAACACAACACGAAGATATTTTTTAAGAGCTCTACTAAATATCTTTTGCAATATGCGAGCCGAAAAATTGTTAACATCAAATCTCAGGAACAGAAGGCTGGAAAATATTGAAATATAATGCCAAAAAAGCTAGAGAAATTCTAAATTTATCAATCCAGGTCTTTTCAAAATCGGTCAAGGGGTTATTTTTTAACGATTCTTTGAAAAATGTTTGTTTTCAAAGAAATATATAGTGAAAAGAGAAAAAAAAATTGACAAACTTTTGGCACTTGAGTGTACATCCAATTGTCAACATTAAACCCATCACAAGTGCACTGTGTCAAAAGATTGTATACAATCTCGACATCAATGGAAAGGTCATTAAACTTACATTTTTACCGTCATCTTTGCGTGATTTTTTTCTCGTTAAGTTTTCGCGGGTTTATGTCACGCACCAGGAATCCTTAATGGAACACTAATTTTAGTCATAAACGAGGCCTTAATATTCCCGGAAAATACATACTAACGACTAACAAAAAATTATTGGAATGGTAAGGTCATTGCTAATATCTGAAAATTACATGATTTTATTAATGTACGTGTAATCGTGAAAAGTGGAAGGTAAATACGGTACTATATTCTTGATATTGTTTGATTTTGTTCGTTACGATTCTCATATTTTGAACGCTCCGGACATAGCTATAGGCCTATATATACCAATTTGGTTGTTCGCAACATTTAGAAAGTTAACGTTAAGTTGAAATAAAACCAATCAAAAGCAAATAATGTCAGCCATAACAAATTGTTTCTTTCGTAAACTTCTCTAGACTATACATTCTCTATTTCTGTAAATAAATTTGATTGGTTAGCACCTTGATCGATCCTGTGATTCAGATTGATGTATCAAGGGTGGTGTTAATTAGGTAGTGCTATCAGCTGATTCATATCTGCTCGTTCGACAACAAAATGCTCTACAGAGATTTGTCGGGCACTGTATGGGTATTTTGGGAAACAATGCACAGAATGAGAAATGTGTGTGCAAAAAAGCAAGAAACACAAAAAAAAAAATGTAAGAAATATGTTTTGAACAAAATTTTTAGTCAAACACCCTAATTGGCTACGACGGACCGTAACTTAGAACTGTGAGAGCTTGCTGTTATCAGTGCAAATGTTGACTTGACGGACACACGGACAAATTAGAACACCAGTTCCATGACACACGATGATTGACAGCAAGGCTGTCGTGTTCGATTTTCCTATCTTGTTTATTGCCCTGTAAACTTTCTCAGTAAATATACACGTATCAGCAGTCAGTTGACATTTAAAAAATATCTTTATCTAGGACGCACCTATAGTTTCGGGCCTTCACTCTACAAGTATTTATTAGTCAATCATAAAAAATCAATTTTTAATAATCCAGTTTCGTCTTCAGTATATTTAAAACATAAACATGAAATGTAATATGCCGATTGCGACGCTAGTTCGACAATATATTATACCTACATGTTCACAAATTCATTTTTGGAAAAATTGCTTGATATTCCGTTATACGTTACCAATTTTTATGTTATTATTATAGATTATGAACAACGCCGTGTGAATTCTTTTCACAGAGGTCTCATTTTAAACAATGCTACAAATTGTACTAAAAACATATTCACATCCGTTATTTCAATCGAATCATAAATTCAAACTTAATATATATTATTTAAACCTAATGTTCCACTAAGTACATAATACAAATCAAAATGACGTTATACTAAAATCTTTTTGAGCCGGGGGTTGCATTCGCTTCCCACCCCACCCCCATATCCTAAGTATGTTGTTCACTAAGTACGTCAAATCAGGATCATGCACTATTCTCAAATATACATGTACTGATTTTTATATCATATTGTTCTGTGACATTGAATACTAAATTAGTGAAATAATTAAATTAATATTTTTCTAGATTTTCTTTTTATTTAAATGAAGGTGGGAGTCGTAACTTACCTCAGTGAACTCCAAATAAATTGTTATAATTGTCAGATATTTCCAAACTCTTCTTCCGTTCATTTTTGAGCGCAGTAGCGTATTCTCTGTCTCTGCTCTACAGCCTCCACGCCACAAGTATCATTCTCCTTATTCAAAACCGACGTCTGCCGCTTAAACTTTTCATTAAAGTCTGGGGCTGTCTAATGTTGCGGGAAATCACCTGATAGAAATGGAAACAAAATCGTCTGAATTAAACCCAAATTATGTCGGACATTATCGAATTAGGAATCTGACCTTACATCTTACTATAGAGTATAGAAAGAGATGACATGTAAAAAGATCCTATCGGACGAGCGCGGGTAATTGCCTTTGATGGGACTTAATTCTGGTAGGAATATATTGAGATAATTCATATTATCATAAGGGTTTAGAAACAATTCGCTCAAAAGGACATTTTTGATCGAGAACAAAGCACCACATGCGAAATCCGTCCCTAGAATTCAGGCTGACCGATAATTCTGTTACCAGCCATGCGGAAAATAATTCAATATAATGAACTCTTGAACATGGAGGACAATCAGCAAAACCAATTTCTTGTCATTGTTCCTTTTTTCTTTCTTGGATGCAGAATTCATTAATGAGGATTGCCAAGACTCCTTAGGAACCAGTGGGTTTTGACAGCATCCGTGCAAAGTCTTTGTGGACCCTCTACTATTTATCTCTTCGGATATCAATCGATGGATATATGTATATTTACCATTGAAATCAGACATTTATGAGGCCATCATAAAGTCATATTGCAACATAAGGGCCCTTGACGCGCAGGAAAGGCAAACATATTCCGTGTATTTTAAAATAACAAACCGCCTACTAAACATGTACTAGTATATTGAGCCTTCCGTTTCGAAATGTGCAAATTCCAAACCCTTCATAGTTCCATTTTACCAACACCATTCATTTTAATCCTATCTTACTTTTGAAAAAAAAATGTTTACCGTTTGTTAGGTACTTGCATTCGAGGAACGCCACAAACAATTTTAGTTCACAGACCCCACCCCATCCCATAGACATTGTTTCGATCCCCTGTACAATTACCACGCCAAAAAACAGGGTATCACATACAGATGTGCATGCAAGTACTTTGATTTTTTTCCCGCTGGTTAAAAAAAATATTACATCGGTTAAGTTTTTGCCTTCAATTTTTGAAAACACCCTATGATGCTACGTTAGTTGATGGCAGGTCGACGTACGAACGTATATACCTATTTGTGAATTTGAAATAGACAGTACATGACCCTCGACGCAGAGTCTAACAGATATATTTACCAAAGATCACTGACATTTGGAATGAATTAAATGCTTTATACAGCATTGGAGGATTAAAAGTTTCTGATGAATTTTAACCAGTATTTAAAAATGTTGATAGAATGTGATTTGGTGATTTGGTGATTTGGTGAAAATACAAAAACGTAATCGAGGAGCTGAGAGAGAGAGAGAGAGAGAGAGAGAGAGAGAGAGAGAGAGAGAATTAATAATGCACAGGTGAGAAAAACGCATGTGCCAATCATTTGTTAAAAACGTATAAGTTAGATAAAATATAAAAGAAAAAAATAATGCCTACCTTGACATGTTTTCGTTGACACTTGATAAGGTAAAAAAGGTATGTATTGACCCAGCCCACGGGAGCACTATGTCCGACTTCTGTCCGTATTCTTATCAATTACCCTTGTCTGTGAGTGTATCAGGAGATTTCTCTCAAGTAGTCTGAAATACCCGCATAGGTGATCCCGTGTCTGTAAACCTTAAAAGATTAATTGGATTACGTTAATTTGCTTAATTTGGACATGCAAAGGTTTACTTGGGTCAAATGTCTGGTCAGATTACAGGTAATTCCTAAGTTCCGCACAGGTAGAGCCAAGATCTACACACCCCGCTGTCCAGCTGTTGGAATTTACCTACCATGTGTAATTTTAATTTTACACCTCATTTACGAGCATTTTCAGTCAGTAAATGTCTATTTCAAAACACATTTTTGTCGTTGAAATTTTGAGAGATGTGATAGGTGTCAGGTGGGATGTATTTCAAAGGAAATAACACAATTGTCTGTCACCTTACGTCCTCAAAGAATTACCAGAACCCTCGCGCCTCATAACGATATACACTCAAATGATGTAATAAAATTAATGGGATGAAAATTTTCAAACAGCAAGAATACATGTCTGCTTTATTATTATTCCATAAATTGGTTCGTACAAAGAAACCCTATGTCCTTGCCCGCCCGTAATTTTTATATTCTGTGGCTTTTGGGCTGGCCTTTGTCAGAAAACAAAATCAACATAATCTAGAACGAATTTGATTTGATAATACTGCAGGTGTATAAACGAGTCGTATTCTCCCA
>WFKH01006014.1:20581474-20601626 GCA_016163765.1 Magallana hongkongensis | reverse complement strand
CAGAGGTGGTTTGTGGGGGGGGGGGGGGGGGGCGGGGAGGTCTACGCTCTTGCCCGACGCGTCGTCCCTATACTCCCATTCCCCATGGGGGTGGGGGGGGGGGGGGGTCCGATGCATATTTCTGATAATTTTACTATGTAAATTGAATAACTTTCCATTTTCCAAGGGGGGTCCGGACCCCCCCCCCCCCCCGACCCCCCTCTAGATCCGCGCATGCAGGCCACGTGATTATTAGATGAATTCGAAATGACTTCTCGAGTGTTAAAAGAAAAAACAGTTTTTCATAGTAAAAAGTTTGATTAAATATGTCAGCATACCTTAACTTGGCATTTTTTTTAAATAAAAAATATTCGCTTAAACAGATTTTTAAAAATCATTTCCATCAGAAGCAAAATCTGACATAACCACTTGATAATCGTGCAATCAATGGTAAACGGAGTGATTCATTCAACGGCGGTGTTACGTAATATAGATGTGCTTTGGTGAGTCAGTTCACACTTTTAGTTCAAAAAGAGTATCGATCCTGCCGCAACATCTTTAAATGAATATTTAATTTTTGCAGTATTCAGCGTTACGAGCAGGATTTGTTCACCCGTAAATCAGAACATCGGATACACAGAGAGAGAGAGAGAGAGAGAGAGAGAGAGAGAGAGAGAGAGAGAGAGAGAGAGAGAGAATTATTAAATAAGAGTAAAAATGAAAAACGATGTCAACTCCAACCCTCCTTCCACGTAAATTCGAAATTATTTTTATGTTTTAGTGGTTCTCATAATGTTAGATCAAGAATAAATCTTAGAGAGTCGAAGTAACACACTGATACATAAACCCCCTCTCCCTGTCTCTGTTTACCTTACTGTGACAGTGCATTTACACAGATTAACCCAATACGAGGCTGTAAAACTCAAACAGGTCAAGTGGGCGTTGAAAAATGCTTATCTTTTGATCTCTAAAAATTAAATGTCAGGTATAGATCTCCCTGTAAGTAGGGTTGTTTAAGGCCTGTAAAATCCCTGTAATCTGATACTAAATCTTCTGAGAATACTTCTATCTATGGATACACCTTGATCTATTTTGTAAAGGCTGATAAAATACGTTAGATCCTAGCAGGTTTGGAAGCGCAACTAAACGTATACAACATAAAAAGTTCTTTGAAATCAACTTTCAGCTCAATATTTGCTGCATAATTAACTCTTTTGATCTAAGAACAACTTGAAAATAAATTACAGTTATCTCCCTTTTTTAAAATTTGCCTCTGAGCGATCATTTCTTATAAGTGACATAATTCGTAACCAAGGCAGCTCAACCATAAAAACTTTGACATGTTGAAATACAAATGTGAACGTCCCACTGAAATGTGAATTATTTTGAACGTATACTAAGGTTTTCCTACTTTAAATCAGTAAGTTTTTGCTTGAATAAAATAGAGACTTATTGAACAGTTTCATTTAGTTAAATGTTGCTCATTTGGACTACTTGTATCTATATACCCTAGCTCACTATAGAAGAGACAAAGTTGAATATTTCCCAAAAGTAGAATTCCAAATGATATCTCTCGGAAATTGTCATATAAGTGATGTTAATGATATATAATAAAAATAAAAACATCAGGATCAGCATACATGATTTAAGGTTGATCAGGGAATTGAAAGAAGAGTATTTGTTTATCTACTTTGACCTTAAGTCATTGGAATGGGATGCTTTATGAATAAATAAACAAACAAACACAGAAATCACTTTTAAAATATATTGTTAGCAAAGTAGCCAAATAAAAAAATGCAACCTCTTGAGTATTTATCCAATAATAACAATATCATTTTTATATGAACAGTCTTGTAGTAAAAGAAAACAAGGAAAACACTAAACTTTGAACAATATAAACAAAATGAACACAAAAATATATAACAACACATTGTCTGTTCTATACAAAAAAAAAAACAAATGAAAGCTTAATGACAGAACACAGAGTATTAAATTCCTTCATATTGAAATAGTCAGTAAACATGTAAAAATGATAGCATCAGCGGTAAGCAATAAATGTTTCTCATTGGCAAAGTGTTGCACTTTAAATTATACAATTTCATGATTTTTGCTGTTGAAAATTTTACTTGAGAACAATCAATTGGAAACAAATTAATCAATTACTACATGTTATCTTGCTGCTACTGAATGATACATATGTCATGGAAATTACTAAATACCCTAAAATAACAACACTTTTCAGCAGTGTATTTTCAAGCAGACTTATTAATCACATTCTTAAAATAGTACATGTATACAAATTATGTCATTAAATAAAGAATCAAATGACTTTAGATATACTTTATCAAAGATGATTTACACCAAAGTTAAGATTTCAAATTCTTGTCAACTTAATTGTGTATCCGGTTTCTATTTTATTATAAACATCACAAAAATATTGTTTCCGACCCACATTGTGGTATAGAATTTTTGTTTACAAAGTTATTCCAAAATGAGGAAGTACCTGCTTTGCTCTGCATATCAATTTTATACAATTATTATGCACCTGATATACCTTAGATGTGTACTGTACATGTAATACAAATATGTATGCGAGTTGCAAACAATTATTCATTATGCAAGCCAAAAAAATCATACAGATGCATCTTAAATGTGATACAAGAATATATGAAGAGTATTATCTACAGTTAAGAATAAACAGTTGGTAGCATCCATTTCATTCATGTTTTGGTAAATGTTTGTTATATAACTTAAAGTACATATATTCAATGAGTATTGACATAAAGCAGTTGTTCAGTATATATTATTTAGCAATTCAAAGAATTGGGTTCTCAATGTTCTATAAGAAAATATAGAAGCATTTCAAACATTGCGTTTGGTAACAAACACTCGAATTCCTCCATGGGCTTTCAGCACAGGACCAATCTTCTTTTCTACAGTAAAGTTAGGGTCCAGTTTTACACTAAAACTGAAAAATAAGAACTTGTTCAAAATTTTATTTCAAGCTCATTTTTAACAAGTTATTATTTGCAAATATTCAGGTTAAAAAAACCCCTTTTTTAAACTACAATAATTTTCAGTAATGTGATTTTTAAACTCAAAGGTCTGTTGTGTTAATTATCATGTGGATGTATGACTGACTTACCGTCTCAGTACTCTGGAAAGAATCACCTTTTCTTCATTTAAGGCAAAGTGCTGCCCAATACAGTTCCTACAAAATAACAGTACACTCTACTTAAATCAATGTTAAGCAGATGGCGATTTCAAATTCACCCCGCGATTGGAAACTTATATTGAATTAAATCACCAACCTTTTAGAACCATTTTAACAAGAGCTTGGACTTTGGGCAGTTGTGTCAAACAGCAATGTGACATAGGCCTGTCTATTTCATTGCTGGCCATTCAGCCATAGCTCATTGAAATCAACAAGATTTGTCTGGCTTTTGAGCCAAGACTACGCAATCAGTGCATATTTGGCTTGAAACCAGTGTCATTTTTAACTTGTTTTGATGCAAAAAATATATAGTTACGTCCTACCCAAAGTCCAAGGTCTTGTTGAAATGGTTCTAATTATACACATGAAATTGTCACTTACAGACCTAACACACACATTTGCTAGAGTAAATTATTCTGAAAAAATGAAAGTACCATAGTATTTTAAAGTATTGATCTGTGAAAACATTATCAAAATTGTCCCTTAATATACCGGTACTCTGAATTTTCAATTCTTTTACCTTGGACCTGCTGAAAATGGAATGTATGAGAAATTATCAATGTTGGAGATATTTCCCCGTGAAAACCGTTCTGGGCGGTATTCCTCCGGGTTTTCCCACACGGTTGGGTTGTGATGGACACTATTTATGGCAATGGTGAAAAGAGTGTCCTGTGGGAATACTTTGCCATCAACAGTAACCTCCCTTTGTACGAGTCTCTGAATCAAAGGCACTGTGGAAGAATCTCGCAAGGATTCCTTCAGGCACATTGTCAGGTATTCAAAGTGGGGCAAATCCTCCCTTCAAAATATTATCAAAAAAGCACCTCCAAATTAAAAAGGTTGAAACAGTCATGGTTAGGAGGTCTATATTCATAACAGTATTCTATGCAACCATTTTGAAAAAAAATTATAAATACTTCTCTCTCTCTCTCTCTCTCTCTCTCTCTCTCTGACTGCTAAAAATATGCCAACAATGTAAAAATACATCAAACATATGAACTAGACCTATCTTCTGTCTTTTAACTGTTATGTTAGAATTACCACTGGGTCCACTCAGTAGCCTTGTTGGCCCAGATAGTGTCCAGCTCCTCCTGAACCTTTTGTTGGTAGTTTGGATGCTGGGCCAGTAAATACAGCAGCCAGCTAGTGGAGGAGGCTGTGGTGTCATGTCCTACAGATCAAGGGCATAAAGACTTTATATCGATTTATCTTAAATTGGGTTTGTAAAGCTGATTATCTATGCAACTCCATCTTCCCTAGCACATTGAAGATTTGACTAACCAAGATGTTCAATTTCCTAGTAATCATTTTGTTAATGAATGTAGGGACAAAGGAGGGGAGAGGGACTAGGGAGTCTATTTGTAAAATTGAGCTCGCAGTATTTTTTTGTTTAAGAATTTGTACTTTAATGGTAAAACTAATTTTATTGTGATAGTGTGTATATAACCTCAGTACTGCTACGCTCCTACTAGCACTAGCTAATGGGTTAACCCTTTAGCTCGGTCAGTAGAGCATTGTTTTTAAACTGAAGGGTCTTGGGTTCGATCCTACATGTGGTCATTCCTCCTATTCTATTAAATTATCAACATCTAGGTTAGTTGTTTTCAAACAAACTCTGCTGTAATAAAGCATGTAAGCATAAATACCCTCAAATAGAAATGTGTCAACTTCATTTCTAATTTCTGACTTGGTCAGCTTGTTTCCATCCTCATCCTTAGCTTGCAGTAACAGAGCCAAGAAATCTAAATATGGCCGTTCACTCATTCCATCTAACTGGTCCTAAAACAAAAACAAATAATCATTTGTTATTTGTTTTGAAGTAAAGAAACACTAATATGAAACATTTTTTGTGATTTTTGTTGTTCATTAGCCATATTTATGACAACTGTCATAAAAAAGCTTATCCTGTCCAACGATTGCAATTTCAAAAAGTATTTGAATAATAACCATATATTAATTGTTAATTGAAGAACATAGTTTGAATTGAGATTTGAAACTCCAAAATATACATACCAATATTTCATGAACATCTTTTCTAAACATCATCATTTCCTTCTATCAAAATAACCCAATATACCACTACAGTACAAGCCACACTGACAATGGGAGGAAAACTTACAATTTCCTGTTGGCGGTTCTTGATGATGTCCTCCGCTATCTTGTGAACTTTGTCACAATGGTCCTTAAACTGCCTGCCCCATTTAGTGTTGTAAAAGATGATGTCTGGAAACAGCCATAGTTTCCTATAAAATTAAAATCCTTGTCATTTACAACATATAATGTAAAATAATCTACAGATATTTTACACTCAAAAAATTTGAAATCCTTTTACATTTAGGCCACACCAATTCAATTTCTTGTTCGTCGGACCCGCGCGCTCGTATTTTTAAAAAAGTGCAAAAATAATATTATTTTAAATTTCCCGCGTCCGGAAAATTTCGTTCCGTTTCCCGCTCCAATTTCTTTTTTACTTTATATTCTTGGTCTCATTTGCATTTAGAAATCACCGGAAAATTACTATTCCTTAGTAGTAAGAGAATAAACGTTGATTATCTTGAACAACATAGGATACGCTGTTTTTAAATCTCAAAGTGAAAAACAATAGAAAACGATGATGTGTTTTACTACAAGCACTGCCATAAATACGACTTTCGATGTCTTATCGACTTACTTAAACTCTTCGAGAGACTTGGTAATCGAAATGAGTATGACAGCATGGATTGGTCAATATACCAGCTCAGTTTATAAAAGCACAACTTTTGGACATTGGAGTTACTGGTAATAAGATTTTGAATACGCTTGGATGTAAGTATATAAAAATTCATAACACTTTTTTAGATTCCTATGGCTCTAACCCTCTCTATTACATACTGCTGCATATCGTGTGGGGAAGACACACACACTCCATCTAAAATATAAAGCAGGGGTTGAGTCAGAGGAATATAGAAATAATTTTATAGAGATGTTTTTTATTGCGTGTTTTGGTCTTAGAATTGACAATACACATGTACATTTCCTATATTTTCTCTAAATTTTAACACAGGTTTATGGGTAGAATATGATGCCTACAGGTCATATTAATTCTCAAAGTGAAGTTAGTCATCAAAATGTAGACTTATGCAATATTCAAAAGGGTTGGAACATTTTCCTGTGCGAAGAATGTGGCAATTGCATTTACAACTGCAAAAATTGACAATAGACCAAGTAAGTGATATTGTAAACTATCATTATCAGATGAAATAATGAACAATGTCAATAGCTCAATGGCAAAACTTGATCATATTGATACTGTGAAACCATATTTATAACTGCTGTGAATATGGTATATTTCAATTAGAATCTTCATCTTCAACATATAAAGGAGGAAGATTAACTTCACTACTGGTGTTTCCATTGTTCCAGGAACAAAGAATTCAAGCTTGGTTTTAATGGTTTGAAGAGCTTTAGTCTGCTCTTGAGATGTGGAAACCTGCTTCTTCAATGCTTCACTGAGACATTACCTTCCTCCTATTTGTATTCATTGTGAATCAGTCAAAGACTTGCTGTATTGTAAATTTGTTCAATGTTTTGGAATTTATTATTTATCTAGTTGTGATCACACAAACATGAAAGACTAACTACATCTATAAGCTTTCTGAATAAATAGTTTCTTCTCATCCTATATTTATTTAGACTTTTTTTGTATATCACAATAATAATAATACTTTACATTAAAGCCAAGCCAAGAAAGGCAAAATTATCATAAAAGTCATGTTTGTAACAAACAATATTTGCATTTGAATTCAGTGAAGAAAACAAACTTGTCAATCTCGATAATTAATTTAGGTTGACTATGTATTGTTGATCCACAATAATTGAGTGCAGATAAATGGAAATCATTTAATGTTTCATTTTTTACATGATTATTTAACTTTATATAGATTTTCAGTCCTTTTTATTCTCCAAATGTAAAAAATTAAAAAAAATATAATCGCTCGCTCCACCTTTTTTATGTACCGCCTGGAAATTATGTCAAAACAAAATAATAATATTATAATTATCAAATCGCTCGCCCGCCCCTACTTTTTTAGGTCATTTGTCCGAAGAACAAGAAATTGAATTGGTGTTGCCTTACTTTTATTTGGTGAATACTGTTTCATTTCCACTTAATTTTCTTCAGAGACAAGGGAGACAACTTTCCATTATTGCTGTAAACTTCACTTTATTGGGATGCATCGCAGTGCTCAAAAACTCCATTTAGGAGTTCAATTTGTTTTGGATTGAGTTTCTGTTAGGGGTTAATTGGCTTTATCTACATGAAGATAAATTGTCAAGTACTGTACCTGTTTCTTTTACTCCAGATTTCTCCCAGCTTTAGGACATACTGTACATATTCTGACTCCCTATTCAATGAAAATCAGAAAATAATAAATACTATAAAATACCAGTAAAGTACTTGCTTCATATGTTTCATTAAAAGTCCTTTGTGTACATCATTGTCTCCCCTCCCCCCCCCTCCCCCCCCCCCCCCCCCCCCCCCCACAGTAGTTGTAGTTAGGAAAAAAAAATTTACTAATTGCAAAGTTATATTACATAGTATAATAATGGTCCAGAACATTCGTAGTGTATAAGGATACAAATTTGAGAGAATTTAATAGATGTACCATGAAACCAACAAAATCATACCCAAAGAATATGTGCATGTTTTTATGGTAAATCAAATCAAAAGGATTACCACCAGAGTGAGTAAAAAAAATTCAAATAAAAACCTTTCTTGACAGTTTGTTTCCATGGAGAATATACATTGAAGCAAAATATCCAAGGTGCACAAACTCATATCTTTAATAAGGTCAAAGCTAACACCTCTCTCTGCATAGGACTCAAACTTTCTCTGCAAAATACATGTTTTATATTACAAAATACTCAATTCCTTAATTATATTTTATTCATTGCCAATAATTTTATTCCTTGCCACAATCTTTGAATAATTTGATTAACAGACTATTGGTATTTTATTACTCACCAACAGTTGATCTGTGGCTTTGTTGTAGATGTTAACATAGGGTTTTAAGATATTGAAATGGAAAGCAGGGGTCAAAAGTCGCCTTGCTCTACTCCATCTCTTGCCGTCTGCTAAAAGTAGTCCCTCCCCCAGCCAGGGATAAACATGGCGGTACGCCCCTCCAAAGCCCTTGGATTTAGGATCTACAGAAAAAAATTCTTTGCTTTCTCAAATATCCATGTTCCATTTCTTCATACCAAACAATAATTTCAATGCTATATCATCGATGTACATAGTAAAAAAAACACATCCCTGTATATAGTTCAATTACTAGTAATCAAATTTAAACTATGGTACAAAAATATACCATTGTGCCTATAGCAATATTTTATATGCAGAAAGTTAATCATAGCAAATAGAAACTTAATTTTTGAAAGAAAAAAATATAAACAAAAGAAACTTCAACCACAATCACTGCAATAATAACAAAGAAACCTTTATGTTTTTAATAATAGCTTTGTAGCAAATGGGTTTACAATGTGAATTCAGCATTAACATTTTAAGCTACTCATCTGGTTCATATAGAAATACAACCAATCTAAGAAAGAGTCATTTGTTAAAACCTTTAAATACATGTATAACCTCATTTATAAGAGTAATTTAATTTTATGTTCAGTTATAAGGGATCTACAAAACAATACTATTTCAAACCAATTAAGATTAGGAAGTAACAAAATGAAAAAAAAAAACTTACCATAACACCTTTCATCATAAGAAATATCAAACAACACTTAACCTTTCCCAAGCATTATTTTTCTTTGTTAGTGCAAACATTTGATTTACAAATACACTGTACATTTTTGGCACTTTTTAAAATCCCTTGTCCAATGATTCTAACACCTAATGTATGTGCATTAAACATGTTATTTTAAAATTTTTCAAACTTGATAAAATGGTTAATACAGTATATATAACTCAGTTAATTATATTTTACCTTTTTCCAAATTCTAATAGGATTATATCCTTTGAGAATAGAAGAGTATTCAGTAAAACTGTAATGATTCATTGATTCCTGCATTGGGTCACAAATTGATTTTAACTTTATATTTAACTACGGAAAAAAATGTTTACAAATGTCAATATATATCCAAACTAATGAACAATATTTATGAAATCTTGATTAGATTATAGCTATAGTAGAAAATTGATCTATTCGCATAGATTGAAGAGATGTAACAAACCTGCATGTGTTAGAATCTGTTTAATAGTTTCTGGGTGGTTCAAAACAACGGTCGCATTAAATGGTCCGATCCAGAACTTATACATTCTAGGGAATTTAGCAGTCAGTTCTTGTCCAAGACTCAACTGGTCTGAATGATTGTCTGTCAGCTGAAGAATAAAAATACTATCTCAATCTGTGTTTTTGTATTATCGTATTAAACCGGTGCCGGACACCTCATCAAAAGACAACTAATCGAATGCGACAACTCATCGAAAGTCAACTAATTGAAAGTAGAAATCGCCGACGCGACATGTCAACGAAAGACAACTCGTGGATGACGACAACTCATCGATAAAAATTGATTAAAAATGTTTGAACATTTTTCAGATTATTTTCTTCATTTTATACTCAGTCACAACATGGCTGAGGGAGGTAGCGATTTTACCTTAATTTCTTCGCAAAGGAATAAAAACAAATTAGCATACAATGGTTTCATTTAGATATGTCATCAGGAAAACGAAAAAAAAGTTATTGGAAGTGTGAAAGTGTCTCACACCCTGATATTTATAAGTATCTCATGTCAAGATCATCGGTGCCCTAGTCCAAGGCGAGGAACCTGATGGGCCACGGAAAAAAGGAATTACTAAAAACAAAAAGATTTACTCGATTGTTTCAACATTCGGAGAACGGGTCGCAAATGGCAATTATTTACCATACCTTGAAGGGCTAGCACACAATATAAGGTATTAATGTAAATGTTAATCAGTGTTAATCAAATACAATTAAAATATTTGATCCTTATGAGTTATTGTGTTTTATTTTTCACTTTCAATAAGTTTCGATGAGATTCGATGAGTATCAATGTGTTGTCGTATCCATGAGTTGTCTATTCCATGACTTGTCGTATCGATGAGCTGTCCATTCTGTGAGTTTTCGCATCAATGAATTTTTTCGATTAGTTGTCTTTCGATGAGTTGTCATAGACCGTATTAATCATGTTAAATGCTTTCACAGCTTTATGTCAGCAAGTAGCATTGCATTAATGTAAGACTCACCACTGTGTTTTTTTCACAGTTTATTCCATCCTTTAATAATCAAAATGTTTTAAATCATATATAAAATTTGAAGGTGGTCATTGATCTGTTTCATCCTCAAAATCATGTGCACTTTAAGACTACACCACACTATGATACAAATATTTAATGAGTATCAGATAAAACTACAACTGTACAACTGTAATTTCTGCAAGTTGTCTGGGGGTTTTTCTCTTCAATTTTTATCATTTGAAGAAAAAGATCATACGCACCAGATGTAGATTTCCATAAAGCCAATGTGTATTTTCCGGACCTGGCACGTGTTTCATTAGTTTTGTGTAGTATCTGTACCAAAGACAGAAATCCACAATTTTCTTAACAACAACCACAAGAATCAGGGCTGCAGCAACGGCTAAAACAAGTTTGACGTTAATGACATCAGGTCTCCGATGTTTTAGGTAATCAAATATCACGAAAACCTTGTGAGTAAATGATTCCATCATGTTATAACTCAGTTGAGATGCCCTGTCACGGTTTTAAAAAACTTCTTTTCTTTTTCTTCATGTCGACCACTAAATCACTTCTACTTTCACTTTCAATTTTAATGTTAAACTGTACTTGGAATAACTCGTGTGATGAAGGATATAAATATGTATTTAAGTAAACAGCTTTGTAAAACGTTCAAGTAAAATTTTGATGTAAAAATATTAAATAATGCTAATATGGAAGGATATAAAAAACTAGTTACTGTATTATTTCGGAAAAAAAATTCTTTCGGATCTCTCTTGCATTTAGCGTGCTAATATTACATCCGACATATTTTGGGGTAAAATGAAATAAAAAATGTCTAGTAAAGAGGGTGATTATGGCGCTGTCAGCAAACTTTTTTCACCTGTTCGAGTGAGCAGTGAGTAATCCTTCTACTTCAGAGCCGACAAATTACTGGAAATGAACTGTAAACCGCGTGATTTCGGGTTTATTGTTTATTTTGGCATCTCATTATGCATGTTATGTGGCATGTGGTGTAAAATCTTTCAGTTTGAATCTTTTATAGTACAGTAGTTGATAAAAACACTGACAATTTAATAGCGAACAGCAACAATTTCTTTTATTTAGATTCTCCAAAATCTTCAAGCAAAACTGCCAATCTAACAGGGAATGAAAGACAGATTAAAGATGGATGTGCTGACATCTACAATGCTGTTCAAAAATGGATTAAAATAAACCGTGAAGGAACAGATGTCATAACAGAGATGGCAAACATCAGAATAAGTTTTCTGTAAGTTTTCAGAAATTCCTTTTCATTAAAAAAATCTCACTTTTCACTTATTCGGATTATCATAATTGGCAATTATTTATAAAGTAATATGTTTTACAGTGTGACCATTTGGAGGGCGAAGCCATATAACACAATTACATTATCATATGATTGAAAACGTGCACATCTATTTATTCAATACATTGAAGGTTGCATGCTTAGTCTACATTGTGACATCACTTTAGCAGAAGCAGACAATACTCGACAATTTCCATCAAAGTAACAATGCTCCGAACGATTTGGAAAGAAAATAAATTCAAACGAATAGTTTTAGAACATTGTTTAAACTTTCAAACAATATTTTCAAAATTTCTTTTGAATTTGAAATTCTGCAATTTTAATTTAGGAATGAACAAATCTCTTTAGACAAGATTTAAGTCTGTATCATCCAAATATTTATGTTGTGTATCAACACAACACAAAACAACACAAACGTCTGGATAATACAGACTAACGAGATTTTGGCGCGAAATTCAAGTGGCCAAGAGTACAGACCGCCATCTTGAACAATGGTTTTTAAAGTTCATAGATTATAATTTAATATCTCTGAAATATTTGTTATTCTCACGTATACACTTTATCTATACTAGGGAGAGCTTCGCTCTCACCGCCCTTTGGACCTGTGAGAGGGCTTCGCCCTCTATCAAACAAAAATTAACACGCATAGAATTAAGCTTAAATCTGCTAATAGAACTAAAAGATGATTTGGTATATATAGTAATAAGATTGTTTTCACAAGAAATTTGTGTTAGATTACAGTCTAATGAAGAAAATGCAGAGCGGCCAGATAACTCATCTGATTTACAAAAACTGGAGTCACTTTGTGAAGACCTTCACAGCTGTGTACAAAAATTGGTAAGATCTGTACACAACAAGTTAGGTTCATCATTTAATGATTCTAAAAAGAAAAAGTGTTTAATAGTAGATTATTAATTTATAATTTCTTTCGGCAGAAAAAACTAGTATTGAAGATGAAAGCTGTTGCAAATAAGTTCCATGGTGTACAGAATCTGTCACAGTATAAAAATGACTGTGATGTTATGTTCCAAACTTGGTCAACGAAAGATTTTGGTGAGTAAGATAAATAAATTGAGTAATGTTATACTGATTATAAAGGCCATTCTAATCTCAGCAAAATTTGGACTTACATGTAAATACATGTAGAATAATTGAACTTCACTTTCATCTCACCTTTTTTTTATTTCAAGCATCAGCAGCAGAAGAAATATCAGCCATGTACCAGAAGGAATGGAAACTGAAACAGGTCATTTACGAAAATGTCTGCCATGCTGTCAGCCGGGATTCTGTCATGTTTTACACATCAGCATGGGTGCACCAGCCATATATAGAGGATAGGGCAGAGTTACTACTGCAGAGCATGCTTACTGAAACAGGTCATGTGTCATGAGGGTTAGAGTAAGGTCACACGCTGGAACATGTACAGGTGTGTTAGGGGACTGAAGCTTCAGAGATCACCGCTTGGACAGAATGACCAAAAAATTTAAGGAATGTGCAGAGAACAGACAACTAACCAAAAAGGGTACCCATCTCTTTTGGAACTGAAGAAAGATTCCTATGTGATGAGCTGTTGTTATGCATCATCAAAGTGCAAACATCTTGCATATATTCATTTATGTGAATACAAGAAAAAATAAAACCGAAATGACGTATTAAACATTTTTTTACTTTTATACGTACAAAATATTTGGTACGTTAAATCTTGGCATTCTAGTACATGTAATACTGTGTGTGTACTTGTAATTTATTTACTAAATTTCAGTGCAAGGGCTGTACCAGTAATTGATCTATGAGGGGTTAGAGAGAGGTCATTGTTTTGGGCGAGCAGGAGGGGTGTGTGTTCAAGTTCAAGGTCCTTTTTTGTTAATTTTACTATCTGAATTTATTAAATCATAAATTTTGGGGGAAGGGTCCAGACATCTTTGCCCTCTCTTGATCCACACATCCACTAATACAATATAATTGTAATTTTATCTGTTGAGTACGTACGGGTTATATTTAGTTTCAGAATAAATCATCATGTCCAACATTTTCTTTAAAAGGGAGAAGAGATGATGCAATTTCCTTTTGATGTGTTTGTAATGCTGGTTACTTTGAGGTGAAAACAGGCTTCAAAAAATGATGTGGACTTCAAATAATTGTTGACTTTTTTTCCATTTAAAAATTAGGTATCACCACAGAGATTTCAAGTTTTCACCCTTTAATATTAAATAGCATTTTGTTATCAAATACAGCCTACTTTAAATTATTCTGTTCTTTGTGATTTAAGGTAGTTAAAGTCCTGTTTCCAATTTCAGTAATTTATAGAAGTTACAAATTTTCTTCAAGTGTTAACATTTAAACTGATTGCAGGTCTGACATACAACACCAGATATTATTAAACATTTGTTGTTATAAAGTACATTGTACATGCAAATACATATAATTAATTAATAAAGATGGCTAATTTACTAGTATGTAACATATTATTAAATCAAAATCTATTTTCGTTTTGTAAATTTTGTATTTACTACCACAAGATAAACTTAAAATTTACAAAATGACAATATTACCGTACAGAAGATTATTTTGGCTGATGTAAAATATTCAATATCAATAGACAAAGGTATGCCATTTATTCTGACAAAAGTAAGTTCTGCAATTTCATGTTTTCCCACTATTCATGTACTTTTATACAGATGTTTAACTTTGGCGACCTCGATTATTAACCACCAAAATAAATAAAAATTAGCAAACCGCCAAAAAAACACCGTGTGAATTTTCTTGAACATGGAACACCAAATCCAAAACTTTATCAAAAGTTTCGCCAAAAGAACAAATAAATATAATCGCTATAAACTGTGGCATTCTTTCCAAACATGTTACCGGTATATAGCGATCTATAATTGGTAGTAAGGTTTTTTGTCGAAAACTGCGCATTACCTCCAGCTAGTTTCTTAAGAAATGTCCAAAACAAAACAAAATTTAAAGCCCATCTCTACTGAACTTACAGGTATACGTTTGGTAACTACATCAAAAAATAATATATTTGGGCGTTTTGTGTGTGTTTGATATCAGTTAGCAGTTATATCCATTTGTAAGCAGAGTGGTTGCATGCGCCGGAGCTTCTGATTTCATAAGCAGTAGGATGATTTTTGCACGATTTTCGGCAATGGACGCTTAATTTGTAAAAAAAAAAAAAAAAAAAAAAATGTGACGAAAGTTACCATTCAGATCACTTGTTTATTTTTTATAGAACTTTTTGATTTACTGATAAGGTTAGGGAGCGACTATGTAATGGCTTGATTGTTGAAAGTTTAAAGAAAAAAGAGTAATCGCTGGAACATATACTAGGTACGGTAGTTTACACGTAGCTTGCACTATATCGTATTCATCATGCAACCCGAAACTTGATATGACAAATGACATAATAGTTTCAGAATTTTTTCTATTCCTTTATTGTATGAAAATTATCCGGATTTAGCTAATCGCCGCTCCTGAAATCCACTTGTACTTGTCACGGTAAGGTTGCACCTCTCTCTCTCTCTCTCTCTCTCTCATACAGTATTTACGCTTAGACTTACCTGTAGTATATGTACCCTTAAGGGTTAACCACTGGCGACATTTTTTTCCAATATTTTGCCATATTTTTTAACCATTATACGGCCGTAGCGCAATAATAGGCAAATGAGGCAAATGCCTCACATTTGAAACGGCGATCAATTTTTTTCACAATTTTTTTTTTTATGTCAGAGTTTAGAGGAACTCGCCTTTACAGTTATGAAAAAAATAAATTACAGAAAATATACATGTATATAATATCTTCAAGATGGCAAACATAATGTTCAGTCTTGATCTAAATTAAACCCACCGACTCTCATATCGACCTTAACTCGTCAAGCTGATACCCTCTTTATACATTTAGATATAAACTATCCAAATTTGACGAATCTGTTCTCTGAAGAAGAGGGCGAGATATTGAAATCCCATCTGTATGTTCGGGGCTACAAAGCCCACACAATGCAAAAGGCAATTTATGAGATAATCACAAAAGACCGGCCGGTGTCGTATAATTTAAGGTCCGCCCCGTAAAATGATCCGGCCGGACCTTTAATGTTAATATTTAAGGTCCGGCTTTCCCCTATAAAAAAAGGTCCTACTCGTAGTCACTTATTAAAAGTTCTCTTAAAGTAATCATTCTTTTTGCTCATGTACATGTATCTTAAAGATGTCTTTGTTTATATAATCCAATCGGACATTTGCGTATGGTACATGTATGACCGTATTACTAATTGAATTACTTTTGGAATATTAAATATTAATAGCGGGTTAGATTTTGACCAACTGTTTAAGAATCTGAAAAAAAGGAAAACCAGGAGTATTTTGACAATAATTTGCACACACCATTTAGTCCCTTTGTTTTTAATTCTCTCCCGGTGTATATGTACATGTATTAGCAGAGGGTTTCACGACAGGTAAACACCTGTGCTAATCCAGAATACACCCATGAACTAAGAAATCCGCTGTAGTGTTCTACACAACTAAGATTGTCTTTTTAGCTCGTGCTTTGTTTAATTTTCAGTAGATCAGGACCGTATGATAATATACTAATAATTTATACGTCTTTAAGTAGATTTATCATTAATAGAAAATAATAATATAGAAAATAATAAGAGGCCGCATATGTGGATTACCTGAACAAAGGAGATAAACGTTGACAATATAGTGTATACGTAACTGTGGTAACTATAAGGGCGTGAAAAGACAAAAGAAATTAATTAGATGATACATGTACCTGTAATTAAAAAGCATGTTTTTATTGACTACAGGTAAAGTGTTTATTCATTCATTCTTTATTCACTTCAGGCTTTACAGCCCATCAGTATTCATGTTTATACAATACATATATCATACAAATATGCAAGTGGAACAGGAGAATAGACAATATTCTTAAATTATGGCAACAAATCATTTCGTAATTTTAAACTATTATTTATATACTTTCCCAGATTATTCATATTTTTTATATTTTCTGAGCTTAAAAGTTGCACAAATTTGAACATTGAAGATCTCCTCCAAAAATAAGGGTTCACACTTCATTTCACAACTTACACATAATAAAAAGACCCTTTAATTGCATTGCAGCGCACCGAGCAGGCTGACGCCAGGTTTATTTTTCAACACATAAACAAGCAGGTTTATTTTTCACACACAAACAATCCATTGCCTATAAGGCACTAACAAATGATAAGAGTATGAGCATCCATAAAACTATATGGTATTACATGATTTAAGCCTCCTCCGCCGCCCAGGAAAAACCATAGATAAAAAACAAATGTTTTGAAAATCCTATGGAAACCTGTGTATCCGCGGCTAAATGCGGAGTCAGCAAACATGCGAGTGGCGGAACCTCACTCTTGAAATAATTTATAGAACTGTGAAATATGAAATACACGTATATATAATATATATGTAATTTACAAACATAAAAAAAAACACGACTTGCTCGGGACGGCGTGCGCTAGAAAGTGAACCTTACTGACAACCATGAATCGATTCGAACACGTACACAATACTGAAATTTCATTGGCTGAATACTACATAAGATAAACTTGTAACACAACACTTTCGTAATAATTTACATATCGTCAGGACAATTATTTTTCGCTATACTTCGTAACGCGAAAAAATTTTAGTCCACACTTCATTTCACAACTTACACATAATAAAAAGACCCTTTAATTGCATTGCAGCGGACCGAGCAGGCTGACCCTAGACATTATCAAAGAAAGGGAGGGAAAGGAAGAAAAAATAATCATAATAACAATTGTTTTGACACATATAACCTTTTTTCAACAGAATCCTTCAAGTAAACATTTTTGCTAGACACCGATTTCCATCGCCCGTGTCTTTGTAAACACCTTTCATTGACACTAGCATTTGCAGCAGCAGTTGCCCCTCCTGGTCTAAGGGAGTGTAGACCAATACACTGTATTTAAATCCGGAGCTACAGTTTTTAAAAGATTAACAATATTTTGCTTTGCTGCAGTATAACTTAGCTTTTTATTTTTTGCCACTAACTTGGAAATACCATTGCTTCTTAAAGCGGGCTTAAAAATAAAATGATCAGAACACATATCAATTCCCGCCTCCTTTGTATAACGTAAAAACATGTCATATGGACAAGCACTAGTAACACCTTTTGTATGAGTACTTCGTTTCCATCTCTGTATTGATCATTTTTGCATTTTTCAATAAAAATTTGTAAATAATTTTGTTCAACAATGATATCTTTACATTTCAAAAAACTTAATTCGTCAAATCTTAAAAAACCGGCAAAACCTATCTAAATCATAGCTAAATTTCTAAGCATAAGAACATCTGTAGTATCTGCATGTAAATCGCACAGGGTCTGTAGCATCTGACGGTCTACAGGATCTTTTCTGCGCACTGGTCTACTCGTTAATCGTTTAGCCGACTCACAAAGGAATTATCTGTGGGATCTGGATAACCACTGATTTCATGCATCCATTTTATTGAATAAATTGCAGTGTTTACTGTAGAATACGAAGCACCAGAATCTAACAAATAAGTAATATATAAAGCAACATGTATTGGCTGTGCTGGAATCTCACTGTGTTCGTGGTCATTTATGAACTTTTTCCATCGTTGAAAACCATGTTTGTAGGCCTTGTTGGTACTGTCACTCTTTGATGATAAAAGATACCCACACATATGCTCGCTGAAAATCCCCAGTTTGCTGTCCAATGAAACGCCGCTATCGGTAACTGCTTTGTTTACATGTGACTGTACTCCTAGTCCTGGAAAAAATTAGTCATCACCAAAATGAAATATCATTTCAAAAAAAAAAATTTTGAATTTTTTTAATTTTTTTTTTATTTTTTTTTAAACTGTATTCTCAATACCAACATCTTAAACTTCAGTGGAAATTTTGCAAAAACTGATTTATTACTCTTGCCATGCGTTATCAATTTTTTGTCAGGTAAATAATCACAAAATTTTACAAAACTTTTATAACAGTTTCCCTCAAATATCAAAGGCCAATATGAGGATGACTTCCATTCCGGAATAACCAATGTACCTGTAGCCCTCTCTGCTATCATTTTGTTAATAACTCTTGGTATATAACTGGGTGGAGGAACTAACCAGTTATTTTCACTTACCCAAACCTGAGAAAACGCATCGACTGCCTCTGTACCTGGACACCAATATTTAGAATTGAACCTTTCACACTTTTTATTGTAATGTGTAGCAAACCTATCAACAGTATGCATGCCCCATAGTTTTTCGTAACTGTTAAATACATCATCGTGTACTGACCAATCGTCCATGTCAGTTACACGACTTAAAAAATCTGCTCTTTTGTTTTCATTTCTGGGTTTCCATACATTACTTACTTGAGTGCTGTTTTGAATGCAAGTTTCAAATATTTGGCTTGCAATGATTTGTAAATATGGTTTCTTGCTCCCAACTTGCATGATTTTTGCAACGTTTTTACTGTCTGATATGACATTTAAGTTTGAATTTTTTATAAGACTGACTTATCTTTTCATGACCCTGTTAACAGTTTCTAATTCTCTCCATGTTGAGCTCTGCATCGCTTCTTCTGCTGTCCAATTCCCTACTACACTCCCCATAAAAACATTGTCATTGTCATCATTGATACATTCAAAATAACCACCAAAGCCTACATCCGAGGCGTCACAATATAAGAATAAGCTGCATACATCTGATGCACTTACAAAATCAATGGAACAACCGTTTCCATTCAAAATTGAAACACTTTTCCGCCAAAATTCAATTTCTCTCAAAGCATCTGCTGTTATTTTTACCTGAGCTTCCCAGCTAGCCTTGCTTGATATGCAGTAATACAAAAATCTTGTTTTCATTCTAACAAAGTCACCAAAGACAACTTTCATGGAAATAATTTGACCAACAATTTTAGCCAATAAATTTTGCACGAAAATACAATACATTTTTCTGTACCTCACCATGTATTGTATCTAAACAAAAAAATTAAACGATGAATTCTGTCGTTGCTGATGTGAACTTGACCTTTCTCTGTATTCCAATGCAGACCTAACCAATCACAGGTCCGAATTGGAATCCAGTTACATTTGTCGTCTGCAAACAGGAAACCTAAATTTTGAAAAAGCATTTTTATTGAATAACTTACATTTGATGTCGCTTCGAAACTGCTGCCTGCAGCTTTACCGTCGTCTAAAAATGTTATAATTTTTATTCCTTCTGATCTTAAATGCCTTACCGGTTCTCTAAGAACTTTTGAAAAAATGTACCCTGCCGTAGAAATACCAAAAGGTAATACATTGTATACGAAATATCGTTTGATGGTTACATTACTGTGAACACAAAAATACGGTTATGT
>WFKH01006014.1:20547096-20576474 GCA_016163765.1 Magallana hongkongensis | reverse complement strand
AAAAAGCTTGTCTTGTTAACACGTACCTGTTTTCATTTTGCAAGTAAACGAATAGTCTTTGTGCTCACAAATGACATAAATTAACAACTGAAAGTGTACCAGCTAATACGGGATGCTTTAATTCATTAGAGAACGTTTTTTTTTAAAAGTATACATGTTTTTCCTACAGCTTTATTTTTAGTCATTTCTGTTTAGGTCTTCGAGTGGAGAATCCTTAAGAAAAACGAGAACGAGAAAATATAAACAATCTTTTTCTTTTCTAGTAAAATACATGCACTGGATAAAAAAAAAATAACTTCTATGAAATATATTTTAGTCATTTTACTGCAAGCATTTCAAATCTACCTGGATTCTTAGTTGTGTGTGTCATTACGTAACGCATTCCTCGCCCGCGGCCGAGGAGATCGGTCGCGGCCGGTATACCTGCATCTTACTTGTATGGGTTTGTTTAGCCGTAAACACAAAGAATTGTTTGAATTTTGATTTCATATAAAAGTTTATTCATCTTAAATTGATTAAGAGTAATTGATAGAGTGTTTAAGAAATATAAAAGCAATATTATTCTCAATCTGAAACATCGTCAGACATATATGAATTGTGGGTATCTAAGTCTAAAAAAAATAATACCTATGTAATGCATTTTATTCATTGTCAAATCTTCATGTACCTGGGTTCTGAGCTGTGTGTGTCATTACGTAACTCACCTCTTGCCCGCGGCCGAGGAGATCGGGTCGCGGCTGGACTACCTAGCAGCGATGATCTAATACACAAGACTCGCGTCTTGCATACATGGTTTTATTTAACCGCACACGAAGAATTGTTTGAATGTCGATTACACATAAACGTTTTTTCATCCTTAAATTGATTTAAACGATAGAGTGTAAATTAAGAATTAGTGAAAGCATTATTATTCACATCTGAAGCATAGTCAGACATAGATCAGTGGTGGGTTTGTAAGTCTAAAATGTTCTAAAAACTACAGAAATAATTTTTGAGATCAACAAAAAAAAGATTAACCTGTTAATGATGAAATCTGTTATAGCTTCATAATTAAAAAATAATATATAGATATGTTGGTTATGCTCTCTTTATAAAAGGTGTTCTTTGAGAACTTGTCAATGTCATCAAAATAGTTATATTGTTTAAAATAAAACATTTATAAAACTGCAAACATTTTAAACCAAACACAGCCACTGGAATTTGTGTATACGTTTACATAATCAATCCCTTGGAAAACCCGCGCGAGCGGACAAGAGATCTGCGGTAGTCTAGCTAATACACACGTCAAGCTTTGTGTGCTTCTACCCTATCACATGTGCATGTTTATTGATTAAATTCAATACAACGCCGAAATTTTGACCAGTTCATGTGAAATCGACTAGCGTTTCAACTTAAAGATTAAAATATTTACCCATGATTATCTCCGTTAATTACTGCTGAGACTGTGAAGCATTCACAGGACAGACTTCACACTTTTTAGACGATATTCACACCCTGCCAGATCAACCTGTCTTATGAATTAATATTTGGCGAACACAAATTAGTATATGTGTATAAAGTATTATAAGTATTCTTACTTATAAGTTGTACAAAAATGAGAGAGAGGAGAGAGAGAGAGAGCAAAATAGAATTTGAATGCATTAATTGAACAGGATCCAAAATAGAGATTTTAAAAAAAAAATACTCTCCAAGCGTGTATTGTAAGGCAGTTTAAAACCAAAGTTCCGTGTTGCAATGTTACATGTATGTGAGAGGGGCTCGCACGATAAAAAAAATCCTTGCTGATCGATGTCCGGAATTGAAGGATTCAGTGATAATTTTAGGTACATATTCACGTGAATTTTTTAAAAAATTATGTTTAATTCACCGTGCATTGTTATAGATAGTATTCACCGTGTATTGTTATAGATGGTTTTGATTCTTTGAATTACAAAACTTTAATATAACATTTAGATTCAGGCCCTAAAATAGAAACGGTAAGATGATCGCTTTTGTAGTTTTTCTGTATGGTCGTTTGATTCTTTGTAGAAGCAAACTCATTGCAATTACTGTTTTTATATCTTTCATTTTCGTGGGAACATGTGTGAATTTTATATAAGTTTTGTTGATGTTTGAAGAGTAATAGATATGTTAAAAAACAATTGTTTAGATTCGGGCAGTTGTAGAAGATCGAGTAGCGGTCATACGGTTAAAAATGCTATAAATCCGTAGATTGCGGAGATTTTTATTCGTGCGAACTTAACAAGTCGAACTTATGCGTATGCGGTGCACGCGCACTCGAATTGTTGATATTTTTTTTTTTACCATATCGTTTTGGTGTGTGTGTATGTTGTCTGATCAGCGCTTTTACTTCTACCGCAAAATGAGCGCACGGAGGTCGCGTAACAACACGGGATCAACTACAATTTTTAAAACTTTTAACTAAACAAAATCACATAGTCATAGAGTCCCGTGATCCTTAAGGATAAGGCATGATAAAGACGATGTCATTCGCGGTTCCAGGATTTTCCCCCGGACGCTTAAGGAGTGGGGAGGGGGGGGGGGGGGTCCGTGGGATAATGTTGTTTGCCAGTGGGTGTCCAATGCATACATGTATATATGATTAGTAATTTTACTAGGTCCATTTAATAAGTTTGTTTGAATTTTCCAGTTACTCATCCACCCGCCCCCTCTAGATCCGCGCATTGTCGTCAACCAGTACTAAACATCGCACAAAATTTGAACAGTTATTCAAGTATGTTCAGGATCAGTGTACAAGCTACGTTTACGTAGATAAATTGTGACCACATATTTTCTAAACAGATTATTACTGGCAATTGATACTTTCCTAATATACAAATGCAGCTTTATACATTATGTATGAAATAACAATTCAAAAATACGTTTATCCATGTCGTTTGTAACTCGGGTACTTGTGGACAGAACACTTGGTTAATCCCCCTTCTTTCATGACAATGGGTACTTATCATAATTTATAGTCATAATATCTATTCATATACATGTATAAATAGGGTCGACGTCCCATTCTGATGGCGCCGAATAATGATGAGTATGTTTACTTTTCCACAAGTAATATGTTTTACGGTGCTACCGTTGTGGCGAGCGCAGCAAGAATTACACATACCTTGCATCATTGTCGTCTTAGTGTTATTTAGTTATCAACGAGCGTTAAATAATTTTTTGAGAGAGAGAGAAAAAGAGAGAGAGATTATTATATAATATTTCTAAGTTTAAATAAATTCTTACAAAATACAGACTTGCTTCCCTAAAACCGTTCTATACTTTTGGAGAATATTGATCCGTCTGTAAAATATAATTTTTGTTTAATTTGGTCAAAAGTGTTAACGATAAATACAGTATTTTTTTGTTCCTTTTTTTTCCCTGTTCATAATTTTTTTAAAAATTCGTTTATTTTTGCATTCTAATTACATACGTTATCCGTGCCCCCGGTCCCTGTTTGTAGGTGTGTAATTTCCCATTTTCTAATTTAATGGTTTGACTATATGCAATATCTGCATAATTTTTTAAACTGTTTATTTTTTCTCTTTATTTTTTTTATTTAGTTCAAAATGTCCTATTTTTTTTAATTTCCTCCCTACTCATACTTACTGTACATGCATGCAAAATTAGCTTAAAATTGGATCGATATGACAGTAAAGTGTGGCTCTTGCTAGTATATATATAATCTCTTGTCAAAAAAAAAATTAGAAACAAATCATATGTCAATGAGGCAGGTATCGCAGTCTATACTGAAATAGCTAGTGCAAGCGTTACACATGTTTGATCCACCTCTAAATTTATCGCGGGAAATATAGCGCGAGATCACTGTGACGTCATACGTTAAATTCCATAATCATTTGTTTACGTATCTCGACTCAATACGATGGAATGGAAGCATGTAAAAAATCTCTTGGGTCTCACCAAAGCTTGTGTGGTACTCAAAACGTGTCTTCAAACCTCAAGGCACCGTAAATTACGAGTTAAATGTCAGCCATTTTTGGCATAGCACCACGGGTGAAAATATTAGAGAGCATTATGGGACCGAGACAAAAAATTTTGTTTGATGAATCTGTAGGTTTAGCTCGTTCTTTTTCCCGCGCACACTGGTTCTTAGAGCTCGCTGCGCTCGCTATAATTTCTCTGTAATAGGGTCTGTGTACATTTAACTTACTTACATGTATTTCTAATACTTTATCCACAAAGTGCCTTTGAATAAAGAGTGTGTAGTGACCTCAAACCAAGTTTCTAGGTAAAAGGGTGGAGGTCAGGTGTCCAGACAATATATTCTCCCAAGTTGGTCGAATCTTGCTCCCACATTTATGTAACTTACTTACATGTACTTCTAATACTTTAGCTACAGTGTGCCTTAAGCTAAAGGTGTCCATTGACCTTGAACAAGGTTTCTGGATCAAAGGTCAGGGTCTTATGAGACCTGTTTGAAAAATCCTTGTCTAACCATAGTTATATATTTATCCCATTGATTCTGTCTGGCTCATACATTACTATAAAGAAAAGAGTGCTTTTAAGTCAAGGATGTACAGTGAACTTGAATCAAGATGTCGATACTTTTTAAATGTCATCGTTATATCACAGACCACTGTGTAAAGTTTCAATAAATTCTTAGTCAAAATTTAAGATTTACAAAGTTGCATGCAAAGCTTTCTATTCTTCTGTCAATAATTTAAGTGACTGGGTCTTTTCAGAGGGACACCATTTAAATGATGTCAGATACATTACAGTATTTTTGTTTTAAGGTATCAATTAACTAAAGTGTCTATGTAGAGAGTCAATATCATAGCACTGTATACACTGTAGTCTGGACCGTGTGTTCTCTCTCCTGGCAAAAATATAGATCATTGCAAACAGTACTTGTGGTTTATAAGTG
Source organism: Magallana hongkongensis (assembly GCA_016163765.1). Lineage (NCBI taxonomy): Eukaryota > Metazoa > Mollusca > Bivalvia > Ostreida > Ostreidae > Magallana > Magallana hongkongensis. The sequence goes on along the minus strand of WFKH01006014.1, from coordinate 20,571,589 downwards.
TGTAGTGACCATAAACTTAGTTTATAATTCAAAGGTCAAAATCATAACAGACATCAGTGAAACAGATGTCTATTCTATGCTGTCTCCTTCTTTTGTCAAATTCAGTTTTAGTTTTAGTTTCACCAGAAAAAGTAAGGGTTGTGCTGTGACCTTGAACTATTTTTTTCAGTGAATAGTTATGCAACGTGATTTTCAATGTCTCATACTTTAATAAAGCAGGGCTATCTGAGAAGTTCAAGATCCCAATGATGTACATGTATAGTAACTATTCTGAAATGCAAGGAACAGAAAATAAATCAAAAATAGGATCTAAAATTTTTTGATCGGTCAATCTCTTTGCGGAGAAAAATTTAATATTATAAATATGGCATTTGCTGTTAAGCAGTTGCTGATAAATTCTTCTTACATGTATTTCGCACACATTTTAATAATTAATACGCTGTCAAATATATTAAGAAGAGAAACCATGTGTTTTTACTTGACTGAATTATTGCTGAATTGGAATTGCTGTCCTCTTCAATAAGGGGCTGATACATGCCATCCATTTACTCATTTATAAGCACTAGTATATAACATCAATACTGTTATCGTATTGACAATCCTTTTTCGACACAGCTACAACGGAAGACCTCCTCGTTGCTTTGCAACGAGCTCGGCTCTAGTTGATTTAACTATTTAAAGCATCTTCGCAAGCCAAGGGTTTCTGATCCGCACCGCTCTAGCGAAGATGTATTTAAAGCTAGGTTAAGAAAAACAATGAAGGAAAAAATCCGACACAGTGTATTAAAAAAATTAAAAAAAAATCTGGTTCAGCATACAAGCCCATTAATGTGTAAAGTGTTATTTCTCGCGCTTGCGCGGGATATCATATAGTCAAATAGATTTAAATGGAAACAAATTAAATTTGAAATTGTAGAACGCTTAAACCAATGGGCATTTGCACCATCTTATTCTCCCATCTTCAAATTTCTGCATTTAAGTTTTTATTAGATAAAATTGAAACACTTCTGCTATAATTTGAATCTGAAAAAAGCACGAAAAGATTTCCCTGACCATTTATGATTATACTGAGATTCATTTTTCTCTCTTGCAAAAAAACCCCCAAAACAACACATATCTATGTTCGTATCTTATAACCAACTAAAAATTTTTTCTCATTTTTGCTCACCAAGACAAAGTCGGGGGAGCTTATGCTATATACCCCCGGCGTCGGCGTCCGGACCTGGTTAAAGTTTTTGGAGCAGGTCTTCTATCTCAATTATTATTTGTCCTATCTTCACCAAACTTGCATGGTAGTGCTTCTGGACCTATTTATGGACTTAAAAGACTTGGATGCTGAATCTGGGCTATAAATTTCAGATGCTGGAGGAGGTAAAGATTTTTGGAGCAGGTTAAAGTTTTTGGAGCAGGTGCCCTTTGATAGCCATATCTAAGTTACTACTGGTCCTATCTTCACCATACTTGCATGGTGCATCTTATGATACTTATGCACTTGTCAGACTTGAATGATGAATCTGAGCCATAGGTTTCGGATGCTGGAGAAGTTAAGGTTTTTGGCTCAGGTTAAAGTTTTGGGAGCAGGTGTCCTTTGATGGCCATACCTAAGTTCTTATTACCGGTCCTATTTTCACCAAACTTTCATGGCTGGTGCATCTTATGATACTGATGCACTTGACAGGCTTGAATGCTGAATCTGAGCCAAAAGTTTCGAATGCTGGATGATGTTAAGGTGTTTGGAGCTGGTTAAAGTTTTGGTGCAGGTGCCCTTTGATAGACAAATCTTAGTTATTATTGGTTTAATCTTTACCAAACTTGCATTAATGGTGCGTCTTATGATACTGATGCACCTGACAGGCTTGGATGCGGAATCTGAGCTAAAGGTTTCTGATGCAGGAGGAAGTTAAGGTTTTGGAGCAGGTCACATGTTTCTAAAAATAATAGTACTTACATGTACTTATTCAAACTTGCATAGTTGATTTAAAATGAATCACAGAGGTAGCTTCAGATACGGAGAGTGATCTTGATTGTCTTGGTGCTTAGGCAGTTTTAAGATTGTAGAACAACTCAAATTGTGTTAGGGTCTTGGAGCTTGTTACAAAATGAAGTAAATTCTGTTCATAACTAGCCAGACTTAAACAGTTAATATAACTACATGTATGGATGTGTAAATAAAGGTAGCTTCAGATACAAAACTTGATCTCGATTATCTTAATGCTGGAGCAAGTGTAAGTTTTTTTAAGTAGTTAAATGCAGGTTTGAATGTTTGAAAAAATGCTGTCCTGACCAACTTTCTTGGTTCATGTAACTTTAATTTAGATTTGAAACATAAGGCTAGCTTCAGAGACAACTTGCTTGATAGATGTGATTGTTGATATATAATATATCTTGATTTATATTCTTATGATATTGAATCATATGATTAATATTTTACCATATAATATGATATTGTATCATATGATATAATCTGGTATTATATGATATGATATTGAAGCTATAATATCTAATAGAATGATATTGTATAATATGATATGATGCATTGCTGTATGATATAATATTGTATCATATGATACACTATCATATAATACAATATTATATAATACAATATATATGATACAATATCATATTACATGGTACAATTTTGTATCATATCATATGATACATTATTGTATCATCATACACTATCATATCACATGATACAATATCATATCATATGATACAATATCACATCATATGATACAATATCATATGATCAATATCATATAATATGAAACAATATCGTATCATATGATACGATATTGTATCGTATTATTAAATATCTTTGTATCATCATATTATACATTATTATATGATATTATATGATATGATATCATTTGACACAATAATATATTGTTTCATATGATACAATATTGCATTATAAAGTAGTGTATTGACAGATATTGTATCATACAATGCATAGACATTGGCGGCAAATTAAAAGCAGCTGGAACACATTTTCTGTGTCAATTTTATCACAATTTAACAAGAATTATAAAAAATGCTCAATTTTAATGTTATCTTTTGTTTACTTGTTGTGCTCATTATGGCAAAATTTATCGTGGATTTGCGCCCCGTGTTGCTGATCTTTACTGAAATTGATCCCCCCTCCCAACCTTCCAAAAACCACAATAAACATATTTCGTCCTTTTTTGTGAAACGAGTATAGTTGCTTTTATTCGTAGCCCCCTTTCTGTGTGTATGTGTCAGTCTGCCCATATCTATCTCTCTCTCTCTCTCTCTCTCTCTCTCTCTCTCTCTCTCTCAAATAATCAGTGCAAAAACAAAACATCGCAGACGACAAATAGGCTGTAATTTTTTACCTATCCTGCAAATACATTGATTAATTAAAATCTATGGTCAACATAATTTTGAATTTCGAGGAGTCTGACGTATCAGGCAGGGATCCAGGAAAAAAATACCAAAAATGATCGGTAGAATTACATGTACATGCTTTGAGACTTGATGCCAAAATAATGAAAGCTACAGTGTAATTAGAAACTTTTATTTCATACTAATAAGTCTTTACTATAAATGCATTCTGAGATTATTGTACAAGTAATACATGTCCCCTACCGATACCCCCAATATTGAAACAATTGTCGTTTTATGTACTAAAAAGGTGTGGACAAAATTTGGGTAAAGATTATTTGAATTGACAAACCCGATTAGTAATGAAAAACGAGTTGTTTAAAATCAATTCCTTCACCATCTTTGGGTCCATTTAGGTTCATATGGGTCCATTTGTGTAAATAGATGCACCAGCGTAGCACTAATCAGATCATGAATACGAGATATTTTCAAAAATTAATAACTTTTAAACCAGTGGATAAAAAGTAACTAAAGTCGAACTCGATGAGTGTTGATTGCTGTGGTGGATGAATGGGTAGGATCTGCACGAAAACGTCCCGTCTTCTCTTTTTTCAACAATCATAAATACATGTAAGAGTCGCATTTAAAAATTATTTACGTAAATACCAGTTGATCAAAAGTAAAAATATTCATACAGGGGCGTAGCTGCCTATACGCCAGCACGCCATGGCGTGCACATCGTTTGGTCACAAAAAAAGAAGAAAGAAAAAAGATTATCAAATATGAATCAACCAAATTGCTGACAATATAAATTATGTCAATGGATTTGATTAATTACTTCAAAGTGAATAGGTACGAACCTCCGGATTGGTTTGTTCTAACTGTTAAATAGGATTTACATTTTTAAAACATGCACGTATTTATTTTTATCTATCTGTGATTCTTTTTAAACATGCCACTTGCAAACGCAACCACACAGGGGTCTTTCAGTGTTCTGAGGCTCTAAAAAACCACAATGAACAATGAGAGATGGTCATCGCTCGGACTTCTCTATATATATATATCCATTAGGAATTCGAAATTAATATTGAGAATTTAAAGTAATGGAAGAGCTTGTAGTTGCTAAATATTGAAGGGTTTTAGTAACTATTGGAGGGTCATAGAAATCATGCATCAGACATGTAAAAATATATTTTATGTGAAATTAAAAACAATAATTGAAAGTTTAGATTTTGTTTAAAAAGTATATTAATATCGATAAGTAATGGTTGAAAAATTAAGTGCATTGAAGTAAACCACCGCTTTAAGATAAAACACATACTTATATTATAAAAGAAGATTCAAGCATATATTATGGGCGCAAATACTGTACTCTTTGTTGAATCGGTAAATATGATTTTAAATTCATTATTTTTCCATATACTAGTAAATTTATTCTAATATAATATAATACAATCATGCAAAGGCAAAATTTCTAACTGTAATCGCTTTGATAATTAACAGAAACGAAGAAAAGAAATGTCTCAATTTTTTAAGGTAACAAACCCTCAACATAAAAAGCCCAGTTCTTGATTGTTATCTAAGTATTATTTCTAGTGCTAAAACCACTAAGCCATTTTAGCCTCAACATACTAGTAATCTAATGTTATATGCGGTTTTTGCCTTGAGTTTATGGACTTCTATTATTTTCCTTAACTGTTGAGATATAAAATGGTATTTCTAATGTATAGTGGGTTCTCACTCCAAAATTTTGTTAATTGAAATTGGTTTGTTTTCATTAGAAAACAGAGCACAGTCTAACTCTATAAAATGTTAATATATACGTACCGATATATATTTATCCTTTAAGAGTTACAGATAAATGTTATTTTAATTACACATCATTTGAAACAAATTTTTAAAAACTCAGTATCTTATTCATCCTAATAAAGACATTTTACCCGCATTATTCGCTCATTTTCTTTTATATGATTAGTTAAATCCAGCTGGATATTATACTTCGTGCACATAAGCAGAGCGTATATTTTTGCCTGCAGAGAACGTTAAAACTCAGGGGCTTCCGGGGGTTTCGCCCCCTTGACCCCCACCAGGGCTTTGCCCTGGACCCACTGGGGGCCGCCTTTAGGCCCCCAGACCCATTGCCTTCGAAGTTTGGCGTGCACATCAAGAAGTTCTAGCTACGCCCCTGTCGTACTATATCTGTAGGGCATCATTATGATGCTACACAGAAAGTTTGAAATTAATTCGCCGAGCCATAACGAAAATAATCAGGAAAACGAAGAGGGGACAGAATTACTAACAAACCGCAATGAAGACTATATAGCCCCCCCCCCCCAACACCCCCCATCCCCGGTTTTACCGGTAGGGGATCGACTAAGAACAGATTTGTAAACGGAACTCATAATTATAATAACTCACACGATGCATATTCTTCGACGATAATCAAATCCCTACATGTTTATTTTTTCCAAAAAGAAAAAAAAAATCTAAATTATATAATTCATATACGGGTAAAATTAATATATATATGTCCTCTCAATATCTAGAATTATAAGGGTGGCCTGAATCTTTTTCTAGTGTTGTACTATTATTATTATATACCTTTTTCTTCACTGATGATAACATTGCTTCAAGTCTATATCCCGAGGAACACATTTTCTAACTCAATAGTACTGTTTTTTAATACAAAAACAATTTGACTCTACTTTTTATTTGCATAGAGCGTAGGCACCAAATGAGAGGGGCAGTAATGACTGCCTCCTACTTTTTAGCGGTTATTTTTTTCAGATATTTATTAACTGAAAAATGGATCATTGGTACAACCCATCCACGAACAATTTTCAGAATGATTTTTTTTTTCATTATCGCTTGCTGATATATAAGACATCTTGAATATCCCCAAAACCACCTCACGGATAAAGGAATTCGTCGATCGTCGCAAGCCATGGTTTTGAGTACACAGTCTCCTGAGAGAGAGAGAGAGAGAGAGAGAGAGAGAGAGAGAGAGAGAGAGAGTCGATGCGAATCACACATGGGTTACCACTGAACGATAAAGGGATTATGTAGGTTTTATAGTTGGTCGGCTCTACCGATATTTGCAGTGCAGTTAAGTCACTTTACATCGTTAGAGAGTTACTTATATACGAATTACAGGCATGATTAAAATGTAATTGTCAATTTTGGCCTGAGTTTGGGGGATCGGGAAAATACAGAAAGATTCAACTAAGATATGATACATATGCCTGTCTATATTTTCTAATCTTTCTTGTTGATAGAATGAAATATAACAATTAATAAACTAAAAAATTAAAATTTTGAAAAATGCGTGCAATGAATTTTAAAGTTTTTCTACACATAAAATTTGGCACTGAAAACAAATCGGCACCCTATCATTTACCTTTGATCTTACAGAATATGTATTCTTCTATATTGAAAACAATGCCAAAAGTTTGTCTCGTAATTAAGTGTTTTCAGTGATTAGTTTATAATCGTATTGTAAACAAAATAAACGATATGTATTACTTATATTCATTGTTGAAACCGGACTGATAATTTTTATTTAGATTAAATCATATCATTTTAAATAATAATCTCCATGCGCGGATCTAGAAGGGGGTCGGGTTCCAGACACCCCCGGGAAAATTCAAGCATATTAAATTTATATTATAGTAAAATAACTGAAAATAGGCCTTGGACCCTTCTTCTCTCCCTACAGGAAAAGAAAATTATCCCTCGCCCCGGGAGGGAATACACACAGGGCGAGCAAAATCACTTAGTCGCGAAACACATTGCATACTAATAGTTATATATTCTAATAAATCATACAAATAATCATTAAGCTAGGGATAAAATAACATTTTTTGTAGGTAAGAGCATGTACGGATAATCTTTACTTAGAACAGTTTGATGTGGTTAGGATACAGGTTTTCAGATCTATGATTTGATCGCTTAATTCAGATATTGAATCTCGAATTTCGAATCTCGAATCTCGTATTTCGAACCTCGTATTTCGAATCTCGTATTTCGAATCTCGAATGAGCCTTCTGGGCTTTCGTAGTTTAGGACAACTCCCCTGTACGGTCATGCCTATTGAAATACTAGTAATGTTCGACATGAATATCTAGAAAACGTGTATTTTGTATGGAAGGGTGAGTGGGTGAGGGTGAAAGGGATTGATTTTGTAGTTTCATGTTTAAAAATCCAATTATTTATCGATGAATTGCAAAAAACTTGCTCTGTTTCTGTTTCATCTCGATCAGTGTAAGTTTTGAGAGTTTACTGTTTAAAAACTGCTAAAAAAAAAGGCGAGCTCTAAACTGTTTCAACGCAGTTAGTGTAATCCATCAAACTACTCAGTATTACCCACGATTTATTTGCCACAGAAAAAGATGAATTTTCACACACAAAAATGAAGTCAAAATAACTTCAGTTGGATCGATAAGAAAACGATGCATGCCGAAACAATTTCAAAGTATACAATCTTTAATATGAATAAATTTTTGTATACTATCTAACCCTGTTACTAGCTTGTACCTTGGAAAACAAACGGAGTCAGGTGTCAATATTTGCATACCCACAGTATACAATTATTTAATGCTTGAGCAGTCAATAGACCAGAATATTTTTCCCTCGGTGCAGGGAACAGCTCAGTGTGTTCTATTGCCCGAGGCCAACGGCCGAGGGTAATAGAACACACTGAGCTGTTCCCTGCACCGAGGGAAAAAATTCTGGTCTATTGACTGTTCAGGCATTAAATAATTATTTTATTACCTAATTTCGTTTTTTAGTTTAAAGGGTTTACAATTTGTATATTACAGAAGGTTTTCGTGCCATTATGCAAGAAACTAAGATTGGGTTGATCTTTCACATGCGCCAAATCTGTCACATGCATTAAAACATCTCATTAAAGACTTATTAGTTTACACGTAGAAGGGAGAGTCTTCAAACCATTAGTTTATAAATAGTCATTTACCTTATACGAGGCTTAAAGCTGCTGATTATTTGATACTCAATTTTGATAATATCGAATTTGGTATCACTAATAATAAAACAGCGTCTATGTGAAGGAAACAAGCGGTTTTACTAATGTTCACTTATAACGTTACGTTACATTCCCAGGGATGCAGATCATGACGTCAAAGTTAATTATGACGTCATATCGGGAAGCCTTACCATACCCGCGTTTTGAAATACGTTGCCGGTCTAATAGATTGCAGTCTATTGACCGGCGGTCCAATAGATCACAGTCTATTGACCGGCGGTCTAATAGATCGCAGTCTATTGACCGGCAGTTCAATAGTTAAGCAAAACTACATACACAAACAAAATAGACGCAAATATTTAATCTGTAATAAAACAACAAAATCACTTTGATTAGGTAATAATAGTGTATACTGTACCATTGATCTGTATATCAAAATTTTACCACTATGCGCTGCATATATAACGACAATCATTCTTAATTCAAGTTTTTAAAAATCTTTTCAATCACTGAAACACATTTTTGTAAACATTGTGTGCAAAACAAAGCATCGTCTTTCAAAGTGTGGGCAGTGAGGAGGCAGACCTACACCTAGCTGCAGGTCTACACTCCTGGTCCGAAAAAACCCCTCGAATGGACCACCTGGGGGTCCATCCGAATTTTTTCAGCCATAGCCCTATAAGCTAACTTACACCAAGAATCTTGTCAAGTAATAACCAAATTATACTTTTTCAATATAACGGTTGGTCCAGTTGGCTTATCAATTTAACATGTTTATATAAGGAGAAGGTCGACTGCCATTAGAGAAGAACGAGTACGTGCGGGAGAAGTACATATCCCCCTCTTTTTTATTTTGCTTGTCAAGATGTTGGGGTAGATCTGACCCCCCCCCCCCCCCCCACTCTTAACTTTAAAAAAACATGCTACTTGCCTGCGTGCCTATCGCTTTTGAAGGAAATACTATGAAGTTCGCATGTGTAATGCATGACATAGCGTTTATGAATACGTTTAATTCTTGTTACACAAGGGGTGGGGGGGGGGGGGGGATATCCAGACCAGCAGTCGTCTATAGTGTTTGAAATTTGTTTTTACTGGAAAAAAAACCCTATTTGCTTTTACGAATTCTTAATTGGCTTTATGTTATTTTAGGTAATAAATTGTTACGTTCTCAAGAGGAAAAAGTGTTTAAATTTAGCTGTACCTTTAAGGCAATAAAAAAGAAAATGAAGTTAAATCTCCAAAATAATTTATTGGCGAAGCATGTAATAAGAGACTGCAGAACAAGCACTAGTGTTATGTTTATTCACGTTTATGTTTTGTTAAGTCTCGATCTCACTCAATCCTGTTGATCATCACCGAATCATAGTCATGTCTGCCATTTCATGGTTTTGAATGAACAATTGTACATCACAGGGGGGCGGAGGTCTTGTGCATTCAAGCGAATCGCTGCCTTAAAGTGCTATATTTGGATAGAAATTACGAACGGTAAGACGTTCTTCTTTGTTCATATTTAATATATAAAGGTATATATAATATATAAAGGTATATGAATGTATTTATAGAGTATGCATACATCTGTTATAAGTAGCACTGTATACCAGCCATTAAGAGCTGCTTTATCAACATCGGAATTCGGAAAATTATCTGAAATTAAGAAGAAAGGAAAAATATCGTCTGTTTAACAAAAACATCCGCCCCTTAAATTCTATGAGAAGAAATGAATATTCCCACGTGGATTTGACATGTTTAGAATGACAACCGTGACCGGGACATGCATATAAAAAACAAGAAAGCGACGAGTGAATACCGCACATACATACGAAATAGTCTCTTAATGTTATACATGAGTACTTTTGATCGTGTGATACATGTAGTTATTATACTGCAAGAGCTGCAGGAAATTACATAATTTATACCCCGTCCTTGTGTATTTCGGTAAAACATGTTTACCCCCAATACATAAAGGTCGGGTACATTTCGTTGTATGTATTGACTTGGGGGTAGTGTAATTGAATGGCGACCCTCCAGATGCTGTAATTTTCTCTTTTATTCAACGCACAAAGGTGAACATAAAAATAAAAGGGTGTTCTGGACTCGGCAGGGTCAGGCGACCAACCGTAGAAAGTGATAAAGCACAATTGCAAGCTACTGAAAATGGGAACCAAACTGCGAAATAGAGACCTTGGGTAAACATTAACTAGACGTCAACAATGGACTGTAGAACGTAATTAAATACACTTTAAAGTGTCCAGTCTTTACTGGTTTGTTACTTTAGGTGGATCTTTATTTTCAGCATCTGAAGAAGGTTTAAAAGAAGAAGGTTTGAAATAGTGCTAGAATTTGTAAATACACAACAGTGGCGTAGAGCTCTACATTGAAGCACTGTAAGCACGTGCTTTCAATTTTTTTTTCTGAATCTCAAATTTTTTGAAAGCATTGTTCTTTTTTCATTGAAAATCCTGACAACCTTTTGCGTTTCTGCCGAACTTTTCCTGAAGCATCCCGAACTAGTAATACTCTTTTCGAAATATTGACTGAGTCGTAACTTCAAAATTTATATCTATATATAGTACAAATTAACAAATATTCATTTCATTACAATGCACTGATCAGTGCATCAATTTGCATCAAAATGAAAAGAGGGTACACTGCTTTTTCACAGCACAGTCTATCCTCTTTTGGAGGACAAAATCTAACCTACAAAAACGAAGGTTGCTTAGACCTGGTAAGCAAACTCTAACTGACCCACCCCCATTTTTGTCTAATCTATAAACCTTCCTCCTGCATTTTTCGCATAAAATGTCACCAATGCACACGTTCTTTGCAAAGAACGAACTGGATCTACTTTGCAGTACTTCTCCCACATTTGTACCATTTCCTATTGATGTTTGGAAAGGCAAACGCAACAGATTTTGCTCGGCATGATTTTTTTACAAGGCACCTGTCTCGAGTAACACAGAGCGAATGATTCTCGTCCTCAAACAAAGCGTGCTTACACTAACTAAAGGTATAGTTTCGGTTGATTGCTTTTAAATGTAGTTAAGTATATACTTTTTTCCATCTTTAATTCAAAGAGCAAATACATGCAAACTGCATTTAAGGAAGAAGTTCGAAGTTAAATATACAAAATGCATAATTCTGCATAAAAAAAATAATAAAACGGTGTTTATAAATGCCGTTAATTTTAAAAAAGAAAAAGTATGCCCACAGATGGAATCGAACCAGAGCACAAAAAACATCATGTGTGACAGAGCCAGCGGTTTATCCTACTGAGCTATCCAGAAAGAACTTACACACTTTCAAAAATAGACCACTATGATAGAAATCAGTTTCCGAAATTTTTGTCGGTTTTTGCAAAATTCGACCCCAGGACCGGGGTGCCCCTAAAAAAAGTCTATCTAAATTTATTCCTTTGAACAAAACCTATCAAAATATCTAAGATTATTTTAGGGGCAGGCCGGTCCTGAAGGATATCTAGGCCAAAAACCATGCAGAAATATACCATTTTACTGAGAAAATGCTGTTTTAGCCAACCTTTAAGATTAATAATAAAATTGCAAGAGCAATATGATAGGTTCAAAATGCAAATTCGAAAAATTTAGAAATATGTACGATAGAAAAAAACAAAAAACTTTGATTTTCAAAAGTGATTTTTTTTTCGGGAAATCCATCTCCACTATAGGTCAATTCTTTTGTTATTTGCAATAGATCCTTTAAGAACAAAGTTGTTCTTTTGGCTATGGACAATATTGCTTAAATTTAATACAATTTTCGACTTACAATTTACAGTACAAATTGAAGTATTTTTGTCGCCTTTTTATTCAATTACTATTTAAAAAAAGGCAGAAAACTTTCCGTAAATGGTTTTCGATACTGAAAGACAAGGCCGCAATAAAATGTTTGGGGTATGCCATGAGTGTTTCTTTCTTTTTTAAAAGATGACTGCACTTAGCGCCGGGTTTTGGGCCCTTTTCGGTCGCTTCTTTTGCGTTTATTTCTTAACCATATATCAGTTTTGTTAAATTTTTTAAAGACTCTAGTCAATTTCCAACATGAATTAAGATTTTAGACTGTGATACAATAAGCTTATTCTTTGTTTTTCTCCTTACAACTTTCGAAAAAAGGAGAATGTTCGCTTATCTGCCCTTGATCAAACATAAGATTGATATTAATATGCATGAGAGGTGGAGCTGACATTATCAGAATGGTACTAAAATTAGACTAGCATAAATAACAATGCCATGTATAAAAATTTATGTGATCGCTCTTTCACCATAGCCCTTTCTATTCTATATTGTACATGTATACTATTTACTATGGTTTCAACAATTAGACCACGCCCATGTAAGTACAGAAGACTTTAAATCAAAGCTTGACAACTTAACGTGTTCGAAAACATTGTCCAATTTAGCACATAACATGCTACCTTACACGTCACGTGATAGAATTTTGTATTCACAAAGTTACCTGAGGTGAGAAATCACGTGGTGGATTATAATATTCAACATGTTACAACGGGGAAAGCGAAAGTAAGAAGAAGCAGTTTTTTCTCATTTAAACCATGAGCGCAAGTTTGTCTATTAATCTCCCTTTGACATAACTTTGATAATGCAAATATACAACTACTGTTAAACGGAGAACAATAGACAAACGTGCGCTGACTATGTATGAAGTCAGTATAAAAGTGGGCGTCCTCATTATCGTATGGAGATTCAAGAAATCGTGATGACCCCGCCTATGAAAACAAATTCGTACTTGGTAACAACATACTTTTATTTAACGCAATTACGTAAAGTTGCAGTTTAGATGTTGATCATTTCTGCAATTGAAAGAAAAAATCCTTCTTTCAAAAGTTTATTTTCTCGCAAATATCGCATGTCCTTAAGTGCAGTCATCCTTTTCAAACCCTATACTAATCCGTTCTCGGGCGTTATACTTAAAAAAATAATTGAAATGACCTTAAGATATACTTTATGAAATACCCTATTTTGGCAAAACTATTACGGAGTTTACCCGACAAACTAGTTACAATTACCATCTTCTTTATTTCAGGGGATGGAGGTAACCGGATCAAAAGGGGAGGTAAATGCAGCATTTGATGGGGAAGATGGGATCCAGGTGTCGGTGGTGGACAAAAACGGAAAGGTGGGTACTGTCACATATCGTGAGGGTGGGGGGGGGGGGGGGGGGGGGGGGTGAGGGGGGAGGAGAAGGGGGGGGGGGGGGGTGGGGGGCGGGGGGGGGGGGGGGGGGGGGGTTGCTGGCAGGATAATCGCCATTTGCTTTATTGAAATATTTTAAACACCGATATCACTGCATGCTACAGAGGTCACACAATTACTTCAGTTCTTGAACGGTTCGATTCTTTCCAAATACTAGTACATGTATATGAATTAATGACAGTTTTCGTAACGCCACAAGATCGCTGAATTAATCTGCTTAAAGAGTGAAAAGAGGGGATGCTAATCCATGAGACGGTGGGAATTTTGCTTTACATGTGTTTACCGGTACTTACAATCACAATATTTACAAAATATTTCAGGTGTATAAAAATCTATTTTAAGCGTTTTAGTGGTCCCAGGGTCATCGACCCGTGAGTAAACATACATACAAATACTGACTGTGATATTAACGCTGCACAATTTATTAGGGCCCCGCTCTGCGGGCGCCCTATAGTCTGTCCGTCCGTCCGTCTTTCCGTCCTTCCGTCCGTCTGTCCGTCCGAGATCACTTGTCCGGAGCATATCTTCTCTCCCCTTGGCCCAATCTGGCTCATACTTCACCCACTGAGTGGCTTGGGTAAAGGGTGTGCTGTGACCTTGAACCATGTTTCTAGGTCTAAGGTTAAGGTCATAGCAGAATTATATAAAAAGCCCTTGTCCGGGGCATATCTTCTCTCCCCTTGGTCCAATCTGGTTCATACTTCACTCTCAGAGTGTCTATGGTTAAAGGGTTTGCACTGACCTTGAATAAAGTTTGTAGGTTAAGGGTCAAGGTCATATCGGACCTCGGTAAAATCTGTTTTTCAGAGCATATATACTTTCCACTTAGCCCTATTTGGCTCATACTTCACATAAACAGAGCTTTTGAGTAAAGGGCGTGTTGTGACCTTGAACCAATTTTCAAGGTCAAATGTGAAGGTCATAGCAGAATTATATGAAATCATACTTCACCTACATGGTGTCTTTGATCAAAGGGTATGCAGTGACCTTGAATGATGTGTGTAGGTCAGGTGTCAAGGTCATATTGGATCACACAAAAGTCCTTTTTTAAGAGCATATATATACTCTCCACTTAACCTATTTGGCTAATACTTTACTTAAACAGAGCTTTTTGGTTAATGGCGTACAGTGATCTTGAACCAAGTCAATGTGAAGGTCATAGCAGATCTCTTTATAATCAGTTTTAGACCATAGATTATTTCTCATTTGCTTAATCTTGCTCAGATTGAACAAAAATGCCTGTATGTAAGGGGTAATGAGATTGAATTAGAAGTTCTATACGAGCTGAAAAATTTCTAAGTTATAGGTCAAGGTCATAGCAACATTCTTTAAAATTCTTTTCATCCCATTGTTCATTATTAAAGCGGGGCCCTTTGAGATGGTCACCATCTCAATGTTGTGTAGTTATTATTTATTTTTTAAAGAAGGTGTATTTCCTATGCTATTTTTCCCTAAAGGTATTGCAGATAAAATGGGAAAATCAAAGTTACCGAATTTGATGTAAATCTTCTTTTGCATGCAACGTTGTACATAAAGCAGTGTAGAATTTTATCTGGAAAGTTTGTACTAACTTTTATAAGACCATGAAATAAATTTGAAAATGGTTACACAGAGAAATGTGGCAGATTTCACGCTTTATAAAAGGAGAATCCTCATTGTTGTGAAAACTGCCTCCTTGAAACAAAATTAATTTAATCTTAACGTTAAGAGTCAGACAATTTCTTGAAAACTGTCATTTCCGATTTTTGTTTCAAGAGGCATATTTTTTAAAAATCTAACTTTTGGGGGGAAAATCATTATTGCCTTTGAAATCTAAGAACGCTGTGCTAAATTTCCCAGACATAAGTCATGTCTAGATTAGTCGAATGGTTACGCAGTTAGAATAGGTTGTAACTGAGTCTGACTTTTTTGATTGGGTTCGAATCCCGGAACAGTTGGAATTTTTTTTATACATATTTCTTTTAATCGCATGGAAATGTAATGTATATAGATAATTTAAGAATGTCAGAATAAAGTTATTTAAACGCTAGTCAATGTAATATTTTGCATGCGTGCTTAATTCTTTTCAGCATTACTTACTGTGTGAAGTCCCCGTTATGAACTTGAATTGTTAACATTTTCTTCTGAACAAGGGATTTCAAAACAATGTACGCATCAATGTAGAAAGTTGTCCCCCCCCCCTTTTTTTTAATGAAATAACCGGGTATGCCGTTTTCAAAGATACATGTACAGGTTGTTAAAAGCAAAAAAAAAATCATTAAAAAAAGTATGAATCGGTGATGAAGCAATGGATAGACGAAAATATGTACGGATAAATGTGTTCCACCTTTTTATTTAGACTAGGCGTTTATCTAGATATTATAGAAACATGCGATGATTATAACTACAACTCTGACGGTTTTCAAGAGCCAGAATCAGATTTATTCATGTAGCTCCAAAGAATGAAATTTCAAACACGCTGGACAGTAGAAATCAAATTGATATATGTTAACATCAAAATACAGAATATATGGTCATCTTCCTAACTCTATTTACGAAAATAAAATAGTGGTTGCCTTGTTCGATAGACATGCGCGTAAATTGTTTGTGTATGTTGCCTACATACGGAACATACCCACTATGTAAATATAGTCGTCTACGTAATGTGTTTATTTAAGGAATTAGGAATCATTCTTTGAGTATTATGAGTTGATAATTTTGGTCGGGCCGTGATCAAATCCGATAAAGCCCGAAGGGCTTTATGATAGATTTGATCAAGCCCCGACCGAAATTATCACCTAATAATATTCAAAGAATGATTCCTTATTACTTATATTTATATAATTTTCAGCAATTGTACGATTAAATATTTGAATATAATTAAGCAAACCCTGCTTGCGCCCCAATTATACGTCATTTGAATTTATTGGACTGTATAGTACAAAATCGATACGTAGTGTTATCACAGACAAAGACACTGAAAAATGTAAATATACTTAGATATGACTCTTCAAGCGTTAGGGGTATTTAAAGGTCCTTTCAACGTTGGGGAATAATCCCTCTTATTTCATCCGATTCGCCGCTCTACAAATCCCACGATGATATAAGGGCGCGTGATATTAGATCAAAAAGAATTCTAAACGGACTGAGGCCTTTTATTCATAACAATGCATTGTAATGGTTACAATTTTTATGAAGATTTTGGTAACGGTAATATACATTATATCTTTTCATAAAGTACATATCAATCTGAATGTTTTTCTATTGCATTAGTGATTTCGTTACTCTTTTTGTGTCACAGATTCGTCTGATGCAAAGTATTTTTGATGAAACAGAATAGCTAAAATCTGAAGAAATATACTACAAAAATATTTACAAGTTATAATGAGATTTCACAATTTTGATAGCACTCTCCTTTTTGCCATTTGTAATCCATGTTCAAAATATTGTCCGCGTCTCTAATCCAACAGTTCAGTTGTGAAATAAGCACATTATCTGCTATATAAAACGATGGGTTTTAAATCAAGACAGAGCCCCAGGAAACAACAAAAGTAGACATTGATATTTGTACTGAAAGTTCATTGGGGAAAATTGTTCAGATTGGAAATTATTTCTGGGAATTTCTGTAGAAAATATTCTTCTCACGTGAGTTCCCCAGCATCATATTTGGAAAATCTTGTTCAGTTTTACTGGCATTTGGATTTCTTGTGTAAAATCAAGACAAAGAAACTTTTGCAAGGACAGAAGGTTGGATTCATGAAAGCTCCTGATTTGTATTACATGTAACAGTAGGTAAATGGTAGGTCTATTATGTCAGATACGGGATTTGGACATGGTGCAATGCAAAATAAAAATCTGTCAGAAGCCAAATTACGATATTCAAGATACATGTACATTGCATTGTTTTCAATGCATGTATAAATCTATCTTTTAAGCATAATACAAAAGTGTTTTACTTGGTTGGTTGTTTTACGACTAAACAGCAGCTTATATACCTTCATTAAATAAATACATGTACTCATAAACTTTTGTGCAGGAGAAAAATTCACGCACGCGTATTGCAAAACCACTCGCAGATATTAGACGAAGAACAGTGATGCGCTTTACAAAAGAACTTAAAAGAATTACAACCAAATATTTCAATACACATTATTCATTAGGTACAAATACCGGACTTGTAAAATATCATTGTGGCTATTGGCATACATGTAGTCGGGAATGAATGGTTTTTGTAAAAAAAAAAATATTGCAGGCTAGGAATCATTTAATGAGACCTAAAAGATTTATGGATTCTTGTATATAAAACGCATGCTACACAGAACTACATGTGTACAAAAGAATGACGTCATAAAACTGTTTTAAGGATTACGTTTACTCAGGATTTCAAAAAATATTTTTGCAAAGTTCAATACCTAAAGTCAAAAATTGTTTTTAAAACATAAAATAACAATTTTATAAACAAATATCGATATTGATATCCATGTTTTGTTTATTTGTGGAAGATATGCTACGACAAAGGTAGATTTATATTAAAACAGAGGAAATTCGGTATAATTTTTTCAATTTTTCTTTTTTTTTCTTAAAGGGGCATGGTCATGATTTTGGTCAAAAATTCCTTTTTTCCGATTTTAATGTTTACAATGCTTCAGTAAGGCAGTTTTAATAGGCAACCAAAATTTGAATGTCATTCGTTGAGCTATAAGTGAGTTACTTTGCTATGTAAACAAAGCTTTTGTTTACATTTTAAATGTTGAAGTGAAAATTCCAGTTTTAGGCCTAAAACGAATGTGTTAAACGTTAGAAACTGTTTCTTTATGCTTAAAATGAATAAGAAGATAGACAAATCAGCTTGAAAAAGATTTTTACTGATATATTAGACCTATGTTAACAAAAACAGGGCACGAGCCTTGTTTACATGATAAAGAATTGTCTTGCTAATAATGCTACAACTGATCTCAAATTTTATTTGATCATTAGAAGTGCATTCCTAAAGCATTGTAAATAATAAAAACAGAAAAATAGAATTTGACCAAAATCGTGACCATGGCCCTTTTAAAACTTTCTGTAGCAATGTAAAGTGGTCCGAGTATCGCGAATCCGTCATAATACGGATTTTACAATATTGGTTCGACTTTTACATAGCGTTTTAGATACACGGTATTGATTTTACTCTACATCGCTGTTGTAAACAATGGCAATAATAAGCAATAACAACGGTAATATATGTATTCTATGAGAGTTAGAAATAATTAATGTTGAGAAACTCGATTCTGTCAAAGTAAAATGAGAAACGAAGTTTCTGAGTAACCAGGATCTCAGGTATGTTAATATCTTCTTTGTTTTGATGCCTCCCCCCCTCGAATTCTTCTTTTTCTTTTACTAAAACGGGTTTAAAAGAGACAGAAATTAATTAATGTTTAAATGATATCTAACATTGTTGACAGATTTAAGCAGAAAACTGTAGCAAAACGTGATTTTTACGGATTTTTTCCTCAGGGTCTACTTGGTTTAGAGCTTATAGCGTGAAAAGTAATCCGTCAACATATGATTTATTTTACCAAATTTTTTCTCTAAGATGTCATTCTATAAAATAAACACCAAGAATTTAGGTTTGAGTCCATAAAATAGTTTAAAAAAATGACCAAACACGATACATGCATCGCAATTTTTGTATTCTATTTTGATATATCAGGTCCATAAAGCGTACTTACTTACAACAATTTGCGCAAAATTATTGATGAGATATGGCTTAAATAAATGTTAATACTCTATTTTTTATGTCCTATTCTAATTTCCCCAAAATTGGTAATTATTTTTAGGAAAAACGGACGTCTGGCAAATTTCATCATTGTCAATAATTTTCGCAAGGGGGTACACCCGTTTGAGAGGTGATAACAAACAAACTAGCATGTAAACATACATATTTTCTTGTGTATATGTATTGCTAGAATGTATATCTATCATCTAAAGCTAAGCTTTAAATGATTGAGCCCATTAAGTGCCGAGTATAGGACTACCGTAATTGCAAACATTAAGTTTCTACGTGTTTTTTCGTATCATTTTACATATTTTGTGGTTGTATTATCTCGAGTTTAATTTTATATCTCTGGCTGGCACGTGATGGGAAAAATCTATAAAAAAAATACATAAAATTAATTCCAGATAGAATATCTCGAAAATTTGATCATTGACCTTATATAATGTTAATGTCAACAGTATACAGACAATAAATATAGTTTTAGGCAATCAATGGTTTGGAGCTCCTATTAGTCAGGTTCTTTTTTTAATACTCGATCAAAAATGGGTTGAATTTTGAAAATTGATAGAGAAAATTCGGATGAAATTATTTGTTAATTTGTAAATAGACAACAGAGGCGTAGAGCTCTACATTGAAGCACTGTAAGCATTTTTTCTGTATCTCAAATTTTTTGACACATTGTAGCATTGTTATTTTTTTTTTTTTGAAAATCCTGACATTCTTTTGCGTTTCTGCCGAACTTTTCCTGAAGCATTCCGAACTAGTAATGCTCTTTTCGAAACATTGACTGTTTTTTTCATCGTTTTACATATTTAATTTTGTGGTTGTATTATCTCGTGTTTAATTTCATATCTCTGGCTGGCATGTGATGGGAAATTAAATTCAAACAATGAGCTTAAAACGATTCATTGAAATATGAAATTAGTAAAGATATTCGTATTTCATCATTTTCCAACCACCAAATTGTTTTATTATTTTAAATGATTTTAAAATAAAGAAAACCTTGGTATGGGTGGACAATTTTGAAAAAAAATTTCAAAAACATTCTGAGGTCACTAGCATAAAAAGTAGGTCAGACCTATTTATCTAAAAGTGAAAAATAGCACCTCAGTAGTAGGGCTACAAGTACAATAAGTAGTTTTTCGTTCCTATTAGTGGAATTATTTCGCCCCCTGAGTAAACGTAATCTTAAGGCCAGACGACACGTTCCTCAATTTTATATAACTTTTTCCAGGATTTTGTTATTGATTTACTACTACTTTGACAAGCTTTCTTGCAAAAAATTAGGGTACCTTACCAGGCATTTGTGCAAGATACTAGAGTATGCAATTTCTTATATAATCTTATTGAAAATACACTTGAATTGCCGATATAAAAATTTTTGGCATATATATATATATATTTTTAAAATTTTAATCATTTTGAAAATGGTAATAAATAATAATAATTTTATTTGCTATATTATCAGGCCGTTGAAAATTTGAAAAATAATCATCATTTTTCGAGGAACGTGTCGTCTGACCTTAATAACGACAGGAATTTCCCCATGGCTATCACTGAACAACAAGTGAACGACTGTTCTCTGTTCATAAGAAATCGGACCGGTCAGTTTCCCGATTCCTTTAAACGTCTTGAAGATTGTATGAAAAAGCAGCTAATAACTGCACAAACCAGAGGTTTAATGATGAATACTATCAGAGATTTTAATGACTAGGACCCGGGGCGGATAGAACGCAGTGGTGGGCTGTGTGAAGAGTTACATGTAGGCTGTTTGAAAAACGGGTAGAATTTCTTATCGTTACACGGATTATCCACCTGCCTATACTCTGTCCCGAGTTTTTGCTCCCACCACTTTTCGATTGATATTTCGATACTCACAAATACCTTTGTGCTCAAACTACGTTCATCCTCTAATATAAAAAATGTCCAGATTATCTGTTTTGAAACGCCCCCTCTACCGCTTCAGGCTTCAGTACACAACCCAAAATAGAAAGTCTACGGGGATTTTGCATTGCATCAGCCATGAAATAGCCCGGATGATAACGTTGAAAAATTGTTCGAGGTATTCCGAGTGAGTTCCGAATGGTAAAAAGATGTAAACATTTCCCATTATAAATCTCCGTAAGAAATTTGTTTTCGTTCCTGTGAACTTTTTTGAGTGAAAAATGATAATGTGTCAATTAAGATATCTTGGATATTTTCCCTTTTATCGATTTTATTTGTATTTCTTTCACAGGTATGTGTATTTTTATTAAAAATCATCAAAAAGCGATGGAAGCAATAACTTGGGACAGACTATAATAGCGTACACACACAGGCACCTGACGTCATATATTTTTCTCGTAATAAAAAAAAATACTCCGCTTACCTAGTAATTGACAAGGTACCCATCCCCGCCATCTTGGATTTTTTTTAAACTGTCACATCGCCGTGAATTTTCGCTTATAACTCAGCGGTAACATTTTTCTGCGATCATCTCCGCCGTCCGATCGGTCATTCAATATCTTAGCTTACTGCTGATTCAACCAAATCGGCCCATAACATCGTTTATTATTAGAAATATCTCCTTATTCTGTATCTACTGCTGCTGATTTGCGACAAAAAGCTAAAGGGTGGACGGAAGTTGACATAAATCGCGTCATAATATGGGTAATCCCTTCCAAATATAGCACTGATACGAATATTCAAAAGGCGTCAATTTTGAATTCGATCAACATACGAGTTAAAATTAAGAAAAGGGATACTATAAACAATCAATTATAAATTTTGTTACACAAAGTTTATATAAACATGTTTATAAATGCATATATTTTGAAATATTGAAACAAACACACGTTGCAGGGAAATCTCATTTACATATTGGTGACAACTTCTGTCCACCCTTTAGACATTTATCGCATATCTAAGGCAGTAGATGTAGTTCGAGTGGTTATTTTTATTAATGACAGGTGTAATGCACCGTTTTGGTTGAATTGGTTGTAAGCTTAGATGTTGAATGACCGATCGGGAGACGGAGAGGATTGCAAAATAATTTTACCGATGAGTTTCAAGCAAAACTTCCAGCTGATGTGCCAGTTTTAAAAAAATCCAAGATGGCGGGGATGGGTACCTTGTCATTTATTAGGTAAGCGGAGTATTTTTTTTATTATGAGAAAAATATATGACGTCAGGTGCCTGTGCGTACACACCGTATACAACCCCTAAGGCGGGGGAGTCGACAAAGAGTATGGGGGAGTCGATTTTCTCCACTTCGGAGACGGGAGAAATTTAGGTCATTCCTTCTATAGGTATTTATAACAAGTATTTCCAAAAAATATATACCGCACGGAAGACAGCGATAGTCGTACTTTGTGTTGGTCATTGGTACGGGGGAGTAGAAAAATAAAATTTAATGCACTTTATCGTGGATGTTTAACTTGTTTTGACAATATAAATAACACACAAACAAGGTCTATAACATTCGACTTTATCTGATGAATGTAATGGTTTTAATTATTTTTACAGATATTTAAGCAATAAACACAATGTCCTTAAGTACATGTACTGCTCATATTTTCTATTAAATTTCGTATTTTGTTTTCTTTTTCAGAAAAGATTCGATTAAAAGAAAATGCGTTTATTGAATGGTATTTCAATCCCTCTAATTGTTAAGAAAATAGACATTTACGGGACACGAACTGTGTGTTGAATTTGTGTGATTTTTTTTTTCTTGATTGAGTGATTCAATTAAAGCTACATCGAGTGCACGGACTTGCTCGGGCTGGGCTCAAACTTTCAAGTAACTATAGTTATCATTACCATGGTAACTTTTACATGTAAGGGAAATGGACTGTTCCTTCTGTGTAACGTTTTGACAGTTATCGTAATTAATTATAACGTACTTTTAATAACTTTTTATGAATAATTGATAAAATAAATCATAAGTAGATGTAAATATATAAACCGTAAAATGCTTTCTTTGGTGATTCATAGGGTTATGATGGTGGCAAGCATATCAGGAAATATACTTACGTAAACCGACAACTCGAGTTACGTACTTTTCTTCAATGCTAGCTACCATCATACCCGCATGAATCACAAAAAAAGGTCATTTAATTGTTTGAATAAACACATTTTGTGATTATACTTGTAATAAGCATATATTTGGCGTACAGTAGGTGACAAATATGTATATGTAATTCAACAGTCAAATACAGTCTAACTTCGATCAGCCCCATAAACACAATAGCAGCAAGCATTCTGTTCACATACAGTCAACAGGAATACAACTACTAGTATCTTACAGACACCACAAAACAAATGTAACAAGTCATCGACGCCTTACTACTAGTAGAAAACCATATTGACGAGCATCCATCAACCACCCTTCGCCTCCTTAAAAGGAGAACACCAAATCGGCAGATAATTCAATTACGCTTCTATCATTTATGATAGATGTCGTAATAGAGAGAAGAAACCAGACGATGATAGCAAATACGTAAATTTATATGATATACCGATGACGAAAACAAATACACCATGTTAAATAACATCCTCCTTATGTGTGCATGCTTATATGAATGAAAACAATCGAATTACAAAAAACAAAACAAAGGAAAAAAAATACACAGGAAAATGACAAATTATAAGAGTTAAATGATTTGCATTTTTAGTATTTGATCTTAGAGTTTTGTGAATGTTGTGTTGAGCCCCATGTGCCTTTGATATGGTTTAAGACATACAAACTATAAAAAAGAGAAAAAGTCAAGTTATAGATAAATATCTTTTTATTTGAACACATATTTTGCTTTTCTAGCTACTGTTTATAAAACCATTTATATATACTATACTTTATCTATTGACTATTGATATCAAATGAACTTAATAAGATGACAAAAGTTCAATTTAAAATTAAACATACAGTAATTTCTACTCCCTCGTACGTTCTGTTTTCCGAAAAAAGCCTCCCCCTACGTTGCCGTTACATCTGAACAGAAAATGCTCCGATTATTTATTGTCCCCCGCCGCAACGCGGAGCGGGGACATAGAAATGCCGGCGTCCGTCCGTGGGTCCGTGTGTCCGTGTGTCCGTGCGTCCGTCCGTCACACTTTTTTGTAAGCGCTCTCATGCCTACAAATTTTGACAGATTTTCATTACATTTATACCAAATGTTTATACACCTATTACCTTGGTCAAGTTCGAAAATCAGCATTGGTCGATACTTTTTG
>WFKH01006014.1:20496832-20540058 GCA_016163765.1 Magallana hongkongensis | reverse complement strand
CTCACAATATACAATATTTTTACCAATATATAGGTTTACACTCTACTATGCATAATATCTTCATAAATTTTTATTCAACAGTGTATATATCTTCATAGGTTTACACTCTACAGTGTATAATATCATAGGTTTACACTCTACAATGTACAATATCATCGTAGGTTTACACTATACAGTGTATAATATCTTCATAGGTTTACACTCTACAGTGTTTAATATCTTCATACGTTTACACCCTACAGTGTATAATATCAGCATAGGTTTACACTCTACAGTGTATAATATCTTCATAGGTTTACACTCTACAGTGTATAATATCACCATAGTTTTACACTCTACAATGTATAATATCATCATAGGTTTACACTCTACAGTGTTTAATATCTTCATAGTCTAACACTTTACAGTGTATGTAATATCTTTATAGGTTTACACTCAAAAATGCATAATATCTGTATAGGTTTACAATCTACATTGTATACTACCGCTATCTACATAGTCTTACACTCTTTAGTGTTTAATATCTTCATAAATTTTCATCATACAGTGTATATATCTTCATAGTTTTACACCCTACAGTGTTTAATATCTTCATAGTTTTACACCCTACAGTGTATAATATCATCATAGGTTTACACTCTCCAGAGTATAATATCTTCATATGCTAACATTCTACAGTGTATAACATCTTCATAGGTTTACACTCTACAGTGTATAATATCTTCATAGGTTTACGGTTTACACACCATTCTTACATCTGCTCACACTAAACAATATATTTAGGTATGCTATTTTAACAGTTCACAGTGTATCTTGATTTATATCCGCTAACAGTATACTCTCCTCTTTTTCTGTAAACAGCTTTCTTTTCTTTGGTCGTTTTAAGTATATGATCTTACACGAAATATGCTAATTTACAACAGAATGTATTCAGAATGTGTGATTTTCCATTAATTATTCAGATCATCGGCTTACCTCCTTTCCTTCTTTAAAGATTTTAAGTTACTATTTCTCGTTGTTCTGGTCTGCTTGACATTCTGTAAATTCACTTGTTCACATTTAATGATCTTACACACTTTACAAATATACACAGGCAGTGATTTTTTTACTGTAAATATCACAGCGCTTAATGTTTTTAGTACAATGTAAACGTTAAACAACTTGTCCTCCATAGGCCGAAATTCTACGCCTGTTTACAGCTAACGACCTCCTCGCAATGCATATGTTTACAGTTAAATAATTTTGAATTTACTGCCACCCGGTTAATACATTGACAATATGACAATGTCTTAAAACATCTACAGTTATTTTTCGCGCGCGCTCTTTTAGTATATTAACTGTTTAGAACAATGCTTTTATCTCTTTACAGCTATATACAGTTTCTGAACAAGATGATGCTATTTGTCGTCTGGGTGTTCATCTTGTGTTTCCTGGAGGGCTTTGCCGTGAACGGTATATCTAACGCGGGCCTTCCCGCCATAGAGAAGCACTTCAGTATTTCCTCTACCAAATCGTCGGTCGTCCCGAGCTCTCAGGATTTCGGCGCCCTAGCTGTGGTACTGTTTGTCAGCTTCATCGGTGCCAGACTCCATAAGCCCCGTGTAGTTGCTTATGGTTCTGTGATCATGGGCATCGGGTCGTTCCTCTTCATCGTACCTCATCTGGCGGAGGAATACAACTTTGGAGGTTAGTCCTATTCAATTTATTCGTTATTTGACCACTTTGCGTCATTTGTTATTGAACTACGATGCGATCCACCTTATAAGATCAGTTTGGTAGTGCTCTTGACATTTACGTTTGTATGTAAAGAAACCGTATACTACAATAAAAAATGAAGAACATTAATCTTATATGACCTAAATATATATAATAAGTCTATGCAATCATTTACCATATTTTTGTTCCGATTGTTATTTCATAAAAAATGTCAAACTGTGACATACGAATGTGCATCCTTTTTTTTTTTTTACTGGATAAGCCCTCACCACTGGCAGTTACTTGTATAATTCTGTGGCACACATTGTGCCTCCCCAAGTTAGCCCAAACTATCCTATCGTTTTTGTTCTAAACACGCACATGTTGTGGGTTCGAATCCACAATGAGCAAACTTTACCATTTTATATTTCGCAACTTTTTCAGGTGGTCCACAGGACACAAACGCAACAAGCGTCTGTAACGGGACTCGGGGTGCGGTGTGGAATGTGATGAGCAGCTGTGATTCCCCGGGGGACAGGTTCATCCCGGCCCTGGTGATAGCGCAGATCGTTCATGGGATAGGGTTCTCTCCTATGTTCACCCTTGGAGTGGTTTACATCGAAGAAAACGAAGAAAAGGCCTTGGCAGCAGTTTACATAGGTATACAAAAGTACTAAGATATTTACATCAGATCAATTTAGGTAGAAATCGGGCATTGGAGTCATTTTCCAATTAAGTTTTTATGTAATGAGTTAAAAACATCAGTTATATACATCTGTTTATTCCTCTGGATTTTAGCAATGTTGTTTAATTTTCTTTAAAAAGGAAATTGAGCTGCAAAAGTCATATTTTTAAAAATCATCAAATTGCAACCCTTTATTTTTTATTTTGATTTCAACAATAAGAATACCTGACTGGGGAAGCATTCCGCTGTTTAAAGAAATTGTAAAGTAACATAGCTAAGTCATACATAATAACAAACTAGAACGGGTCGCCTTTTCCTAAAAATGGTATACAATGTACTAGCTGTAAATTTTATTTATGTATTCAGAAACACTCGTGTCAACAATGCTCCCGTCAGTGTTTTACAATGGTAATTTTTCCGCGGGTCATAAGATTTATTTAATTTACTCTCAGCTGTTTTCAACTGTTTTAATAAATCATACGCAATTCTCAAGAAACAAGTCAGATTGAAATACGTGTGCCTTGGTATTATTTGAACAGCCCTCCAAAAATCGAGTTCTAATTTTGCTATCTCACCCTTATTTTACTGCTTCCTTCGTTGAAAATAATACCTAAATATTTTATTTTAGCAAACTCAACAAGGTAAAGGACGCCTTGTACTTACTGTTGCTTTAATTTGATGAAATAACAACATCAGGCAAAAGACTTCTTAGGGTGGTATGGGACACCTGTCGATATTAATGTGGATAAAGAACACAACAATCAAAATACTTTCACCGTTTTAGAATTTTAGAATATTTTGAAATAAAAGTGGGAGGGGGTCAAGTCCCCCCCCCCCCCTTTTGATGCTAGGTCCCTGTTTTATGCATACATTACATCATTTATCCCGAAAGATTTGATTAAATATACCGGTGATAATTTCCCCTTCGAATTTACCATTAACAATTTTACGTAAGAACATTTAGTGTCTGCCTGACATATTTAATTGCAGATCATGGTCAATGTTTGGTTTCTTTCATGTTTGTTAACAAAATGATCAAAAAGATTTGACAGCGTATTTTTAAAGCAACTGTGCATGTATTGGAAGAAAGTGAAATAGATGTCTTGAAGAATGATAAAGATCCACCTACCATATATGCATTTTGCAAATCAGAATAATCTAAGCATTTTAAAATATATTGTCCTTAATAGAGTAATCTTCTTTTTTGTCTCTTGGAATAAATCATTAATCACATCTTATTGTAAGTTATGTTGAGAATCTGCCAACATCAAATTTGATAAAACTTTTCTATTGCAATGAATAAATACAATATATTATGAAGGTCGCATTCGCTGTCTCTTACAATACTGTTTCTGATTCCAGGCCTGACCTACGCAGCCGCGGCTATTGGTGTGGCCGCTGGCTTCTTTGCAGGCGGCCAGATCCTGCAGAACTATTACGTGGATTTTGACAGAGTGAGGTAAGAGAAGGTTTCCTAGGATGCCTCCTATATAGGTGTATTCCCGCGTAATGTAGATTGCCGTGATTGTTACATTCTGCACACTTAAACCAAAATAGTAAATTCACTTTGTAGTTGAGACTTTCAACATGGTCTCTTAAATCAGAGGGACCTTTCCATTTTCATAACCTGTATTTGCTTTCCTGATTCATCTCTATATTTTTAGTGTTGATTTCGATGCCAAAGATCCCCGATGGGTCGGAGCATGGTGGTTTGGTTTCGTTTTTACCTCCATATTCTTTGTCCTTATTGCCCTCCCTATTTCACTCTACCCCAAATCAATGCCAGGTATGGATTCCCGTGTGTTGTTTGGATTAAAATTTCTATTGCCACGCTTAACTTCAATAAGTCTTTTTTCATTAATTTTTTACAATCTGTTCACACAGGGAGCTTAAAATACAGAGCAGGCGATAAACCTAAGGACCCGGATGACGACAAACTCACACTGTGTCAGCTGGCGGGAAAACTTTTCAAATTATTCTTTAAGACATTCCTGCATTTGGTATGATTAATGAAGTTTTATACATAAAACACAATTAGTCCCTAAAATTCGTTTCGGAGAAATAACTATTGCACAAGTACTCTTTATCTAAATTTTATACTTTTATTTCTAAAGACTAAACGTAAAGGCTTTCTTACACCTAAAAAAGACATGAAATAAAATGTTAAAGTGTGAGAATCATCTGAAGGGGCAAATTTTCGTGGATGCTTTAATTTTCTCTACATGTCATAATTCGCACGAAAATTGAGTCAAATTGAATATCAATGATTCTTTTTATACATACCAAAGAAACCTATAGGGTTTTTTGTTACATAATAAAAGCGATGTGTATTGGATTTCCCGGTAATAAATATGCCTGTAAAGTTAAAGTTGACTATTGTTTGGTGTTCTTTTGCAAAGCTTAAAAATCCCATCTTCATGTTGATGAACTTTGCCGGAAGTGTCCAGACATTGATAATTGCCGGAGTAGGAGCATTCTCATTTAAGTTTCTAACGGAGCAATACAACTTGGACTTCGATACTTCTGGAAACCTTATAGGTTAAAACAGTAATCAAAACTACATGTTATTACGTAGTTTACCGTACTAAACAAATCTTCTCTTGAGCGGAGTATGTATTTAAAACTATTCGAATCCCTCTGTTTCTTTAGGGGGTCTGATTTTGGTTGGATCCTTTGGGATGTTCCTGGGAGGTCTCCTCGTCAAACTTCTCCGGCTGGAGATGTTGGGAATGACAAGGCTTTGCGCAATCGTGTCCTTCCTTTCGGGACTTTTCGGTATAGCATTCTTAGCTGGATGTCCGGAAACCCAATTAGCTGGACTACAAGTTCCCTACACAGGAAGTTCGTGAGTATTTACGGAATCCTTTAATTACTACGTGTTTTAACAATTTAAAAATTCTTTGTGTTTATATTGTGTTGTATTATTTTTGTTCCTTGCAAATTGGTTTTTACATACCAGTAAACTTGCAGTTGGTTTGAAGCAAGCAACCCAATCGTACTGTTACCTATAATAAATCAGTGTTCCTGTTGTAATATTTTTCTCTCGCCTATCTCCCGCCAGCATCATTAATGGTTACGCTGACTCCTGCCACGCCTCTTGTGACTGTGACCGCCAAAGCTTCTCGGCTGTTTGTGGCGCGGATCAAAAGGTTTACTACTCTCCCTGCCATGCTGGCTGTCAGAGCAGTGTAGGAATGGGTCCTATGGTAAGTCACGTGACTCATGCGAATGAAGACTGAAGATATTGTAATTAAAGCTGTAAAGAATATATTTATCTTCACGTGACTTCCGTGAATTATAACTGATAATTTATAATCATATCTGTAAAATTATAGTAGTAAGTCTATATTTTTGTGATTCAAAGTTTGTGTTTTGGCGTATTTTAGGCTGCTTACCATAACTGTAGCTGTATAGGGGGAGCTGGAACAGCGAAACAAGGGCGCTGTGAAGACAACTGTTCCCAGCTGAATATCCTGGCCCCCTGTATGTTTCTTTCCATGTTGTTTGTTTTGACCGCCGCAACCCCCACATCAATTGTGACCATGAGGTACTTAATCTCATTATTATATACCGGTATATTATAATGTATTTACAACACATTTCAGTCAATCTCGCATGCGCGATTTAATTAAGGATTAATATATCATTCTTTGACTATTAAAGTCGTGTCGCGACCAAATCCAATAAAGCCCGAAAAGTTTTATGATATATTTGATCCCGTTACAACCGTTATCATCATCCTGTAATGTTCAAAGAATGATTCCTTATTACTTATATAATTTTCAGCAACTGTACGCTTAAATGTTAAATTATTGTCATTTTAACGTTATTTTTATTTATGCATTTATAATTATGCAAACCCCGTTTGTACCCCGTACAGTACGTCATTTGCCTCATTGATAAAATAATGTATTGAACTAAACGTTACAAATTTAATTTATATAGTGTTATTACAGACAAAGACATTGGAAAATCA
This sequence comes from Magallana hongkongensis, assembly GCA_016163765.1. Taxonomy (NCBI): domain Eukaryota; kingdom Metazoa; phylum Mollusca; class Bivalvia; order Ostreida; family Ostreidae; genus Magallana; species Magallana hongkongensis. Next base: position 20,533,702 of record WFKH01006014.1, on the reverse strand, counting down.
AAACTTGAAATTACCCTTGACACAAAAATTTGATGACACCAGAAAAATGCCAATACTTTGTTTTAGACGGGTCAAGTTTGTTTAACCCTTATTATGGCGGTAAAATCGTTCTGGTTCAAAGAACTTTTAACCATTTCAATACTCTTGGTGTTAAATGACCAAGTATTACCAGTGGAAACCTCGTTATAAACTTTGATTTTCGCCGCTTAATTATGATCGAAGCTTTTAAAAAAATATATAGGGATGTGTTAAAGAAGTTTTTAATTTTGCTTGTTTTGGTTACTCATATAGCAAAATATGTATGCTTGTTTCTACTGTAACCGTGAGTTCAGTATTTTTGGGGTGTGGACAAACTAAACTATGATTTTTCGATTTCAGATGTGTTGAAGATCATGAAAAGCCATTTGCATTAGGCATACAATGGGTTTTTATTCGTTTATTAGGTAAGACACAATTATTTCTTTCAGTGCATAATGTACACAAGTGTATATATATATTTTGATCCAACCCCTCAACAGATTCATTAAAACGAGGACAAAACATTCGATTTGACCAATATTTATTATGCATCAAAATGACATAAAAGGATTGGACGTCAGACAGTGTCTATACAAGTCCTCTCAACGGTTATAAGGTTACAAATGATTTTCAAAATATTTAAGTTATAGTAGTATAATAGAATAATAAGTACATGATATAATATGAAACCGATTATAGCAATTAAATGAATTGAAACAAAACATTCGAATGGGGGCGATGTTAGGACGTGACCTCATATGTACCATTATACTTTCAAGATTATATCATTTTGTATTTTTGCATTTCTAATTTTAACTTTTATAGTTTAAAATTGATTCCATTTTCAGGAATGATTTTCATGAATTTTAGCTTGGTTGCGCCAGTTTACACTTAATAAACTGAGATGGCTATTAAAAATGCGTAAACTTTAATTTCTTCCCCGAAGGCTATGCGTGTATAACTTGGGTAGCTATTAAATTCATTCCTCGTAGTTTGATTTTCAACCATTTACTTTGAAAAATTAGATTGTCCTCCAAAATGACATTTAAATCGAAAAAAGTTGTATGTTACGATCAGTGGATGGATTTTTTTTTCCATAAAAGTCATCGACATTAATTTAAATATTTCGGACAATTATTTATTGTTGCGTTATGACCAGAATTGGAAATATATTTTATTATGTATGTGTGTGAATTATATTTTCTTTGCAACTTGTTATTGAAATTAATTAATACATATACATGTATTGAGATATGTTTTTAATTTATTGGCGAACTTACATTCATTTGAACCATCAAGGATAAAAATTTTACAGGGTATTTTACCAAAGAATTGCATCTTAAAAATATTTACAGCCTTATTAAATAATCCTCATTGCACAAACCTTGAATTAAACAATACGTTTACAACTACATGTATTTCAATCATTATAATCTTATTAACTGAGTTAAAAGATAGATCATGAAAATCTCTTATAATTGTATCTAAATTCTATATCTATCTGTAAATTCGATCATAAATCCTAAATTCCTGTGTAAAAAGGTTGGATTAATTCAACTCGCCTTGTAAAATGCTTTGAAATGACGCGCCATCCTTGTCGTCATCTTTGTCGTCTGATTCTCTCTATACATCTTTGTTGTTTGCTTCTTTCTATACATCTTTACGTCTGTTTCCTTCTACATGTATACATCTTTAATTGCCGTTTGCTTCTTTCTATACATCTTTGTCGTTAGCTTCTTTCTACACGTCTTAGCCATCTGCTTCTTTCTCTACATTTTTGCCGTCTGCTTCTTTCTATACATCTTTGCCTCTTCTTCTTTCTCTACATTGCCGTGTGCTTCTTTCTATACATCTTTGCTGTCTTCTTCTTTCTCTACATTGCCGTGTGCTTCTTTCTAAACTTCTCTGTCGCCTGCTTCATTGTAGGCATGATTCCAGGTCCGGTGCTGGTGGGCTGGGTCCTGGATCAGTCCTGTCTGATTTGGTCCGGTGGCTCCTGCGGCTCCTCAGGGTCCTGCCTCCTCTATAGCCACGACCAGATGGCGGTGGGGATCATGGCGTGGTGGGTTCTCGTATCCATGGTGGCCTCGGCGCTTTTCTTCATTTCATCCATCATCATTGTGTGCCGGGGCTCCTCTAAATCTTTAGATCTATAGGTCGATGGTTGTTTTTTTTTCAACTTGTTTCATCGACCATTTTTGTTTGATTATCGTATTTTTCTGTATACCTAAAATAGCTACCGTATTGTAACGAATTTAGCTATTTTCTCTTACGAAGATTTTCAGAATGAAATAGCCTCTGTGGATATTTTTAGCAATTCAATAAACAAATAACTCTAGTAATATATGGGTACACATTTTTTAGTTACTAATAGGATACATATAGAAGACTTGCATGCGTATCGACATATTATGACAATTATATACAAATGGAATGCATGTACATATAGTAGAATTCATGTTACATGTACATGTGTACCCAAATGCCATTGTATTATGACGATTAGTAAATATATACGGAATACATATTATGCATGCGTGCAATACGGTCATGATTACACTTCATTCCTTACTTTTGTTGCTTTGTAAATACAGATTCCAGATGACAAATATTTTGTTACAATTGAACAACCCTTCTATACTATTGTTAAAAATATAACATTGTTAGTTTGTTGATGGAACTACTCCTTCATGATCAACCAAGGGCATTCAAAAATATTATGTATTTCATCATAATACATGTAATCCATATTATAAATATATTGTACTTTATCTCTCAGATCATGGTATTCAGGTAATCAAGTGTATCTTCTTTTTGAAATATGCATTTTATGAAGGGAGCATCTAAAGATTGCAAAAAACATCAAAGAGGGTTACAACTTACACAGAGAGGATAAATATTGATATGTTTTTAGACTTTTTACTTTTTTCTAAAAGATTTTTACCTGGGTTATACCAGGGATTTGTTGTTAATGATTTTACGTCTTAACTAAAACAGCAAAAGTTTTGCGCGGTTAAAACGAATTTTAAACAGCTGCCAAAATCGTGCAAATCAGGTTTAACTGTACTTATATCTCTGTTCATTTTTCTTTACATGTAAATATTGTTTGAATACGTGAATAATTTTTCAAATGTACATGGACTTGAGTAAAAAGGGGGGAGAGGGTATTTAAGGCGTTATTACCTGCCGCCAGGTGGCGGATCAATTGTACATATATTAGAGATGTGCATATTACTTTGATTTTAATTTCTGATTAAACATGAGAAAAATATTAGCTGTTGAACTCAGTCTTTTTTTAACAAAATGTTGCATAAAAGGTACCCCATTGTACGGATAATTTTTCCGACAGTTTTCAAGATAAGATCTTTTTTGTTTTACAATTTAATTGTAGATATATGCAAGACGTGTATATTACATGTATTTTGTTTTTGTGAATTTATGAGAAAAATGCCAGTATTGAACTTAGTACTTTTTTCCATAATATTGCACACAGGGTGCATCATCTGTCCAAATAACTCCTACAGTTTTCAAGATAGGAAGTTATGTGCATTTCAGTTGTAAAATATGCACCATAGAGATAAGCATTATACTTTAATTTTTTATCGACAAATGGATTATGGATATTGTTCACACAAAAGAAAACCCGGTTTGCTGTCACATTGACAACTTTCTGTTAGTTTTTTGTTTCTGTTTTTTTTTTTAAAGACGAATGGTTAGCGGTCGTTCTTTTGACGCTTACGTCAATTGCTTTCTTGTAATAAGGGCTGATATAACAAAATAGAAGCATAATTTTGTTAATATTCATGTCTTTTTGATATTTCGGTGTCTTTTCTCTTTTTAAATTGTTGATGTTATGTGTTTCGACTATATTGAGATTTTATATGTTTTGTTTTATCGAATACTAGTATTGCAATTTAATTTTTTTTTAGATACAGCAAATAGTTCCAGATATGAGCAATATATATGTAGCAAAACGATTTATTATGTTAGCTTTTTATACGTGAGTTTTGTATGTATATATCATTTTTATAATTAAAATCAAATCTTTTACAATCAATGAATATATTACACATTTAAAAATAGAGACATGATTCCGTGATTTTTCTTTACTTTAAATATCATGAATCATTTTTTTCGAACAAGAAATTCATCACTTTATAGTTATTTGAAATAAATATCCAGAAGTTTCAGTTGCGTTTTGAGTTTAAACAAGATTAATATTTTTCTGTAACATTTCATGTGGGTATTCATATGAAAGATTCTGTAATCTGAATCTTCCGAAATCTAACACTTTCTTGAAGTAAAATTAATAAGGTTAGTTTAATTTCCTTTAAAGCTAATTTCAGGCAGATCTGTTTCTTAATACATGTACAAATTAATGATGGCCTGAATATACCACACGTGTCATTTTAGAATAGCATAACGATTGAGTAAGACTTCGCTAGACTCGTTTTTTTGGTCTACCACAGGCTATCAATCACATTCGCAAAGACTTTAAATAGCCATATATTTGGCATGGATAATCAAGGTAAGTTATTACAGGAGTCAAAATTATTTTTACACACCATGATTTTGGGATATCTAACTAGTGATTATTGTATCATTATTGAGAAAAGTTTTGTCATACTAGTATATAACTTCTATTCTATCTTTAATTTTCAAGACGTCGAAAAATTAGGAAAAAAGTCAAAAGAAATAACTACATGTACATGTACTGGCTTGCTACATATGTCTTTAAGAGGACCGCTTTATTAGCTCACCCGAGTCAAAGACTAAGTTAGCTTTTCTGATCAATTTTTTTCCGACTTCCGTCATCGATGTTGTTGCTAGCGTAAAATCACTTTATCACCTTCTCTAGGGCAACTTGGCTATATTCAACCAAACTTGGCACAAATCATTTTAGCCGAAGAGCTTTAAGGTTTGTTTAATGTATTCTGGTGGGAAAGGAAATCGGAACAATCTCTTAACAAAAGGGAGGTAATAAATTTCGGATTTAATATAAAGCCTGAAAAGAGGGTGGGTGTCTGAAAAAGTCTTCTCTTATTCTATATAGAAATATATAGGGAAAATATTTTAAAATCTTTATAATTCTTGGGTAGGGGATTCATAGAAAGGCCACAGTTGATGATAGTGGTGAGTTCCAGTTTATATAGAAACACATAGAAAAAAATCTAATGAAGAGAATGGATTATTATTATTTTTTGCTTTATTTTTCAGCTCACCGAGACGAAGTCGGGGAAAGCTTATGCTATACCCTCGGCGTCGGCGTCCGGACCAGGTTAAAGTTTTTGGAGCATGTCCTGCTTCTAAGTCATTTCATGTCCTATCTTCACCAAACTTGCATGGATGGTGAAACTGCGCAGACGTAACAGACTTGGATGCTGAATCTGGGCCATAAATTCCAGATGCTGAAGGAGTTTTAGGTTTTTGGAGCAGGTGCCCTTTGATGACCATATCTTAACTTTATACTGGTCTTAACTTCACTGAACTTCCATGGATGGTTTATCTGATGGAACATATACAAATGGCAAGTTTGAATGCTAAATCTGAGACATAGGTTTCGGATGCTGGAGGAAGTTTTTGGAGCAGGCGCCCGTTGATGACCATTTCTAAGTTATTATTGGTTCTGTTTTCACCAAACTTGGATGTATGATACATCTTGTAATACTGATGCACGCGACAGGCTTGGATGCTAGATCTGAGCCAAAGGTTTTGGATGCTGGAGGAGGTTAAGGTTTTTGGAGCAGGTTAAAGTTTTTAGAGCAGGTGCCCTTTGATGGCCATATCTGATTTATTATTAGTTCTACCTTTACTAAACCTGGATGGATGATGCATCTTTTGATACTGATGCACTTGACGGGCTTGGATGCTAAATTTGAGCCATAGGTTTCGGATGCTGCAGGAGGTTAAGGTTTTTGGAGCAGGTCACTTGTTTAGGTAAATAATGGTCCTTACTGATTCGAACTTGCATGGTTGATTTAACTATGTTAATGAAAGTGTTCTTGATTATCCAGATGCTAAGGCAGGTTGAAGATTTTAGAACAACTCAAATTGTGTTCGGGTCTTCGAGCTGTTTACATAACGAAGAAAATTCTGTTCATACCCAATCAGACTTGCACAGTTAATATAACTATTGATGTGTAATATAGAGGTATTGAACAGATCTTGATTACATGTACCTGGATGCTAGAGCAGGTGTAAGTTTTTAGAGTAGTTGAAAGCTGGTTTGAAGGTTGGAAAAAAAATGCTGTTCTGACCAACTTTCATAGTTCATGTAACATTAGATTTGAAACATAAGGCTAGCTTCAGATACAGAGCCTGATCTCCATTATCAAGGATGCTAGGAAAACCTGGTACTACTTCACTCAGTCTTGCTTGATAGATGTGATTGTTGATATATAATATCATATTATTCCTATTCCTATATGGTATTGCATCAAATGAACAGTATCATATTATATTGTATAATACAATATCGTTGAATATGGAACGCCTCAACTGCCTTATGTTGATAATCTTCATAATATGATGGTATTTCAACATTACATGATGATACTTCAACATTACTTGATGGTACTTCAACATTACATGATGATACTTCAACATTACATGATGATACTTCGACATTACATGATGGTACTTCAACATTGCATGATGGTACTTCAACATTACATGATGATACTTCAACATTACGTTATGATACTTCACCATTACGTGATGATACTTCAACATTACATGCTGATACTTCAACATTACATGCTGATATTTTAACATTACATGCTGATATTTCATTAAATGATGGTATTTTAGTATGCGGTGGTTCTAAATTAGCCATAAGCACCGGGATCGTGATTCCGTAAAACTCGGGGATATTACGAAGAGAATATAGGACTAAAGTCAAGCTACACAACAATTCAAACAAGCTTCATTTACCTTTATTTCTTTATATAAAAATGGACACTTTTCGAACCCAATTGGTTATTATTAAAATCTATATTGCCAAAACTAGAGCTTGTGCCGCTCATGTGAAACTGGATTCTGGAGGGAATTGTGGCACGGTCACCTTCATTATATTTGTTGGAACCTGCGCCGAAATCTCTCTGTGTCAAACGACTTCCGAATCCCATTATTATTACTCGTCCTTGTTTAGGCGCCTTCAAATTCGATGTCAATTTTATAAGTACGTTTTATGTCGTGGGTTGACTGTTTTAATCCTGCAAGCGGGCGCCTTCAATTGGCGCTTGTTTACCACTGTTTAGCCAGGTCGATCTATTGGTTTTGGCGCTTCAACGCCACTAAACAGTGACTTACTGTCCAAGGGACTTTTAAGGGAATCAGAGTACGAGTCTCCACAAGTAAATAAAAAAATGGGGGTGGGGGGGGGGGGGGGTCAGTTGCCCCGTATTTTAAAATATTTGATCTATTAATCTACATTTGATCGAATTTCCATATTTACATATGTGGTTTCACCTTGTTTTAAAAAAATGAAACGGTCAGTTCGTTAAAACTTTCTTTATATTATATATGTTTCAACAAAAAGCGTGTTGGCTAAAAAGAGAGTAAGTTAAATGAGTTTGGCTTCATGAAGCATTTACAGTGCTCATATTGCATAATTTCAGTAACTTAGCGCATCTGTCAAAATACATGTAAAAAAAAAACTACTGCTGGCACTAAAGAAGTACACAGTACAGCTCATAAGAGAGGATCTCTACTAAATAAAAATAATGTCGGAACATACGATTTGTTTGGGTGCAATGTATTTAGGCATATGACAACCACACATACAGCTTATAAGATCACGGCTCCATGCAAAGGATAAAGCATTGTATTGCTGTTGAATCTGATTTTAGCAGTAACTGTTCTGTTGAACAAATCTTTGCTTACATTGCCCATTCCTACACGTTGATCTCCAGGGAGAGCCCATCAATTCCCATAAGTCCAATCTAACATAAATAACAGAAGTCTTTGTTTAGGTGCTATTAATATTTTTAGCAGTCCGCTCTGACCAAGCGCCAAACGATTGGGTTCTGAATGCACATTTTTGGACCAAAAATCCCCTGGGGGACTTTTCGTACCCCCTGATTTTTATGCGCTGATGGGGAGCCCCAAATGGTCTCACCAAGCAGCCATTCTTTGAAATTAAAAATGACCCTTTTAAAAGACAACACTTAATCAAACAGTAGTATTTGGTGAGTATCTTGATCTAAACTAGTCTCAGTGGACATTAGTCCTATCTGATCAATCTCTGAAACATCTACGTGTTTTGAGTTTTAGCGTATTTCGAACCCGAGGCGACGCTTCCGATCCCTATTTCTAGAACCACCGCATAGTGAAGTACCATCATATAATGAAGAAGTATCAGCATATAATGTTAAAGTACCATCATGTAATGTTGAAGTATCAGAATGTAATGTTAAAGTACCATCATGTAATGTTGAAGTATCATCACGTAATGTTGAAATATCATCATGTAATGTTGAAGTATCATCATGTATCATGTAATGTTGAAGTATCATCACGTAATGTTGAAGTACCATCATGTAATGTTGAAGTATCATCATGTAATTTTAAAGTATCATCACGTAATGTTGAAGTATCATCATGTAATGTTGAAGTATCATCATATTATGAAGATTATCAACATAAGGCAGTTGAGGCGTTCCATAGTTTAATATGTTACACTGTTGTATCATATGATACGATATGTATCATCTATATGATATGATACAATATTTTGTATCATGATATGAAACAATTTTGTATCATGAGACAATATCATATGATATGATACGATAAAATATCATATGAAACAATATTATATCATATGGTACAATATTGTATCATATACAATATGATATTTTCTCATGATTTAATACATATTAATATATAATATATCATATCATATGATACAATATTGTACAGTATTATATGATACGACATCACATTGTATATTATGAGATATTGTCCCATACGATACTATATGAAATTGTACATTGTTGCAATACAATATTGTATCATATCTTATGATAATATGTTGTACCATACAATATTATTTTTAAATAGATCATTTACTATGATTTTCATATACGTGTAGTATGATAATGGTTGTCTCATAAAGGGAATGCCGTGTCTCGGTGAGCTCTGTAATCTTTGATTACCTATGTTTACCATTGAAAAGAGAGAGAGAGAGAAAGAGAGAGAGAGAAGAAAGAGAGAGAGAGAGAGAGACAGGGTGAGAAAGGGGACCAGTTTATACAATAGAATAGTTTAAACCAAAGCTATGTCGATTTATTGCCGCTTTTAAGTTGTTTTTTTTTTTGGCCTTTTAAGATTCTGATAAAGAGGGGTAACTCTCACAGAAATAATCGACCATCCGTTTCCATCTTGACTGATGAGTGAGATCTGAGCCATTAACTCTGTGTGTTTCTTCATTTTCTATAGCTTTCCACACATCACATATCGGTGAAAAAACCCCCACAAAAAACAAAACAAAACAAAAGGCGCAATCTATCTGCAAATACATGATTTCGATACTCGAAATAAATACGTCACGACGTCATTACAATTAATACTGTCGTGATTTAATGATAACAGCAAATTGATTTTTTATCATATTTACGCTATTTCCTTCTTTTTTTATTGGTTGAAGTATAAAGTTTTTTATATATCAAAGTTTTGGTATTTTTTTAAGGCGGCAACCCGAAAAGGAAAAAAATTCATGACACTTACAAAACCAGACAACGTGGTTGATCTTTAGCTATCTATTTTCAAAAGAAGAACACAATTTAATCATGTATAAGTTACATGTACAAGGATGTGAGAGGATAGTTTCAAAATCCTCCCTACATTTAGGTCAAAGAAACAGAAGAATTACAATGTACGATCCTACGTGTGAAAAAGGAAGCCAGATTACTGATATCGAGACAGTCTCTCTAGCAACACAAATAAACAGAGACGAGTTCAAAACCTACTTATAATTAAAATATGACAATAACATTTGAGATAACTGTGATGAAAATATTATTTGAATATTTCTCCGGATAATGTTTTTAAGATTATTTAAATAATTTCAAAGGAGAGGCGTAATATTTCGTGATACATATGACTTCAGAATTTTTCACATTTTGTAGCTTTATTTGAAATGTAAAAGCAGAAATATCTGATTTTTTTTTTTTTTTGCAATATTATTTCTTTTATCAAACCTTGACTAAAAGCTGAACCCTTATTTTTACTTTTCAAGGTGATCCCACAATTAGGAGAAAGTAGTTTCCTATGAAGGTTTAAATTGAAAATCATGCAAAATTGATTTCACAGATGCCTTTTTTAACTTGACTGACCAAATTACATGTAGGTACCAAGAGAGGATAAAGTTTAAAAAGGCCAAATAAGGTCAAATTATTTCAGAAAAATTAAATGGTTTCTTTTCTCCTTTCACATACCTATAGATATGAATAAAAGTCAAAAACCGGTATGTTATTTTAATGTTTTAAACACAATATATAACTTAAACTTAAAAGTTCTTTGATTCTATTATTTCCCAAGCATGTTGTTATAATTTTCCTAGTACTGACCAAACAGGGACATATTTCTTCGAGCAAGGACTAATGTGATGGGAGTGTGTTTAAGCTCCTTTGACTTGACTGATATGAAATCAAGCTACGAATTCATGACGAATTGTTCTTAGGTAATTGTTCCGTTAGGGCAATTGGGGCATAGTGTAGGGGACATGATAGGGCTCTAATTTCACAACGAAAACCCCGAAACATATAGATGAGTATGGAGGCAAAACTATATTGCAGTTACGTGTAGCAATATTGATATCCAAAACTGTTCGACTGTTGTAATTTATTCAAAAAGATTAATAATTGTTAATTAATGTGGATTCATAAATTATCAAGGTCAGTGTAGTAGCGGTCGGAACACCCCCTTTCCCGTCATAATTGATCCGACCGTAATCTTGTCGTTTGCAGGAAAGACGATCCTACGACGTTATATGTAACTGATATTACATACTGTCTTGCACGTTTCCTGCTTAGTCTGTGGGATGGGGGATACAGGTGTTTTGACACCTGTCGGAGGAGGGATGGTGTTCACATAACTACTGGTCATCATCATCCGAACCAGTGACAGTGCATGCAACTGGTGAAGACGATAACTAGTATGTTGTTGATAAATTGTTTTTGTTGTTGTTATTATTGCTGCTTTTGTTGTTGCTGCTGATGATGAGGAGGAGGAAGGCGATAATGATGATGATGATGATGATGATGATGAGGAGGAGGAGGAGGAGGAGGAGGGTAATGATGATTAGGAGGACGAGAGGGAAGGTGATGGTGAGGATGGTGATGTGAGTTTATTATTACCAGTATTTGTCACATGCCAGCTTCTATTGACTTCGATTTGTTAAATAGCATGGGATAAAAAGTCACGAGGTTTTAATACCCATAAAAAGTACTCACGAAAGATAAAAAAAGAGTATTAAAAGTTTTATCATTTTTCTACCAGAAATGCGGTCTAGTGTAACGTCGGAGACCCAAGGCCAGTCTCTCTCGCTTAAGACTGACCGAGGACAAAGTCATTCATTTTTAGCTCACCTAACTAAAACTTTGGATGTCGACCCACTGACTGGACGAAGTTGCAAACTCGCCGTAGGGGGCTACAATTAAAACTATGACATGACATTATCAATGGTTGAGTATAAAAATGAAGTCCTTCATATGCATTTAGTGAGGTCATTGTCTCAGCAAACTGGCCATTTGTGGTCGGACGAAATTTACGACTGTTTGTACTTTTGCGTGGCAGGGTAAATGAAATACGTTATATAGATAACATTGCTGGTCATTCAAATGTTAAAGAATTCCTTTGTTGTTCAACACGTAAAGTTAAGGTTTTTCTCTTATGAGGTAATAATAACATTGTCATTTAAGACATTTGTCAAATGCTGACTTCCTTAGACCCCCCCCCCCCCCACCCCCCCCCCCCCCGATTCCTTTACAATAGCTCATATGGAACCTGATATATCAAATAATAATTATTTCATTTCAATATAACAAGGAAAAAAATAATTGACTGGTGGTCGCACGAGATGAAAAACATGGCCATTTTACCAAGGGGAGTCATAAGAGCGTTATACTGAATGTTCCATTCCAAATGTTATAGTGTATGTAGTAAAATAAGGGTGATTTTGCTAAAGATGACGGAAAGTTGGAAAACAATCAATCAATCAATCAATCAATCAATCAAACAATCAATAGAAAAAAGATATCGATAACAGTAATATACATCTATAGAGATATACATTTCCCACAAAGTCTACGAAAGATGTTGGAACGCATACCATGTCACATTTGGACAATTTCTAATAAAAATACACCTACCTGTGGAAGTACAATTGAAATTGATGAAAGGGAAAATTTCCAAGATATCTTCATTGACACATTATCATTTTTCACTGGATCAAAAACATATTTCTTACAGAGATTTATAATGGGAAATGTTGACATCTTTTCTCTATCCGGAAGTCACTCGGAATACCTCGCACAATTTTTCAACGTTATCATCCGGGTACTTTCAATGTCTGTTGCGATGCAAAATCCCCGTAGACATAATTTTTTTTAGCACAACATATAGCGTCGGAATCCCAGTTTAGAGACCGCCATGTCCTTTAGGGTTAGATTACAAAGGACAGAACATTATCGCTGATTTTGTAAAGAAAAAAATAGATACATTGTAAATGCATCCTGACGAAGACCCTGTGGCTTTCGAACTATAACCGAGTATTTTCTCCTCTTAAAATAAATATATAATATGGTTTTAGGTCATTCTGTAATTTATTTAAAAACCGAAAGATGTGGGTTTTAAAAAAAGGAAAAAAGGTATAAAAGGTATGTTTTAAACTGTTTTAATCCATTTAATATGAATATCGAGTTACTATCAAGAATTTATGTAGTCTGATTAAAATCAAACATTCACTAGCTCCTGTTATTTTGATTGTCAAGTGACAAAAGGAGCTAATGAAAGTTTTATTTTAATCAGACTGACATTAAAACCATTGATTTGTCGTAGGTAGAAAAATAATTTTTAAGGTAGCCGCATCTTTTTTTTTCGGGGAGGGTGTGTGTGTGAAATTTAAATGAATCTATCTTCGTCTATCGATTCAATGGCTCTTAACAACATTTTCATATACTAGTGCTAAGTTCGAAAAAGATATGACGATACACAACCAAATCGATTGATACAAACAATTTAACAAAACATTTAAATCTTGTGACGTAGTGTCTTAAAAAGTATGTCTAGGTGTAGTGAGGTACCTTAAAGTTTGCTTAATTATATGACGCTATATTACTGTAAAAATGGTCGTTGCAAAAAGTGCACTTGGTTTCCCTATTCTACGTGCCTGCAGCTGGTGCACCAAGTTTGATTTGTATCCATCCAAAAGATATTGGTCGGAATCGACCGACAGACAGGCGCAAAATTTGCAAAGGGATTATGGTAAAAATGTTTAATAGAAGGTTATTGAAGAACTTGGAGAGAAAGTCTTTTAGATTATAATCGTCGTCTATAGCACGCTGTTCTTCTTCCACTAAATGTGTTGTATTCAACTTATCAAGTATAAATAATAATAGATAAGATTCAATAAACTGATAATGAAACGAATTATTATTTTCAGAGTTTCGACGAGAAAAAATATGTCATTTAAAAAATATTTCAAAACAAGCGAACATTGAACTGTCTAGAAAGATGTTGATACGGATCACCTGGACAGCATAATAGGTTACGCATTATACGCTGATTGTGGTAATGATGAAGATATTATGTAACATTCTCTGTCTTTTAGCAGTAAAATGACAAACGACAGTAACATCTCACCATATTGGTGCAAGTTTCTAGCTATAGGTATAATAAAGTCATTTTATTCGATTATTCGGTGAAATAATCAGTGCTCAAACTTTTTCCATCACATGATCAGATGTCTACATGTGATTGATCTAATTAAGTCAAACTGGAAAAACTCAACAAAATGTTACCAAAGACCTTTACAGATTACTATAGTATTGAACGTTACCTTCTATATGCTCCACTCCCTCTCAATTTCGGCTCATTATTTTCGGATATTTACATTTTCCACTGTCTTTGTCTGTGATAAAACTACATGTACAAATCGATTTTGTAATATTTAGTCCAATACATTTCATCAATGACTTTTTTTAGTATTTAATTGTGCAGTTGCTGAAAATTATATAAATATGAGTAATAAGGAATCATTCCTTAATTCAATCACGAGAACACAGGTAACTACATTTCACGTTCCAAAAAGGTGCGTTTACATCTGTCGATTTCTTATAGATCTATACTTCATACTTCTATAGTTCTATAGATGAGTTGTCATTAATTGACAAGAGGGTGTATTTATTTTCGTTGGAAGTGTCTTTGCATGGGAGCATGAGAGTTGCATTTGCATGTTGATCGATTTCAAAACACGTCACCTATCTGATTACGATATAACGAATACGTCAACAAATAACGTCAAATTCTGGGACCATGTAAAAAAAATAATTTAAAAGTTATTCTTCAGCACAAGTGTAACCCCCCCCCCTCCCCCAAGTCGGATAGCAGCACAAATTCAACGCATCTATGGGATATGTCTATGACTGTTCTAAAATTTTGATTTTCCCATCCCATCTACCCTCTCCCCCCTTCTAAAAGGAGAAAAATGACAGGGTTTGTTATTATTATACGGAAACATGGGGAAAGTCGCAAGAATTTGACCCGAGGTCACATATATACATGTAGTTTCTGGTGGGCGAAGGTCCAACTGTTATTGCGAGCTATTGGTTATATAGTATTCTCAATTATTTTGATAGGAGCTTAAAGAAATTATTCCTCTTCCATATTTATTTATTTATTTTTATTACTTTGATTTTTCAGAAATTGGTTTGTAGGCCTTTATTTATTCAAGTGAAAAAATAAAAAAATAAAATTCATTTCTAGTTATTGTGAAATATATAGCACGGATTTTAATTAAAATTCTACATGAAGACATTTGTTCTATATTCTTAATGAAAGTAAAACGTAATTTATGAATGTGTCCATTTGCCGTCATCATAATTACCGATTGGCTAAGTGGGCGTGTCAATGTGTGTGTTAAATCTGACGTCATGACCACTTCCCACATTGCAGAAATAAGAATTTGATTCATAAATATTAAAATGATTGACAGGCTGAATTTCATTGGCTAGACGGTTCTTCAAATAATTTACATAAGAAATATCAATGCAACTTTTATTTTTTTCATTCGAACTAATTTACTTCATCGCTTATGCAAAAACCTGCTAAAATTATAGTGTTGATATACTCCTTTGACCATTTAGGATTATTTTCGTAAAGTAGTTCCTATGTCCTACCATCGCCGAGTCGCCATTTTGCATTTTAGCAGCAGCATTGCGGAAATATAATACACGGACCATGTCAAAAAAATTTTACTAGACAAACGGATAAAATCATTTTCTTTTTATTACTAAACTTCTGCATTATTGCTTTCCTTGATTAAACAGTGCATAAATGCAATATTTGGGATAACTATTTTCTTGCGCGCAGACGCAAAGGAGTTATGAGTGATGTGCATTTCCTGTCTGATAATCAAGAGTTAATTCAGGAAAATGTAGTGAAGATATATTAAGATGGACATTTTAACATGACGGAGGTGTCGGTCCAAAAGTAAGTAGCACCATCAATCTTACAAAGATGCTCATAGTATTATAATTTAAGGCACACCAGCCTCAGAAAAAAGTGCGGTACGTGATCTTAGAAGATGGAGCCTGAGTAACTGATGAAACTGTGCAATTTTTAGATCGTTTTCATTTGTACAGATGAAATTGTGTATGTTTTGCTGATATCTGTAGCCGGTATGACACATGGACATTAAATAAATCTTGGTATATCGTTTCGCTCGATCGGGTCACCTATTATAATGTCACTAGCTTCATTCATAAATAGGTATGAATGGTGGAAAACGTCACGTCCTGTTTAGAATTTCGCATCGTTCATTGTGGATTTAAGCAACTGATAGGGTTACATTTGCTTTGTATCATGGTCTACTGAATAGGAAGTATGGTTTTATAACGGGTTAAACTCCGAAAAATTTCTTTACTAATATATTTTGTTTGCCTTGTTGTTGCACAATGTGTTACACATGTGTGCACTTTGTTGAATATATAGTTGGATAAAACTTAATTTTTCTGTCCAGATTTTCATTCCTTATGTAAAGTGTGAGTTTTCCACGTGTCAAAGTGATTTCACGTGAGATTTTATTCTTCTGGCGTTTGGTTTCGCTTAATCACTGGATTAGACGCCAACCAGTGAAATGACCTTGACACCAGAAAAAGGATTGGTTGTACAGATCTGGCTGGTGAAATGTAATTTTCATAATCTCTACAGTCATAGAAAATCCTGGTGTTGCTATAAGAAACAAACAAATGCAATAAAAATGAGAGTTCAAGCTTCTATTGGATTTTTATTGGGCTGTGTACACAATACAACATACACACATTTGTAGCTCACTCCCACATCTTTGAAATAGCAGACATTACAGGGAAGTATTGGTGTGATTCTGGTGTACCAGATCTGCATCAGTTCACCTAAAATTTATGTGATCTACATTTGAACTAACCATTAGTATTGCGGTATGTTAGGATTGCATACAGACACTCTGTTTAGATGAAATGTCTCTTGTTTATGAATACTTATAGCATGTTAATTTATTTATCAACTTCCATATCCAGTGATATTTCAAAGCCTTGATTTTTAACACAGGTGAAATATGACATCCCTCCCCCCTTTACACACACACATACACACACACACACATCTCAAAAATGCAATGGGAATCTGAATGTAATCAAATTCAGTCCTTATTGTAAAAAAATGAAATTCACCTCATAGTACTTAGTAAACAGTTAACATTTGCATGCAGGTATTATATTGATTTACATATATTTTGATAGCAAGGTTTCAGTTTGTGCCTTGAGTGTGAATAGCAAGTTGATACTTGTACAGTACTTCTTACATGCTGCATGTATATTTAATTTATGTATGTTTGTTGTTCAAACTGTAGGGCTAGGTCTATCCAATATTTGTGTAAGGTTTTGGGACAGGGGACTATTGATTTCATTTTAACGGACTGGTGTCAAAAACATTGCTACATTATATTCCGTGTGGCTGGATAGGTATGGTAGATACAGCGTAACTCTGTTCTTTCACACTGGTCATGAAATGTCATTGAAGGCACTCATGTTACGTTGGCTACTTGTAATGAAAATTTTACGTATACCCGATACAGTATTTTCACCACTTACAAATTATTTTTTTTCTCCATATAAAAAATGGCACAGAAAACTTTTCAAAGCCTTGAATAGCTTGATTTTTAACAAAGGTGAAATAAAAGTTATCCACTCCCCCCCCCCCCCCCCTAAAAAAAGCAACTGCAACTCCTTTTCTTGTGTGTGACCTATATGTATTACATGCAGTTACTAATGTTATGATCACTTGTAAATGTTCGTTGTACATTTCATTAACTCATTTCTACAACCTTCCTATGATATCTACGACTTGTTAAAAAAAAAGGGCATGAGAAGTTTTGTCATGCAGTATATTATATAGGGGCTGCATTCAATTTAATTTTAAATGTTCATATAAGTTTTCTAAAGATAATCACAGTGGTCAACAAAGGCTTTTTGCAATGTTACCATAAAAAAAAAATGTAATTTTTTTGGTTAAATGTTATACTGTATGTTTAAAGAATGCATTCAAAAGATGGTAATTAATAAATAGAATTTAATTATTCATGAAACCTGGAGCATATAACCATACAGCTAAGGCCAAAAAAAAATATATTCCTGTTTCCTGTCACCTGACCAAAAAAATTAGGGTAGGTAGGTAGGAAAAAAATTTTATTTTTAAAAAATATTTTATTTTTAAAAACTTGAATAATAATTGGTGTTATAATGAGAAAGAAGTATATTCACAGTGTATGGTGTGTTAATGATGATTTAAAATTTCCAAATGTCTTTGTATTATTGATGCATGTAATGTATAGAAAACAACCTGCAAAGAGAAAAAAATAGATTTTTTTAAAATAAAAAATAAAAACTAATATTATTTGCAAAATTTAATCTACATGTGTATGAATGTATTTATCCTTTTCTGGAATAAATATTTCTGTTTTGTTTTAGCTTAATTGCAATATCAATTAAATCAGTCTCTGTACTTCCGTAAATTTGGGGTATTAGTCCAACCCTTTGACCCACTTACTACGGTAACTGGATGTTTCGCACCTAAACATGTTTCGCGCTAAGATGATTCGCACCTATTCTGTTTCGCGCTGAGATGGTTCGCACCGCGATGTTTCGCATCGATCTACATTATTTACAATGAATGATTTATGAAACATAAACATGTAAATAATAAGTTAATATTCAGAAATATTTATTAAATAAAATACTTAAGAGTTTTTTTTTTTATTTTAAGCGTTATTGAAGTGTCTGCACATAGCACAATATATTCAATTAACAGATGAATTTTATGATTAATAAAACCGGTGATTATTCGAAGACCATGCTAATTATTCTCTGAAATAACATCATAATTAGTTCATACAATAATTGCACAACCAATTAAGTTATTATAAATTATCCATTACCAATAGCTTGGACAACACCGTCTAAATTTGGAGACGTGAGCAGATAATGATGAGACAAGTGGCTGTGCCGTTTGACTAAAACACTTGTGACTGGCTGGTGAATTTGTATGTGTGATATTAATGATTACATGTACGTATTACAGTTGACGAAATTGTTTGCTTTGTTTTAAAATATGTTTTAAAAAGAATTAAATGATCAGAAAATAAAGTAGAAATTGTTATCAATGTTTTTGTTTTTAATGGGTTAAACTTTAAGTTAGTATTTCGAATATGAATATTTGGTCACTAAAATATCATTTATATTTTCTACTAATTCATAATTATTAATTCATAAATATATGGGAATGGAAATTTTCAAACAATATCACACATTACTTTTAATCAAGAATGGTACAAAAATGGTATTTGAGTGGATGATATGCGGTAATGTAAGTTTAAAGCAGAAAAGTTTATGTAATTAAATTATCCCCACTTTTAGATCCGTGGTACTTAATTACCTGCAATAACACCCCTAATTTTCATAAAAATACAGGTAAATCTCATGTAAAAGACATGGTTTAATTGTTATTACAACACAATTAATACCTCTTGTTCTTAACCTAAATAATAACACCATGGCTTCAAAGGCTTCATAAAAAAGCCAACGAAAACGTAAAAACGTTATACTAGCGGCGCATATATAAATGCAAACATCATTTTTATAACTTATTTCAATTCTTATATAGCTGATAATTAATTTCAGAGCAATAATAAAAATATCTTAATACAGCGAGATGTTTCGCTCCGAGGGAGGTGCGAAACATCGAGATGCGAATCATCTTAGCGCGAACCAGAATAGGTGCGAAACATCACGGATTCCTTACTACCGTACGTTATGTAGAGGATCTGTTTATGTTTCAAGATAATATAGAAAGCAGTTTTATGATAATTCTAACATTTATTGCAGTTATTAACTAATAGCAGGTTATTAACTAACTGTAATATCAGGATTCAAAGTAATAAACATCGTTTTTGTAATTTCCAATGCACAGTGTGTTGTTGCATCACCTGTATTTATAACCCCTGAAGATAAGATAGTTGCAAGTT
Source organism: Magallana hongkongensis (assembly GCA_016163765.1). Classification (NCBI taxonomy): domain Eukaryota; kingdom Metazoa; phylum Mollusca; class Bivalvia; order Ostreida; family Ostreidae; genus Magallana; species Magallana hongkongensis. The sequence goes on along the minus strand of WFKH01006014.1, from coordinate 20,513,904 downwards.
ATTAACCACAAGGTTAATTTATGCAGTAAAGATGTCTGTAGATTAGTTAACTATCATTCTTTTTCCAATAAGGTTAATTTACACGATTGTGAACTCAGAAGACAGGGCGCCTTCACTTCTCCTTCTGAGGAAATTCTGGCGAAGTTACCGATCACCACCATGATCACAAAAAAAACTTTTAGGGTCGGGGGGTAAAAGATAGGGTCGGTCGGGCGACAGGAAACAGGAATAATTTTTATTTTGGCCTAAATAAGCTTTTTAAACCTTTACGGTACCTGAGTTGTTGATGAGATAAGTATAATACTAATATGAATCAATATGTACATACAGAAATGCCCTTCTTTTGAAGCAAATGTTGCTGACCAAAAAAAGTAAAAAAAGTTGCTAGAGGTTGCAAATCACAGATTGTTTATTTGAAAAGTTTACAATTATTTGTATTGTTAATGTACGTTCACTACTTTGTTGGATAAACAATGTGTATGATAATTTAAACTCTTAGAGTTTATAGACAGAGTTACTTTTCAAAAGGAGTAGTTATGCTAACTAGAAAACATTTAAATTATAAGGAAACAATTTTGCTGCCAGGGTAATCAAGAAGTGTAACCTTTTCCAAGAGCCAACTGAGGAATGAATAGTTATGAATAATAATTTGGAATATTAAAAGAACAGGCACAATTTCAATAAAAATTGGTCATTTATATTTAAATTATTTAATGATCAGTTGATGTGTGCTTCCAATTTTATTGTGGTTTTTGTCTGATATTGACTGAATAAAATGTATGTTCAATAAGTACTTCCTGCTTTTTTGCCAACTGAACCCTGATGTTCATTCATTTTGTTTCTGTTGATCATTGGATATAAATAAATATTAATAAGTAAAGTGTTTTTAGTATATTTTGGTCTCCCTGACTGTGTCATCAGACAATGCATAGCATTGTCTGAAAAAAGCAGAAGCAAGTATGAAGTGCAGCTAAGTAATGTGAAGGAGAAAGAAAATCAAAGTTTACAGGGTTCGACTCTAACTTATTTATGCATTAGTCCAGCCGGACTAGCACCTTTTACTTTAACTAGTCAGCAGGCAATTTATTTGCCGTCAAAAAATAAATTAAAATGCATTACTGCATTTTGCCAGGGACTTATTGTCCCTGATTTTGCCCAATATTCACTTTTTTAATGGAACTTGTAAGATAGGAGTGGGTATTATACACCACAATGGGTTTTTGATGTTTTTCTTCCAGGTGTACCACTGGCTTAGTTGTATTGTACTATTCAATACATAGCAATGAACTATGTATTCACTATCTCCGTGTATGCCGCCATTACAGACGTTATAAATAGATCTGTGCAATAGATTTCGGCCTTGAGCTACCATGTTCTTTTCGTTATCGAATTTCTTTAAAATTGAGTTAAAAATAATAAGCAATTTATGACAAATGGTTTAAACAACTCGAAGAAGATTCGTTTCACCTTTTATTTTTTTAAACACCTAAGCATCCCAATCGAAGCAATTGTTGTGAACACGTGCGCTTGTCACCTATTTTCTCGGACATCCCCTTTGGGCAAATAAATAATCAAGTCACCCATAACATCCTGCATACCTGTTGTTTTCTCTCGGTAACTCTATAATCACTGCAATGTATCAAATTAATTTGCATCATGTATATACTAAAAATAAAGTCGGGGTTTACCAAATGAAAAAATGAAAAATGTCGACAATCTCACATCGATAATTTACACAATTTTTTGGGCAGAACTTTTTATTGGTCCGATCGGACTGACTTGACATAAATTTTGTTAGTCCGACTTGAAATCTATTAGTCTGTGACTAACGGACTAAGGTTAATGTCGAACCCTGGTTTATTTCATGTAATTCTTGAATTAAGAAAAATTAACAGTCTGATTTTGTCTGCCTGTGGAACACATTTTCATTTAACAAGAATTTTGATCAGGAAAATCACAAGATCAAACCATTATAACTTTCATCAAGTTCTGTAACCATTCTCATGTATTGAGGTAAATATCCTTGCAGGGACAATAAACATGAGTCAGTTAATCACTTCATCAAGGAAGAGAGTAGCTTCTGTTAATATGACTTTTCATGTCATGTTGGAAGGTCCCCATTAAATAGATATGTGACTGTCATGTTGTCTCAGTGAATACTGCCCTAAGATTGAGATACTAGTTCATTGATACTGTGAAGAATTACAATCCTTAGTACACGTACTAGATCAAACACAGAAACCACAGTGACAGTCGGCCATATAGATGCAGACCAAGCCTTGGGGAAACAACAAGGTGGCTCAAGTCCTAGATTATATGTAGTTGAAATTACTGATAGATCTATAATGGGATCACAGGTCTAAGCATTGACATGCTGGTACTCTTAAATGACTGTTAATTGCAGTGTTTGTAAAATGAAATCTATAGAGACATTGTAAATGTCACAACCTCACCCCCCCCCCCCCCCCAAGAAAAAAAAAACGAGAGTTAAAAGTCATAGTCAGTGTTTATTTTAGATATGAATAAGTAGTTCTTCAGTTTGCTAAAATTGTTTTGTATAATCTCAAGTTGAAAGGGTAATGATAGTCTTGAGGTGCATTTGTGTGTGTCTGTAAAGATATCATTGACAACTTCAAATTGTCCCCATGTGTATGAAGATCGATTGTGTATCAAACACTGTAACAACAAGCATGGCCAAGAATGAAGAAAGAACAATAGATGTACATGTATACATGTATATCTAAGTTGGCATAATATATTGAGATTCAGATGATAACAATTTCAGGCACAGTTTTCCATATGAATTGAAAAACACTTGTTTGTACTGATGTATTACTTAAAATGAGCAAATGTGTACAAACAGCTATCCGTATATGTATTGCACACTGTAAAAAGGTCTTTTATCAGAGTTGTCTTATCAAAATTTGTACTTCTATGATTGAGAAGCTAGTCATAGTCAGTTGTATAGAGCTAAGCATTTCCCTCCAAAAAGAAATTTTGTCTACTTAGAACATTTCAGGTGTTGTGGTAAGTTATCCTGAGAAATGGGCAGGTGTTGCATTTAGATCTTGTGTTCATTTTCAAGATTTCTAATGGTGAATTTAATAGACCTGTCAACTTTAAAACTCACCTTGCCATGGCCCCATTCTTGTTGTGAGGAATGCTTGCAATACGATACATGTATTTTACATTTATCAGGCTTGCAAAACTTTTTCTGTCATGTTGTAAACATTGTGTATTTTATAATTTATCTGATAAACATCTGGGCTAGCAACATGCTGTTGGATTTTTAGAGTGTTTATTTTTTATAGTATTAATGAAAAAAAAAAACTATGACCCAGTTCTGGTATGTTGCATATGCAGCGATTCTTTTCTTTCTCAAAGCTTTGTGTAAACAGTGGATCCCATATGTTGTATTGTTTGTGAAGGTTTTGGTTATCAGAATTTCAAGGAATCTTTGTCTGCAGATAAAAAATATGGAGGAAGGAATAAGATCAGCTGTTCTTGGTGCTATGTGTGCACGAGGTACATTTTGAGGTTTCATGGCCTCATAAAATTTAACAAGAGGATTGCACATTCAAACGATAAAATGATATCCATGGTGGTTCATGTGGGTATGAAGGTAGTTAGCATAGCAGAAAAATACATAACCTGCAACCACCGGTAATGTGTATAGTTTCTTCTGCAATGACACCTCTTTCATTAACTTATTTGTCCGTTTGACCTACCAAAAAAGCATTTTATTGTTAATACAGTGTACTGTATTCACATCTGAATCTCTCTTTGAAAATCTCCTCAAGTACATGTATCTTGGCTTATATAATTGATAAAGGTACATACAGTAAATTATCATTATATACCATAACTCCATAAGAATAATCATGGTCACTTTAATGAATGGAATACTGCTAAAAATGCATTTGAAGGCAGTTTTAAAAGTATAAGAAATGTGTATATTCATATGCTGACTGCAGACAAATTTATAGATACTGGTTGGATTGTGATTCTGTCTTATAAGTAGCTAATGAACACAATTAGATTTCTTAAGAAATACAAACAATGTAGAGGGAAAAATTCTCAGTATATTTAAATATTGTACATTGCAGTGACATTGTGCACGTATTTCATCTTCAAAGAAAGTGATGTTGAAGTTGACCAGTTCTTCGAAGTCGATTGTTTTCTGTGATAACTATCTGACTCACTTAATTTGATATAATAAAGGACTGAAAACCTTACTGTACTCAATGAAGACCAAGCTATATAAAGCTCCAAATGCTGTTGATCAACGAAAAAAAAATAATATTTAAAACCACACAACTTTGATTCTTAACCAATTTTAATATATAATTTTATACTTATTTTTATTTTTTTTTAATTTTTTTATTTTTATACTTAATTAATAAGTACTGGTAACAGTATGGGATTGTGGAACCTATGAAGGTCCCTTATTTAACACTAAGTAGCCTACTAGTATGTAGGTATGGTGGTAGGTACAGTGGTATAAAAATGTCTATATATGCTGTCTCTCTTTACTTGCAGTGACGAGTTTATTGTGCGTGTCCAGGCACAAGTCATGATGCGGGATGACTCCAGCGGGGGTTGGGTGCCAATGGGAGGCGGCGGGCTCTCAAATGTGGGGCTCAGAAAGGTCACTCGCAAGAATGGTGAAGATCTGCTGCACAATGAATACCTCATCTATGGAACCAGGATCGCCGACAACTCGGTAAGCCAAGGGGAAAATGGACTCTTTATATAAGCTTTCCTAGTGGACGATCCTATAAGGTTAGAGACAGGGCCTGGTACAAGGCTCATCATCTTGAGTGTACTCGATGAATCAGAAAATTCACATCAAATTTAGCTTTTGCATCTTTTATAAAAGACCGAGTTTGTATGATTGAAAAAAATTGCCATCCATTTTCAGTTGTTTATTGATTCTGATGAAGCTTATATTAACACCTTTCTGAACTTGAGTTTAACTTAAAGTCCAGTGCTGTTGAAAAAATAGATTCAAATGTGTAGAAACTTGGGTATCTGAATAGAATCATTGGATTTTTGATGGAGCATGAATGATCTTGTTACATAATGTGCCACCTCACCAGCACTCTCATCCCTTGATTTCTTTTGCATCGATTTAATTGTTTCTTACCTCATGTTTTGCCTGAATTTTAAAATCTTCCCAGGCATTTTTTTGATAGCAGATAATTAACATTTGAATAGAATAGATCTGGGTACTGGCTTAGTCAGAATAGATCTCATTATTTTACACATGGTTCTGGCACTGTTTTGGGTGGCACCATTCATCATTTTCATAATTAGGAAATCACTAATTTATTGGCAGACTGAATCAAAGGAAATCAAATATCTTTCTTTTCAATGGACCCAGAAATGTGATTTTGCATAAATTTAGAATAATTTGTTGTCAGTTATTGAATTTTAAAACATATTGGATATTATGTCAAAAGCACATGTATTTAAATTGGGGTTAGAGCACATATATTAAATTTACTTGAGATCTCTTGCAATTAGACATATATATATGTCTTGAATTTTTTACTTTAAAAAAAATTCGTGCACATTTTAAGGACGCTGGTTTAGCAGTTTTGTCAATGGAACACGTGAATTGCCAGTCATCGCTTTACACGTTTTTCATTAAGCCCCGAAACAATTGTGGCAGGCTAATGTTGACACTGTGAAAGGGTCACACCTAAGGCTTCTGATTACATGGGGCTGATAGTGTTTACTCTATTATGTGAAAGACAATCCCTGTTTATACAAGATTATGCACAATGTACACATGCGCTGGGTTTTAAAGACAAAATTAGATACCTTTGTGAAGTGTGGGGAAGAATGATGAAGCTAATCGTGAAGGGAGATTTTTTTTTCTCTGTCAGATGAAAGGGGAAAATACCCACTTCCTGTCTAAGTTCCCTAGCACGTGTTAGAAACAAAAATGATTGGATGTCTTTTCAAAAAAAACATTGTTGACATGTTGCTGGTCACAAATTCAGTTATCATTTCATTCATAGGAACAACCAGTACATCCAAGAACTGTACAAGTTGGACTTTTCTGGAAATTACAGATATGAATTTATTACAAATGAAATATTTGACAATATATACGAGAAAGGCATTTGGTTCATACACTATTCATTCAATGACGTGTCAATTGTTTTAATACTCATGCAAACTAAGTAAGTATTAAGCTGTTTATTTTATCAATTAATTGTCATTTTTGTTTTTTGATACCGTAGTTTTTTTTCTTTCAGTCAGAGAGAGAAACTTTTACCTCCAAATTTTAAGACAACTTTCGATACTGATAAATTATATTTAAAATATTTTTTGTTACATTGTACCTCTGTACCTGTATATCCATTGCATTCCTTTAAGGATATTCTTGGTCAAATCTTTAAAGTCAATTGTAGTATATATGCTGCAACACAGCCTATACCATGATTATATAGTTTCAGACCAACTGCCCTTAGGACCTGTGAGGCAATGAAAACTACAGCTGCAGGTCTGTAGCTCCCGGTCTGAAAAAAATCGGATGGACGACCTGGGAGCTACAATGCCTCTCATAGTAAAAAAAAACTGCAATTTACGGTGCACAAAAATTTGCGCTAGTTTTGGGCTGATTAATCTAATTTCCTAACACATTCTGTACAAATATTTGATTCCGAAAAAGTCCTCGGACATTTTACTCCAGATATCGTCACTTTACTTGCTTCTGATATTTGTTTAAACACCATCACCAGCCCCGTAAAGTGAAGTGGTGCAATTTGTTTACATGTAAAAATGGCGACTCTCAATCTTGATGTGAATTTAACATACTTCGTTTTCCGAGGTCGGTTAGCGTGTTTTGGAGAATGTCCGAGGCAAGTAAAGAGACGATATCAGTAGTAAATTGCAAGAAAAATTTAATAGTACTAATTTTCCCCACAGAATTTGTGTGTAAAAAAGATTAATCAGTGCAAAACTAGCGCAAATTTTTGTGCGCCGTAAATTGCAGTTTTTTACTATGGGAGGCACTGTAGCTCCCAAGTCGTCCATCCAAATTTTTTCAGACCGGGAGCTACAGACCTGCAGCTATGAAAACTACAGCTCAACCCCCCCCCCCCCCCTCCTCCTCCTTAAAATCTAAAAGCCTAAACCCCTAGCCAGAGTCTTTAATTTCTAACCATTTGTGATATCAGAGAAAGTAGAAGGATGAAAGAAACCTTTTTGCGTGAAAAAATTAATAGACCCTATGGATTATTACAGACCAATAACTGTGTTTACTGGCAATAAACCTATAAGTATTAAGTTTTGACAAAACTTTAAGTAAAAAATAGTAACACAAAATTTTAGGAATTTGTTAATATGAATCCTAAAGTCAGGTAGATTAAAGCATTCTTGTTAAATTAATTGCTTCAAATTTCAATGAATTGCTGCTCTCTACACTGTAGGCCCCTCTTTGTTTACGTGTATTTCTACATGTTGGGTCTGAGCTTGTGATGTTTTTAGGATGTCTCTTGCTGCTTTCACATTTACATTGTAGAATATTCATACATGTATATATTTTTATAATTTTATATATCATCTGAACTTAATGATGAATTCCAGTTATTAGCTTCAAAACAGTTAAAGAAGTGTCAACATCTGAATTACTTGTATTCCAAATATGTTTTATTACTGCAGGTTGTTCTTGACTGCCTTCTGAAGAGAGATATTCGCTATGTGAAAGCCAACCCCAAATTTCATCACTGGCAAACGGACGAAAAGAGATTTGGTCTCACATTTGAACGTTATGATGATGCAAAGGCCTTCGACAGGGGAATTCGAAGTGCAGTAGCTGATCTTGTGGATGGTATGAATTTATTTACAATTAACAGGGTTTTCTCATTTCATTTTAACATAAAGACCCAGCATACATTCAATGCACAGAAGCTGTTAAATGACACATATTACATTTCCTTCTTTTACTTACTATAACTAATATAGTCTTTTTTGTTTGAACCTCTCAAAGAAGTTCTAACTTCATGCTGCCTATTTTTTATACCTTCAATGTCTTGTTTATAAGTATTGTTTTCACACATCTCATCTGTTGCTAACTAAATGTTGTATTTTTCAAAAGAATAGTCAGGATGGTAGAAGGTGACTCTTAGACACAGAAATGATTACCGTAATATAAAGTGTTGAATTAGAAAAAGGATAATGTTAGGAGAGTCGGAGGTTGTATCAAAACTGAATAAATACCATTCCAGTAGGTATAGAGATGTAGAATTTGAAGCAATGGCTGAAACTACTTTAGTTTTTCTACTAAAGTAAACAGGAAGTTCTCACCTATTCACAATCGGAGTTTGCATTTTTGATTTATAGAAGGTGATGCATATTTATTCTGTTGTCTTATAGTCTATCAAAAGCTTGGTATCAAGAAGCAGAACAATTTAACAGTATATGATGTACAAAGATTGTTCATTTAGTTTGAAAATGACTGAAGGTCTGAGGACTCTGCCCAAAGATTCAGGAAAATGCAAATCTAGCTATAGGCGAAATGATAATGGCCGGTCGAGAAGCAATGCAATTGAAATCTGCACAGTTTAAAATAGATCAGGGTTACAAATAATGAAAAAAAAAATCATTTGATTTATCATTTGATATAAACATCTGCGGTATTTATCTACATGGGCGATGTACAATTTTGTAACTGTCCAATGAGACAGTTTGTGAAGCCAAAAATAAAATATGTCAAGATTGCATCATGTGATAAAAATAGATGCACAAGCGACACAGCTGATACACCGTTGTACAACAACTACTAATATAACTTCCTCAAGTTGTTTAAAAAGATTATAGGTTAATTTTTTTAAAAACGACTACTTCAGTTTAAGTGCAATAATACTTTTTTTTCTCTTGATTTAGTTGAATGGACCAGGGACATATATTCATATTAGTATATAAATCCCTGAAAGACCATCTCATAACTCATTTATGATTCAAATAAAAGTATATTGGTGATGCCATGTTTCTTTGGAGTACAAAATGTCTTACTGTCTCAAAATAACTACATCACAACTGTTTGAATGAATTGTCTTTATGCACAGATTACAGAAGAATTTTGTAGTTAGGAGAGTTAACATATTGTTGACAAGCATTGAATCCATAGCCATGTTAAAATTATGTGTGGTTTATTGAATAATTGATAGGTTAACATCAATTAGCATGCAAGCATTCAAGTTTTAGCTGCTTACATGTCTGGGAAAATGTACTGTTCACGGACAATTTCAAAACGGGAAGTTATGCAGATAATATCAGAAAATTAAGAGATCAAAGATCATTTCCTTCTTGTTCATGACACAGTGGTTTCAAATAGAGAAAGGAATGGTGCATAATTAAAGTTGAAACATCCCTCTACATAGGTTTAAAGTCCAACATTTTGTTTCTCCATTCAGCAGAATTTTGGCTGCCTTCCCAGCTGGAGCATTAGAATACACAATTGGTTCAGATGCCACTTGGCATTGTAAAGTACCAAGTTGTCATTGTGTTTCACTCCAAAAAATCAATGGGTAACCTTTCTCCATTCATAGGCAGTAGCACCTAGGTGTGCCCATTCATTCATAAACTCCACTAATTGATATCAGCCTGTGCCAGTTTGTGTATTTAGCTTTCCCAGATCAATGAATCCTTTGGCTGGGTAATCCGGTCTTAAAACTAGGACCATCTACGTTGTTGAAGAAAAAAAAGCTGACCCAATGGACTAGTGCCCCAATTTGATCAAGGAGGACTTTCAGCAAGAGACAATAAATGACTCATCTTTCCACCCCCACTATATTTGCAAAGTCAAAGGTTGAAGTGTTTGATCCTGTGCACTTTGTTTGCATTCCTGGTTTTTGAGACCGCTGTGAGGTTTTATTGTACTGTAGTTGTACCTGGAAGTGCTCAATTACCCTTGGGTTAAAAGTTGACAGATTGTTGTTCAAGATTGTAAATGGCTTCATTAAGAACCATAGTTTCCATCAGGATCTACAACACAAGGTCTTGGCTTTTATGATGTTTGAATGTAGGCAAGGCTTGAAAGGGGAAAAAATTATATGAGGAAGGGCGTAGTAGCATATACTGTAGATTCCTAATTAAACGCGAGGAATTAATATCCGCGTAAAATTCTAGCGGATTTTAAAATCTCGCTTTTATTTTTCAGACAGTTTTGAACTATAGGAAATTATAACAAAAAATTGGTGCTCGCGATTTTATATTCTCGCGATATGATACAAAACAGCGGAATAGCGGAATTAGGTACTTGTGTAAAATGAGGATTTACAGTAATTCAGTTCAATTTATATTTAAAAAGTTGTTCAGAATATCTGTGTATTTGTTATACATGTAAAGGATCTTGTCACCAATCAGTGAAGCTATGGCAAATAATAGTAAGTTGACTGGGATTATACAGAGAACAGAGTATGCAGAGTACAGTCATTTTAGTGCAGTATGTCAGATGATGGTGATTCCAGTCAGATTGCAATTCATGATGCAGATGTGGGTATTATGAAAGGAGGATTGGCCAACACTTCAAATCAGTGACCCAATTATGATGTCAAGACATGCTGTTGACTTGTGACATGTTAGTTTCAGATTTGACGTACATGCAGGCTTTTAATCAGAATTTCCTCCTCCCACCCCAATGTGCTAAATTAATTATCAAGTCTCTTGCATTGTTTGTTCCAGACACAACAATGGCTCATTTATTTGCTTAGCATGAGCTACGGTGTTTAATATGCTTATAGCCCTAGCATGTACAAAGTAATCTAATCGAGGATTTACCCCAGGAACAGATGAAGCCGGGAGTGTTGGAGAGAGATCGGAAAGGAGTGGGTAAAAAATTTACCGACCTCAATTTCATTGTTAAAAAAACCCAAAACCCATCCCATTACACACATGCCTGTGTATCATTAATTAGCAATAAAAATATTAAAACTGTCATATGTGTAGCAAATCTAGTGAAAAACTAATTGAAAACATTAATGAGAATTGGTGGTATTTGAACAGTAGTGTGTCCTGGCTGGTGTGTCATTGATCAAAATGATGGGATCAATATTGCCTGCTTACAGACTCTGTAATAATACTAACCAGCACAGCTAATTTCAGGATTGGCAGAAGATTAGAACATGCTTCAACGAACAGCTTGTGAATCATGCAAAACAATAAGTTCACATTGTACTCAGAACTGCTTTCCAGTCGATATGTTGGCTTTTTGCATTTTTAAAAAAAAAAAGGTTTTATTTTGGGAACTGAAATTTCATTTGGTCTTGGCTGTCCTACTCTCAAGCCAACATCTGGTGTACATTTACAAAGCAAGGTGTGGCCAACAGTGAGATTAGCTCTGGGTTTCTCCATACATCGATGCTAGGATTATTACACAAGATGCTCTAATGGAAAATTTTCACAGGTTGACAATTGGATAGGCCAGTCTTTCTGATACATGCTCCTGGTTTATGAGCCCTTCGTATTGATTTTGATAGTGTATATTTACAAGCTGAGTTGTGTGCTAACCTCAAAGACTGTGAAAATCGTCTGATTATTTGAGGGTCATAAATTAGTATTTCTCTGTGCTATTAGTGGATTTTGAATTACTTTAAGTACATTACAGCAAATGTAACCACAATTTGCTGTTCAAAAGTCGTATACTATGAATCCATTGTAAACAGACTGACATAAAACATTTAGATCACCATGCTAAGAGTTAGACAAGGTAGCACATTCACTGTATAACTTGCTCTAGGCAAAGACTCATGCCCATGTGATTATCAGCTAGTAAGAGGATTAAAAAGATCACATTCTCTTTGTTACATGCTTGAACCTTTTGTACATATAACTTTCTATTAAACCATTGATTGTACTGTAGGTTTCTTGTAAACTTGTTTCTAATTTAGAGAAGAAAAAATGTCAGCTTCCAAATTAAAAAAACAATAAACCTTAATAAATAAAAACACAAAAACAAAGTTTGTTTGAAAGGAAAAATGTACAATGTATGTTTGTGATGTGTCTGTCTGTGTGGGGGTGGGGATGTAAATGTGTGTAAATTCATATGCTCAATTATATGTAGAAATGACTTGTTTTGATTTTATTTATCAATTTATCCAAGATTTTATACTGCACTATATTTTCTCTGCCCCCTTCTGTATTTGATGGACATGTATTGTTTGTAAGACATGAATGAAGAATATATTCTCCATGTATTCATACACCTCCATAGTAATTGATTATTTTGTATGAATGACAAGTTAATTCACACATACATCCAGCTACATGTGCATTTGATAAATAATAATGCTTGATATACATGTAGTAAACTTGTTGTATAGTCTCATTGTTATCATGGACTCAATATTTTTTCTGCTTGTTTTTTTTCCATTGCTTTCTTATGGATGAATATTTTTTGGTAAGTACAACAAAAAGGAGTTTTAAAAAAAGAAAAAAAGCTATGTACTTGTTCTATCTCGCACTGTATGATGTGTTCAGGAGACTGACTTGTTAGTTAACCTGACTGTGTAGCAGCCCTTGTCTGCTAATGTATCAGCTGATGTGAAGTGGGTTTGTGGAAGCTCAAGGGTGAATAGGTCACAGACTGAAAGCTCATTGTAATTCACACAAACTTGGTTATTTTCCCCACTGCTCATTCTTGCCATGTTTTGCCCCCTCCTCTGTGATAGAATTTTAATTATTCTGTGTGTTGGTAATGAGGCAGCCCCCAGTGCCAGTAAGCTACTACAGGTTCATTCAGAAAACCATTACAGCTTCCTGCTAATAACCTGCTTCCCATAATGACTGAGCCTCCTCTTGTTTGGATCTCTAAAGATGATCTGCTAATTGATAACATTTAAATCCCCAGATCATTCATGATTTTACGTGAATGAACCCTTGTTATGATGTGAGATGGGTGGGGTTTGTCAGGCGGTCACATGACCTTGATATGAGAGAAAGGAAACATGAACAGATTGTATCTGTCATCTGTCTACGGTCTTTGTCGTCTCTGTCAGCCAATCGCTGGAAGACACTCATCTTCACGTGTGCCATTAGCAAGTCAGCTGATGGCTTCTTTGCTTTATGCATGTGTTTCACTAATTAACACACTTAGTAGGTAGCATATAAAAAGCAGGTAGAATAATTTTCTTTTAAAAGTTAAAAGCAAATTTACTTCTCTCTCTTTGTAACTGCATTTTTAATCAATACTTTTCTCAATTTATGCATATAATAATTAGATATAGAATAAAAATTATAGGAAGAAAACCCTATTTGTAGTCCCTGTAGATGGAGTGGCATTGTCTATTTGTCCATCTGTGTCTGCATTAAGGTCAGGGTTAAGTTGTGTAGACATCCATTAAGATCATTGAAATCAGTACAAGGAGTGGATCCAAGGATACTCAGATCCCGTTTATGATGATTATAAAGAAGTGTAGATTAGTAAGATGTAGTCAAGGCTGAAAAATATTTCAGATATGGTTTAAGAGCCACATGGTCACAACAATTTTACCAGTGATATTTATTTGTAATTGTGTTTAATTCGAATATGGGTATAACAAAATCTCAGATATGGTGAAGTTTTTTTAGTCCCCAGCAACACACTTATCAATCTCTTGTAAAATTTTGCAGTTACAATGAATTTAGACATTATGAATGTACATGGATTTAATACTTCAAAGATCACATTCGCTATTAATGCATGGTGTAAAATATGTATAATACGAATTCGCTGTGCTAAGTATTATCATGAACTGTTACATGGTCATAATGAACTACTGATACAGTGTAGTTAATACTTCTCTGTAACGGAGTTTTACTGTATTTATTACAGCAAAAAAATTGTCGCAACAATAACTTAAATCAGAAAATATTGTCACAGGAAAATTTTTCATTTTTTTTTTATCTAATGCATGTTCTTGAAGGAAGTGCAACATACACATAAAAGGCAACTCTCAATTGTGATAAGTTGTATACTTACTCTTAAAAAGAAGTTCAAAAGTGATTCATGTATTAAAAGCTAAGTCAATTTCATAGAATAAAGTGTGAACAGATTCTTGAAAGGAAAAAAGATGGCAACCACAGCAATCTCCTTAAGAGTTCCAATTGTTTATAGTGTTTCTGCATGGTGAATACATGTGTGTGAGGTGTTCAAAATGGAAACCTCAGCAGATTTACTAGTTCTGGTTGAGTGAACAATCAGGTTATCCTGTGCCCATCCATCAGGTGTTGCTGCCCATGTCTCCGTGTCATCTCCTGTCTCAGTGAAGGCTGAAGGCAGTGTCTGCTATCTAAACACTGACACTCATTAAACTTTTATCATGCAGGTTCTTGTAATGGTATATGGTGGGAGGTAGGAGGGGGTTAAACCACAGATTAATTAATGGCAGATATTGAACTTGTTGATTATGCACACCTGCATGGGAGAATACAGTACCAAATTAATTGGGGAAATGTTATCCAAATCTGGATATGGGAGAATGGGGGTAGGTGAGATGATTCAATCTTACTGGTCAAAGAAAGTCATTCCAAGACTATTGTATCATCTACAATTATAAGTAACAAAATGATGTCTCAAATCTATGAATGTGTTATTAGATTCTTTATATTTGTATACTTGATACATTTATAGTACAGCTGTATACTGGTACATGATACATGAACAAGTAGATCAAGTCCCTGAGAGCATGTAGTCCAGCTTAATGGCCCATAGATGTTTAATGTGTAGCATTTTGACAATTCTGAAGTTGTACTTTGCTGACAAAAGTTGCTGAAGTTGATATTTTGTTAAAATACGTACATTTGTAGGGGGACAAATTTAGAAGTGAAGGTAGCATTGCATTTATGTGATAGCTAATTACATTGTATGACAAGAGATATACACTACATGTCGAATAGGTTGCCAACTTTGGTATGAGTACATATATGTGATATTTTAAGTGGTAGCTCCTAGACTATAATGCCTAAGAGATAACTTTGAAATCATTCAGGCGTTTTAAGCCTCTACTGTAAGAATGAGGCCACCAAGTTCATTCACACTGCCGATAATTTAGAGCAATATTTCCTTTTCATATTTTGTAGGTGGAACAAATGGGCCTACAGATGGTGATGATGAAGTCTTTGCAGTAAGTATAGACAGGATTCTCCTCCCACCAGCCAGAGAGAGGCTGGGCTGGTGCTAAATAGGTTTTGATAGCAAGTGATTTCATAGATAGTAAGAATCTCCAGTAAAGATAAAGCGTTACATCCACTTCCGGAGGTCTGTAGCCACTCCTGACAGATCTAATGTATGGTTGTGTGTGTGTAACTATAGGGAGAGAGGCTGTAGAACTGTGTATCAAAAGAAAACAAAATACCTTTATGTAGGTCGTTATATCAATTGATTCAGATTTATGATGGGGAGTATAGATATTGGTGGGGTTATGTGGTAGTCAACTGGGATCAACATTCACAGAAAGTAAACAACTTGTCATTGAAATAGGAAGTAGAACTTGGATTGAAGTATGAAAATTATGAATGAAGAATTCCAAACATCTAGTTCTAAAGTACTATATTGTTCTGAAATGTTTTGAAGTATTTGACAAGCCACTGGGATGAGCAGATTGTTGTTGAATGTAAACAAATAGTTACTGACATCGTCATCAGAATAGTCCAGGGGAAGAGTTCAAGTATTACATTAGATATCAAATCTACTTTGTTATACATTTTGTATTTCAAGCATCATAGTTTTTGATGTCTCCTTGTGTCTCTTATTAAACCTACTTGTTTCTGTAACATCACAGAAAATTCTATATCGCAGAACAACATTTTTGTGTAGGTGGCACTTGAATAAAGCCTCTTCTTACAGTAAACTTCAAACTTGATAATTCTGCTAGATATTTTTTAAGTGTAAAATTGTGGCTTGTAGTTACTGTATTCAAAAGGACTTGGTCTGTTAGTTGACACAAGGTTATTCAGTGTTTTCTCTGTTATTGCTCAAGTCAACATGGACACCTGTTAACCCTTTCATTGTAACTGCAATGGTGCTCTTTCGTAGAGCAAATTCATATATTTTAACCAAGTTAAAATTAGGTTAGATAATGAAGTGACATATTGAACAATTTTACTAAACTATGTCAATTTGCCCTCCAAAATAAAAGTAATGCAGTTATCGTGTAGGGTTTTCTTTTTTTTACCAGACAACTACTCTTCGGAACTCTTGTTCATGTTTGTTCATCGTTCTTTCAGATTTTAGATTTTCCAATTTCTCTTTCATTGTTCTCTTACATTGTTCTTTCAGATTTTAGATCTTCCGATCTCTCGTTCATCGTCCCAGTCGGCCAGCACCACCTCCACCACGACCAGTAGCCCCACCCCCCAGTCCCCGACCTCAAACGTGTCAGCGCTGGACCCGTACCACAGTCACAACCACCACCATGTTCACCGCGTCGTTTACGTGTCATCCTCACCTCATAAAGCCAACAAAAAGCCGCCTACGACACCACAGAGTGACGGCTCCAGTAAGTCGGACTGTTACCATCAGGACGTCTGGGTCCATGGCGACGACCCCAACTCCTTCAGTTCCAAATCAGATCAGGGACTTTTAGACAGTCATTCAGAACACGAAATGAAGGAATATTCTTATGTTATAATAGCAAAGACACAAAAACCACATGAATACAGTTACCCCACTCTAGAATCTGTTCACAAACCTCCCTCGAAAAGGGAAACGACCAGCAACATCAAGCATCAGCCTTCCATACAGGAACATCCACCTCTACCCAAGAAAAAGGACAAAAAACGAACTAATCATCCTCTCCTAGGATCTTCTAAATTTCGCTGTAAACATTGCCATGACAATTTCACTCAAGAAGAAAATGGCCGTGGTAGTTGTGAAGAGGCCCCAGATGGGGTTGAAAAGTGTATAGAATGTGTCACCTGTGTTTGGTGTGCAAAAGGACTAATTTATCACTGTATGAGTGACCCTGATGGGGACTATGGGCACCCTTGCTACTGTGATCCCAGTGATGCTAATAATTGTAAAAAGTGGACTGCTTTAACAATTTTGTCTTTATTTGTTCCATGTTTATGGTGCTACTGGC
>WFKH01006014.1:20479332-20491832 GCA_016163765.1 Magallana hongkongensis | reverse complement strand
CCAAAAATTGAGAAATTAAATGATTATCAATGTATTTCATACATTGACGTCAGACTATTAACTTCCATTTATACGAGAGGACAAGAAGTGTCAAGTTTCTTCCTTGGGTCTACCGTCTATGTAATGTACTGATAGACAATACGTACTAAATAAATGGAGTTTAAAAGAGTCAAGAAATCAGCGATTTTAGAACATTTCCCAACACTTTGCACAGCACGTATGTTGCCTTTATGGCAAGTTAGAGTTACCTGCCTTTTGAAGTGAAGTATCTGATCAAAATAAGACCGAACAGTATATATTGTAGTTTATGGACTTTGTTTTTTTTTTTTAAAGATAAAGAAGTACTAATGAAAAGAAATCACTTTGCTAAATTTTGAAACATTCATGAAATAGTATATTATATCTTGGTCTAATAAAATTGTTCGAAAGTTGGTATAATTTATACACAGCATCATGTTCCACAATGATGCTCTATATAATATACATTCTGTCGTACGAAAGGTTTGGTTGTGCTTCTAAATGTATGTTGATAATTATTGCCTGTCAGACCTGGATAAAAATTATTCAGTGAAATATGTGACAATTTATCAGATTTATCGATACCAGTAAAATTGGCAAAGGATACAGAATATATATATGATGAACATTGAGTAAGACAGTTCCTGTAATGTATTTTAAGACAGCGATTATTTTCAGCCGTTAATAACATTACAGCATTTTTGATTTGTTTATTTACTATTTAGCATCAACAATGTATACTTCCAATTCAATAATTTCTGTCCAGCCATAAAGTTGTTTTGTTAAAAGTTGAAAATATGATTACATAGGTAACAAGGAAATGCTTGAAAATATTTCTCAACTATAATAGACATTTTTATTTTATGCCTACGCGAAAGACACGAAAAACATCACCTAATCGAATAGGCGACATGACCTATTTGAAAAGATGATATCACTTTTTCAATTTGAATTGATGATATCACCTATTCAAATAGTTGGTTTCCCTTACAATAAAAAGTCGATTGAAATCAAAATGTAAAAACAACGAACGAGTTAACTTGAATTTCTCTATCAAAAGGTGATCGTGTAATTTGTGGCTCAAGTAAATATACCAAAATATATTTTTTGACTTGTGTACATTCCCAAGCAGACACATTCTTGCAAAACCTCAAAACGTCAAACACTCGCTCTTACTGGGGCAGAAGCTTCTTATGGTCAAAGAATAATGCGTCTATGCAACACTGCTGTGCCTTTTGGTCTATCTGGTATTCTCTAGAATCAGCCTTGTGATCAAAGAATAACCCAAATTACTTGAAATCTGTCATTACTAATATTTTAGCTTGTTCTCTTACATGAAATACAGATAAAGTACATAATCCAAAGCATGAATTGAGGTGCACCAACCCTGACAGTTTAGCTAAAGCAGAAAACAAAACTTAATTAGTTGAAAATCCATTGAAAAACTTCTATAACTAGGCCTCGCCTCTATATAAAAAATTCAATGTTAATGACGTTGGCGTTTATATTTTGTCATTTGCCTCTAATCTTTGTTTGCCTCAGACTAAAATGTCGCAATGTCATTGGATAAATGACACGAAACGAGATTGCCGACTATATATCCATAGTCAGCAAGTAGCAACTAAAACACGGCAACATGGAGGCCGTTACGGCATTTTCCATTATATTTCTTTCGCCAATTTATTACTACACAAAAAATTGTATCCTTGACAAAAACAGTCATTTGGTTTGCTACTGTCTAAGGAAATATGTTGGGTTGTTAAAGTATATTTTTTCTGTAGACAACCTAATAAGCAAGAGATTTAGACGGCATTCACGTGACACGTTTCATCCAACGACATTGGGTCATTTCAGTCCGAGGCAAAACAAACTTTCCTAGTGGTCTGTTTTTTAAACGTTAACTTTTTTTACTTATTTGAAAATACATGTAGAAGCATTATTCAGCATCTGAATAGCGACTGGTAATATGCATCAGATCTGCTAATTTGGTACAGATAGGAACTTTGTGTTCTTGGTAATGATAATTGCTCCTAAACTTAAGAAACATCTTTTATATAGACACTAATGAAACTTCGTTAAATAATATCGCTCAAAGAAGTATAATTATCTGTTTTTTAACATAGGGTACATGCCATTTTCACTCAAGAAAAATATCTAAAAACAAAAATCGATTCATTACGCTTTACTTATGTGGGGAAAATGCCTGCAAACCAAGTTTCCATTACTCTTCAATTGTCATCTTGAAAATTGGTTGAAAATGACGGGTACAAAAAAACAAAAAACAAAAACAAAACAACAAAAGATGCACCATTCATCAAAAATCCAACTTTTATGGGGCGCAGAGTTGCAATGACAAAACCACTGAAATACATTCGCTGAAGTAATGCTCCCCGACTTCGTCAAGGTGAACTAAATGTAGCGGAGTACATGTACTTTACGAGGGTTGTCAAAAAAGTGTGTGGACACAAAAAATTTCATTCTGAATAACGACGCCATTTTAAGGAAAGTATTATAATATTTTAATATTGACTATGATCATGTATATGTATAAAAATCAGAGCAATGTACATTCTTACATTTAGTTACATGTCATACCTATGCCTTTACCGGTGTTGTATAGCAGTTTTCCCCCACAGTAGCTTTTCCCCCCGGAAAACCTGCTATATAGTAGCCTTTCCCCCCGTTTTTGGTTCAAATTTTATAAAATATATTTATGGAAATCCAGTAAGGATTTAAAATCAATGTTTTTAACCCTCAGTTTGCATATACCTGCACTCATCTATACAGGTAAAGTTTCGTTTTGCCGATTTATTTTTTATAGACAATGCTGAAAATTGAACATATGTATCATAGCATACATAGAACTTATTTAGGTAATTATCTGATAAATTACATGATTTGACAAGATATACACTCATATGCTTCCAGGTGACGCGACGGTCCCGATGACTTGATTAATTGTTTCTCATTAGGTGACCCGGGTTTAATCTTCGAAATAACTAAAGTCTTTTCCTCTTTACATTATCTTAAAATTGACGAATTGCAATTTTTTACGTTTTAATTTTGTAAAGAGAAATAAGTAAACAAATATATGTATAACGCTTACGTTCAAATGTTTCTCGGAGATGGTTCAATAGAATTTAAAGAAACTTTATACTCTATTTAAAACATTATTTCAACTTCATCTCTTTTTCTTGTATGTATTCTTGTTTTTATATACATTGTAATACATGTACATATAGTTTCAAGTGATGAGAATTTTATTTGTTGAAAAAAAATAGAACAAAAATACCTTTCTGAGTATATGAAATGTAATGAGTTGTCTAGTTTGAAATATATTTCACAATCTGAAATTTCATTTGATTTAGAACCCCATCAAGCAAAGTAAAAAAAATCAGTTTCTCATCAAATCATTGCACACAGTCTCCCGTTAGATAATTATTTAGAAGTAAAGATACTAGTATATGATTACACTTAAGATCGTCAATTCGAAAGGTATTAACTTAAAATCAATAGCCTTTGGGGACAAAGGGGGTAATAAATTTCCACTCCTTAACCCCTCTGCAAAATTTAGTCAAGATTTATCAGTTATTTTCTTTGAAAGGAGCTTATTACATAGAAAATAATACATGGCAAAATCTGTATCATACCCTATATCAACCCGAGACTCCAATATCAGCCGGAGGAACGAAGGCCATGGGGCTGATATTGGTTGAGAGCTGATTCGAGTGTGATCCAGATTTTGCCAAGTATTGTTGTTTTTATCATATTTTTGATAAACAACTCGTTTATATTTTCATATGAAAAACTTTATCCAGCTTTATCCTCGTTCTCTCATCTCAAAACCGGCGCATTTTTGACGCTCAAACGCATTGTGACGTCCTCTAAAAAAATATGTCCATGTTATAACGTCATAGTCCACACCGTAAATATGCATCGATTAAAACAAAATATCCGCGGTATTTCGAAATCTGAATAAAAGGAGCAAAAGTGTTCCAAAAATCGTAACAAAGGGTGAAATAAAGGGTGATGATACAGGAATGTGATAAACGCGTGCCTTCGTTCATATCAGGGATGAAAAAACCCTGTATTTTATACCATGTATTAATAAATGCATCAATTTATTACCCTAAATTATGAGTAATCAAAATCATCTCAGATATTGCAAACTATTACCAAGAATGGTCCACCGTAAACATGACCGGAATGTAAAACAGGGGGGAAATCTACTATATAGTAGGTTTTCCGTGGGGGAAGTCTGGCTTTAAAAAGGGGGAAAAACCACTATATAGCCTGCTTTCCGTGGGGGAAGATCTACTATATAGTCATTTTTCCGGGGGAAAAACCTGCTATATAGCCATCTTTCCGGGGGGAAAGATGGCTAGGGGTAAAAGGCAAGTATATAACACCGGCAGCACGGCCCAGTCTGACGTTGAGTCATAATAACGACCTTTTTATGACGTCGTAGTCCTTGGTTTACCTAAGAGTAATATGCCGCATTCACAGTCTGGCCAGAGGGTGTACAATAGCAAACTCCATCAGAAAATCGCTTGTGCCACTTGTAGATAAGTGATCTAGAAATATTTCGATGTTGTCCTGCTTTCTCCAACATTTATTTCGTTTCTATCGGTGTTTTACCCAAGTCGACAGAGAATTTTATGACGGCGCGCTGTTCCGTACGGTAAGCCAAACGTCGCTTTTTCAGGCGTTTTAAAAGACATGTTCTTGCCTTAATATCTTTTAAAAATATAAAAATCCTCTGCTGTTTAAAAACGGCTTCAAATGACGTATGAAAATGACGTACACAATACTTACTACGTTACAATTGAAGATTATAATTTTTGGACATGTTATATAAAAACTGTAAAAATTCATATCGAAAAACTCAATTACGAAGTTTGAACAATTTTTACATTGGGCCGTGTACTTTCCGCGACCCTTAAGGAGGCTCGATGGTCAACAAATTAACCATCAGATCTACCAAAAACTTTCAGATAATTATGATTTGTTTACCTTTGAACTATTATTCAGTAAAGAAAAAATCCATAAATTTTACATTCTAAATTTGGGTATTTTACTATATTTTTATATGAAGCTCTTCTTCTAAAGGAGATCAATACAGTCTAAAAATGGCCACGACCATCGAGCCCTCTTAAATACAATGAAATTTTAGTTTAATTTTATTGAAATCATTCAAAACCACTGTAGTTTGATTTGAAATTTAAACAAGAAAAAAGCTGTCAATTGACAGCAAACAGGGTTTTCTTTTGTGTGAACAGTATCCATTATCCATTTTTCAACCCTGAATTGATACATGTAAGCACTACCTATTCAGAGAAATGGGGTACTCTATATGCAATATTTTGCCAAAAAAAGACTAGGTTCAACAGGTGCTATTTTTTTCCATAAATTATCAAAATTAAAAATCCAATTAATATGCACATCTTTGATATATGTAAAATTGATCTGCAAAACAACAACTTCCTATCCTGAAAACTGTAGAAGGAGTTACCATAAGGTTACCCTATATGCAATATTATGGGAAAAAAATGACTTCAACAAGTTCAACAACTGGTATTTTATTCATAAATTATCAAAAATCAAAATCCAAGTTATATGCACATCTCTGACATATGTACAATTGATCTGCAAAACAACAACTTCTGATATATGTAAAATTGATCTGCAAAACAACAACTTCCTATCTTAAAAACTGTAGGAGGAGTTATCGGTATAATAGGTGTACCCTTTAGGCAGTCCGCCATTTTCATCATTCCAATAACCGGATTTTTCCTTTGGAAAATCCGGTTAATAAAACCAACATTTCGTTATACAATATGTATATATAAACCCATTTAAAATAACAAAAACACCATTGTCTACGAACTTTTTGGACAACCCTCTTACATTATGAACTTGAAAAATAAAATATTTTAAACAATTTTCAAAACAAATGTTTATGTTCTATTAGATATAATATAACAACATTTAATAATGTTAATGGAAAATTTGTTAATTTTTTTATTATAAAAGACACATTACGTACAAAAAAATGTTACTAATACAGGCATAACAAACAAAAGGCCCATGTACACATCGCTCACCTGCTGACTAGCATTCCTACATCAAATAAAAATCAACAGATTTCTAATTAAATATAATCCAAAGGTTATTGTACAAAAGGGCATATTCTGAAGAAGAAGTATTTCTTTGTTGGTTGTAATTGGACAGTTTGGGGTCAAAAGTTGCCAGGTGGATGAACAGACCACAGAAGACAGTTGATCAAAATAGCTTATTTGACCCTTTAGTTATGGTAAGCTTAATTAAAAAACAATTAAAGTGAGCTTAAACTTAATAACAATAACAGTTCAATGCAATGGATATCCAAAATTGACATAGCCCTGGCTCATTTGGATATCTCCAGTTTGTTTTTGCAATAAAATCATATAAACACTATCCATATGATATTTGATAACATAACAGATGACAATGTAAAAAAGTCACATGGAAGTAGATGCTGTCAGATGTTTTTCTTCTTGTAGAGAAATAAAAAAAAACCAAGTGGCCCAGGGGCCACATTGCTTACCTGAGCAACAATGGCCATAACTCTGATAAAACCAGTATAACAATGTCAAATTCAAAATACCTTGTCAAAAAAATTGAAAAAATATGTTAAATATCAAGCACCTGTTGTTTCGGTATATGTAATAAGGTTTTTCTCTATTCCTTTTTACCCCCCCCCCCCCTTTGTGGCCCCACCATTCTCCTGAAAATCATGATTTGAAAAAAAACCCTTTAATCTGCACAACCTGTGTTATACACACAAATTTCAGCTTTTATGGCTGAATTGTTTTCCAGAAGATGTATGTAAAAATTGGCCCAGTGGTTCTGGAAGAAAAGATGAAAATGTGAAAATTTTACGATGACAACAACAACGATACACATATTTAGATCAGAAAAGCTCACTTAAGCCTTCTGCTAGCCTGGGCTAAAAACAGACACTTCCTTACAAATAAGCATTTGTGAGCAAAACAGTCAATGATTACCTGTATAAATCACATGGTATAGAGAACACAAAATTTTCAACCTCAGTAGTTATTGTTTATTCAGTTTATATATTTATACTCAAGCCCTGATCTAGAAAATTCTGCAAGGGGGGGGGGTGTAGGGGGTGTAAAAATTTCTTTTCCTGAATCCCCCCAAAATGAAGCCAATAAATATTAACAAAACTGAAGTATTCCTTTGTAGGCCTAATTCATCACCTTTAAAGTGTATGTAAAAAATAGTATGTCCATAAGTATTTTCTCTTGCATTCCTCAAAAAAACATAGTATGGTTATTATTATAAGGATGATGCAAACTATTTAACCCTATATGTAAAGTTAAAACTAAATAATATCAATAAGCCAACTGCATGACATTACCCTGCAGTCTGATTCTTCTATGTAGGTAATGTACAGACCATAAATACCTTACTGTACATACTAACGATATCAATACTTATCTATGAATAATTTTAAAAAAATTAAAAATAATTGTAAAATGCTTCCTTTATTGGAGCACAGGTATAGAACTGTTACAATTAGAGCAGAAAATAAATACATGATCCATTTTTCCAGCTGTACTTGCAGCCGTTATACACTGATGAGCCAACAAAGAAAGCCATTCTTAAAATTAATCTCGGAAGACAAGCCAGTATCATAGTATAATTGACACCCCACCACCACAAAAGAGTTAGATCTTTTTAACCTATGCAAAATTTGTTACAAGAAGAATTTCGATGAACATAAATTCATTTAATAAAATGTTTCAAATCATACTGTAAACAAAAATAGAAATAGTACATATGGTTGTCTCACATGTTTGATTTTCGGTGAAAAACTTTACAATTTTTGTTAATATAAGGCTTCAATATGATCAGGACTAATACACAAGTGTCTTCAACATAGGGGCCATGCTAGCATTCAAGGTTAATTTTTTTTTTACCATCTATAAGGCAACCCCTCATACTAGAGTAAGGGCCCCTCTAAAATACCCCATTCCATTCTTATGAAGGTGAAGATTTTCCTAGCAATCTCGGTACTTCATGAAATGTCATGATACATGGTATCTCAAGTCAAACAAATTACATTGGAGACTTCTGATAACTGCCCCCTTTTTCTTCATTTCTCTGTGCTCAATTTAATGAATAAACAACTTCACTGTTCAAGGACGATCCACTGAAGATAATATATGAGATGGTGTTTAAATCTAAGAATAAACATCCTCAGTTAGACAGACAGGCAGACAAATGGACCAAACTTATCCTCCCTCAAATCCAGACTAGTTTTTCAAAGTCCGAGTTGTATTAAACTAGTACATGTGACATTCACCACAATAAAAGCAACATTATTCACTATACAACTGAATCATGACATTGTGGTATACTTTTCTCATATTTTTTTCTTCAGGATTTCCTCAATTTGTTGTACATTGTATTAAAAAAAGCAAAACTGAAGACTTGTATCAATTTGAGCCATTGAATTGTGGCAAGTTAACGAGAGGACTATTCTCGGTAGTTTGAGCAGCAGTAGCCTGGGACCTTGAGTCTGAGGTGTGAGTTTCATACTCGTTCTCACAAAGAGATGTGATGTCACAAAGTGAGGGGAATGGATCGCGAGATGCTGTCTTTTTATCACAAGAAGAGCTATCTGTCTGGAGGTTGACACGCAGCGAGGGACACTTTAGGCTGTCTTTGGGAGAGGCCGACTTCTTTGAGGACCTCAGGCTCCCCTGATAGCGCGGGGTCAGCAGTGGTTCTGTCGTGTCCGAGTCCGGAGTGAGTTCACTTTCATCCTCACTCACAGAGTGAGCCTGAGACATAGGGCTGAAGCTTTGGAATGGCACCATGAAGAACTTTGGTAGTTCTGCAGTGAGAATCTGGGGGCACTGGAAATATATTTATAAGTTGTCTCTCTTTTCATTTCTCTCTGTTTCAGACACAATGTTACATTTAAACATACCACTTTAATTCATACCTATGGAACCCATTCAATAATAATATCCATTTCAAATGGCACAACGTCAATTTTAAAGACTTTATAGCGCTTACTTACTTGAGAGAATTTTTTGAGCTCCTGTAAGATTTCTGTGAAGGTTGGTCTGCTATCTGGATTTGTTGCCCAGCACTCGCACATCAAGTCATACCTGTAATTCAAATCACCCAACTTCTTTAGATGATTTATGTCATCTTTCTTCCACTAAACAACAAATGAAGTACCTATATAACAACTCATTTAATTTCTACCTTGATGCAACATTGTACAGTTTTTGTGGGTACTTCTCTAATCTTTGCATAATGAATCTACACCATTGGTATATGTATAGGCTAATATATGGCAGTGTAGCTATATATAACTGCATGTGCTTCAATTAAGTACCATTCAAAACTAAATTTTGAGATTGCTTGGTAGGTAGGAAGAGTTGTACAGTGGGTGAAAATTAAAAACAAGACTTTGAAATCAAACAACAATCATCAATTAATGCACAAGACAAATTGATCTTTTGACCTTAAAAGTTAAAAGAAGTGAGTGAACATTATTTGTTGAAATATGGTATAGCAGTGTGCTAAACAGTATCTGATGACCTTCCACATATAATCTATATAGCTGTCATTTACTATACTCAAGAAAACTCCCACAAGACCATTACCCTGTAGAGTTGATGAAGCCAGCTGACATCATTTGTCCATATTATAAGACATTACACACATACACTAAGTATTTTTCTGTTTTTGAAGAAAACAGAAAACAGGTCAAATGACAACACCCGATCTAACTTGTTGACTACAGTAACATTTTAAGTGCACTTTGTAATGGGTATAGAATACACTTAACCTTGAAATCTTAACTCTGATTGGATGAATTAAATGAATATGATGACATCTTAACCGACATCTATTGATTTCAGAATTGTTACATATATCATCTATGCCAAAGAAGACTTTTGGTCTCCAACAAAGACACACAAATCAGTATATAATGTGTGGCTAACCATTCGTTCACAGTGAATATCACTTAACTCATCTAAGTGAAGATTTACAAGCAACAGTGTTGTTTACATTGAAGCAGACAAATAAATCTCATATTATGATCAGCAATAATGTTGCATCATGCTTCTGATTCAGTCAATTTGATTTAAAAGTCAGTGTTACGAAGATTACATAGCAATGCAGTCCTAACAAACTTTTCTGAGCATCTTGGTGATGTATTAATGTGATGTATTAATGTCTGATTGGTATGTCTGACCTTGTGATATGAAATGACAGAATAATAACTAGAGATAATAGATGCCTGCAGTATCTAACACTAACACACAATATTTAAACTGATTGGGTCAATGAACTATTTCATCTCCATTACCTTAAGGTATCTCACTCGTCACGTTTTGAATTCATTGCGCACATGATCATTATATTTAAAATGAATATGATTTAATTTACTTATTCATCACAGAAAGATTACTATTTCATAATTACACAACATTCATAAAGAAAACCCATTTGAATTTAAGAAACAAACAAGTTTTTGGGGGAACTATATTTTCGTGCAGAAGGTTTTTTAGACGAAAATGATAGAAACAAGCAATTTTATGAATTTTCAATATACTTTTCTTTTTATTATACTTTATTTATTACACACATTTTTAACATTTGATAGGTTTGTTACATATTCTATAGGTTCTGTGTGACATGTACAAAATTAAATCTTAAGAGTGTGATAGACTTTTAGCATAAAATCATGCAAATATTTGGAAAAAGTCGGAAATTTTTTGAGCCAAATTTTGCAGGAATTTTCTCTATGAAGCCCTCTATCTAAAATTTGACATCACTGACCCCCATATTTTATTATGACAAAATAATACTGAATACATATCTAGGCAAACTGGATTAATATCATAAAATTTTTGATATTCTAAAAGTTTTTATTTCAAATCAAAGCAATTGTCTTTTTTAAGTGCAAAAAGGTCACGAAAAAATTTATGCAGCTTCATACAAAATTTTTTCGTAATCTCTCTATTCAGTCTGATCATTGTGCATAATTGAAAAAAATATTTGATGAAATAATTTTGCTTGGTTAAAAATACTGGCAAGAAATGCTAATGAAGCTGAAATTGCATTTTAGGTGCAATAAGGTCAAATTAAATACCCCTTAATTCAGAGGGATGAAAACTGACCCCCCTTTTTCTTTGTATTTTTTAAGGTATCCGATCCATATTAGGGCCTAATTTTTCTATCCTTGAATATCCATCATGTATTAAATACTCTGATATTAATCTAAAGCAATTTAGAGCAGAAAAGGATTTACCGAGAGAAATTTTCAAAAATATTATTAACTAAGCAGTAATTAATTAATGAAGATTGCATTAAGGTCTATGGGGACAAGCATATTTTTTTAAATAAAAAAAGTAAATACTAAGAATATCAAAAAATGCTTCGGTGGAAAGATGTATTTTATCATTAGGAATACAAAAACAATTGAAAATAAATTTTATACCGTGTAGATTTTTTTAGAATTAATTTTTATATATTAAAAGCAAAGGGGAGCAACTCTTCAAAAAAAGGAAAAGGTCAATAATTAGGACACATTCCACTCTTACATATTGATACTTAAACATGAAAATTATGTCCAAGTATACTGAGTATTAAGCCCATACATATCTGTTATGCATCCAGATTCACTGAATCTGGGGCTATTATGGATCGGATACCTTAAGTAGGTTTTGTATAGAGATTTCAATGATATTGTAACAGTCCAGTGATTTGACAGATTGGTTTTGGACAGAGTTATTGAACCTGATTATTGTTGACTTGTAGGAAAGTTGAGATGAGCATGTGTATTTACTTGACATTGCAGGAATATGTATTATGTAAGCTTTTCATGTAGTTGATAGGTGATTATTAACCAGTTTAAGTGATTTGTCTGGATTGGAACAGTTTGTGCACATGTTTTGAGTTACGTAGAAATCAGCTGATCATTGCTGTAGTGAAGTTGCGGTATTTTAGCTTACTTTATATGTCAGGGACTTTTAATTGGTATCATGTGGTTGGTGAACCATAGCTTCATTGCTGAAGTCATATTTTCTTTTAGTTTAACCTGTTTCCAGTTGATTTTCGGTGATTATCGTCTTGTTGTAAACCGACAGGAATTGTTGACACACTTTGTCGTCGTAATTACGGGATGTCGAGCCCGATCGTAAATGTTACGATAGTTTTGGGAATTTTGGAGTTAATCGTGCTATTTGTTGTATTAAATGGATAATGATTTACTTATTGCGACTTAAGAATATATTTGGTGATTATTTTTATTCATGATAGTTGTATAGTATGTAGTTATTAGATTTTCTATGGGCTTTGCCGCTTACGGGAAATGTCACGAGAGATTCTCCAACATGTTTCCAAGGTATCCAACACTTTCCAACTTCTACGTCAGGTTTTGGTATAAA
>WFKH01006014.1:20442600-20479232 GCA_016163765.1 Magallana hongkongensis | reverse complement strand
GGTCTTCTGCTAGGAAAGCTGCATATTAGTGGTAAGGATTTAGGAGTTAGCATGGGTTGGGCGTTTTTCTATTAATTTAGACTTAAAATGACTTTTTAATTTTATTTTAAGAAGAGCCAGGGTTATTTTCAGCACATTTTAGAGACTTTTGGAATATTTGTGGAACTTTATAGGAAATTTTGGTCATTTTAGTGAATTTTCATTGAGGAATTAGACTTTGTTGAAATTTGCTGTTTGTTTGGAATTTTTGGTAAACTGGTGATAATTTTGAGAATTTATTGAAATTATTTCAAGTTGTTTTCATAAGATTTAGGTAATTTATTCATTTAGCTGAGGAAGCTAGTGAATTTCTAAATTTGGTTGTTGTTTTATAACGGAATTCAGACTTTGGAATTTACTGGAATTTTATTAGGCTTGGAAATTGATTAGGAAATTAAGTTCAAGGGATTATTAGTTTTAGTTTTGGTTTTTACTTTCATCCAGAAGGCCTGGGAGAGAGTTTGAGAGTTAGAGATATAAACTTTGGAGTTGTACTTTTCCAACATATGCATTGTGGGAGAAGTTGGTTTTATACAGATAGAGTAGGTGACTAAACTATAAGGGACAGACTGAGACAGAACTTAGATTTGTTGTTTGTTCATTTGAGATAATTATTTTAATAAATTGTAAAATTTGTATTTCGTATCATTTCAAATACAGAGATTTACAAGGTTTCCTAAAGTTGAGGGTTTCCAACCTAGTTGCCTGTTGGAAATGTAAGAATAGTAAATATTAAAAATTGAGCCAGAGGAAACTTCTGTGTAGTGACTAGTGACTTCCTCAGAACCTAGATTGTAAAAGGCTTTATAAGCTGAGAGATTTCGTTTATTAATAAATTTAGTGTAATTTAGAGAGCGCGGGTTAATAATAGGAGGTATAAGTTGTAGACAGTGGTGAGTGATACAGTTGTTATTAGATAAAGGGAGATAACTTCGTGTTGTGAAATAAAATTTAAGGGTGTTAAATTTTAAACCACTGTGCCACATAAGCCCTCCTAGCTCAGTTGAGCCGTGTAACGCAAGCCTTGCCACGGAAAATAAGACAACCCCTAGTGAGTCTCTCTCGCGGACAGAGAGAGAGACCCGTTACACTATACTTCTCAAGAAATTCTTGATACAACAACATTGAGGAGTGGGATACCTTAATTGAATAACAGAATATTTTCATCAAGAGTTGTTCTTCTTCACCCGAAAACTGATCAAGATCGACACCAAACATGCAAAACAGTAAAGAAGCTATATGTACGAGTCACAAAATTGAGTTAAGGGTCATTTGATGTGGCCAATACAAAATTTAGTAAAACTACTGAAAGTATCAGCTGTAACAAATCATATATCTTGCATTGAGATGGACTGAGTCAAAATGCAATAGGAGTTTAATTTGCATTAATTGTTCCACCAAAGAAAAAAAATGAGTGAATATATATATACTGTTCGGAGATTACTTCACTTCATTAATCAACTGAATTAAGTTCTTTTAAAACATTTTATATTTCAATTTCATGATCAAGCATAAGCCAAAAAACAAGACATGATCCAAAAACAATTTTTTTATGACTGTGCGATACACAGAGAATGCAAAAGAAACTAAAAATTCAAAACATTTCAAATCTATATAGTCTTGTTCAAATGTCCTTTATCTTATCTTCAGCTTTATCCCTTAACATAGAGAAAAATTAAAATTAAATAAATAAGCATTGCAGCATATTGTTGACAAACTGAAGACAGCAATCAACAAACTTACAGTGGCTTTGGACATTTTTCTGGGGGTTCCAGTCTCCCCCCGTTAGTGACATACTGCATGACATCATGGTTTGTCCTGCCTGGGTAGGGCATGTAACCAATGGAGAAGATCTCCCACAGTAGTACTCCAAAAGACCTTCAAAACAGCAAAAGTCAGTACATGTACAAACAGAAGATCCATTGACATTTGACACTATTTTAATGTGTCCAGCAACAATTGAGATATAGATGCTTGTTGATTTTCACCAATACCATCTTCGCTAGCCAAAGTACGGTACAAGTATTATGATGATTTAGATAAAAGTGATGGTTCTCATCATCTTGTGTTTGTTTGTGACACTTTCCCTGATTTTAATGTACACTTCACTTTACATATAACACACACCTTTGTCCAACATTAGGGGGTTGGAGTACTGAAGTCAGTGGCATACTATACACGAAACTTTACAGTGCTCTGATTTTGACTATTTTCATCTTGTCTATATGATTTAGAACCAGTGATATCATAGAAAACTCTCAGCTTATGGGATAAAGTGTAAGTTGAAATCTATTCATTGCCCTAAAAAGCTCCAATTATCCGAAAATATTGAGTGTCTAGCAAGAGAAATGACAGCATTTTCCTACAGAAATATAGTCAGTATTTTATATAGTATAGCATATTATATAGTAATCGTTAGCATGATTGCTATATAATATGCATAAAATTAAGGATCACATGCTACTAGTTCCATGAACTCTTGGAGTGAAATTGTATGCACCTACCACACATCTGTTTTTGTGGTAAAAATGCCATCTAAGAAAGCCTCCGGTGGCATCCACTTTATGGGTAGTAGAGCTTTACCTCCCTTCCTGTAGTAGTCTGACCTGAAAAAATAAGGATACTCAGTTTATATGTAAATTTTTGGGTATGTTGGTGTTCTATCAACTGAACAATGCACTAAATAAAAATCCAAGGATCAACCCACTTTATTATTAAGAATTAGAGGTGGATTCATTGTGTCATTCAATTATTTTAAAGTCAAAACATGAAGTTACTTACTCACAAAATTATTCACATTTGTAGCTTGCATACCCAATCACCTACATGTATAATCTAACAAGAAGCCTATGGACTTCAACAGTTACCTGAATATATTTACATCCTTTGAGTATTTTCTGCACTATTTTTGAAGAAGTCTAGTTGTGTTTCAACATGAAAAAACTGTATCACAAACTAACTAGTTTAAATCAATTCAGTCGCATATAAACATACACATATACTTATATGTATAGTTTAGCACATTAATATGCATGTACCAGTAATTGAAAATGTTATCAACATTCAATGGTATCTTGTTTTATACTTTTGACGTTCAAATGTGTGAATTATTTCATGATTGATCAAAACTTTAGCTACACTGAGAGCATAAACTCCATGGTTTTGGCTGACCTCAGACTTTCAAGTAATTCTACCATGGTAACCTTCACATATGGAAGAATTCGCTGCTCCTTATCAGTAACACGCTGATCAATAACAATAATTTATTTATTTTTACCATTTAAATGAAGAAACATTGAGAGAGAGAGAGAGAGAGAGAGAAAGTAGAAATCATTGCAGCAAAAATTTACATACCCACATGAAACACTGGGCGCGCTTGATTTAGCTTAACTTGGTGTACACCAGTGTGCACCGGTGTAAACTATTGTATATCAAGTGCACTTAAATGGTGTAGTGTACATGGTGTAGGGAAGTTAAGAATAAATATGGCAGAAAAGGATGCAGTTATAACAGAGAATCTGATGTTCTTCGACAATCTGATGATTTTTTCTGATTATAAATACAATAAAATAAACACATTTCAAATTTAATGGCTTTCAAACAAAAGACAACTTTATGCGACTTCTAATCTGTTATATTACTTAAAATCATTTGTCAACGTTTCCAATCATAACATTCTTCCACCATATTGTTCAGTGCTACACCCAACAACACATGCCCCTGACTCGGTGTAGAACGGGTGTACACCTAAACGCTACACCACTGCACTTGATTTACAAAACTGTACACGGTGTACACCTTTTAGTAAAATCAAGCATGCCCACTGTAGAAAGCATTTTATTGTTTAAATCTAAATGCATTTATTTAACAATAAAGAACAAATAATCAGCAAGCAACATGAATGTTTGATAAAGAAAGTATGCCACTTCATCACAACTTTATTTCACGATGAATTCTGCTCTATACTTCATCAATATAAATTTCATACATGTGATATGTACCGGCGGTACGCCAAATCTACCGTTTTGTCGACTCCATTCACGGTGTACCGGCGGGACACCAAAATTCACGGAATATGAAAATTTGTACAGTTTTTTGAATTTCTCACTTAATGCCGCCATTTTCCTCTTATTCTCGCTCGCGAGACACTGGAAAACATCACCTGTGTTTGACACGTGACCTACTGATACTTGTGTAGAGTACACAAACCGTCGCGTGTGAAGGTGTGAACTGCCAATTGGGATAATCATCCGTATCAAAATGCTCTTTTAGGTAGCTTTGTTTTTAAAGGGGTATTTAATTATAACTGTTTTAAAATATTTCGTAACTTGATCGAAAAACTTTTAGCCAACTTTAGAAATATACATGAATCTGAACCAGCTCTCCGTACGTAATGTATACGATGAATAAACGTGTTTATTATCATGCTTACGCTGAAATAAAGGATTTTTTATGTGCAGAGATTTATGTAAGGTTGCATTTGCTGCTGTTATTTACATTGCTGGTGTATATATCAGTAATACATTCATGAACAAGATGTAAATTGGAGACATCGACTCTCACGTTGTACTATATAAAGTTGGTGAACAAACTATCATCTATACTTGCTCAATTAATATGATTCGTGAAAAAATTGTGATTATAAAACACAATATGAAATTTAAAGCATAGAAAACTTTATTGAAACATTTAAAATAAGGCATTTTCGACAATATACATTTGTTGGTTTAGAAATAAGGTGCTTTATCAAAAGAATTTAAGTGATATTTTGTACCGTTTTTTGTACCGTTTTTTGATGGGCAGTGTACAGTTTTTTCACCCAAATTCCAGTTTTGTGTACAGTTTTGTGGTCTTCAACTTATCACATGTATGAAATCAAATTGTTTTTCATCCAAACTATTTTCTCTTTGTTTACCAGCATTTCTATGGGCACCTTTTGCACCCCAATTTTGGCTTCTGTTTAGCCTCAACGGACATGAACAAATTGAAAGAAAGCAAATATTCTGAAAATACCAACCAAATTTGTTTAAAGAAATATTAAACCTAGCCACCCTATTGAAATTATTTCTGAATTATTTAATTGGCATGACATTTATATGAAAAAACTTGTAAACTCTACATCAAAGTCGCTTTTAATAAGGTCTCATGGCTCAAAATAGCCAAGTAGTTTAAGAGAGGATGAAAAAGTGCAAAAGTCATTGAAAACAAAGAACTTGTCAGTGCATACATGTTGCTGAGATGAGCTAATAAAAAGAAAAAATAGCTGCATAATTGACCAGATAAAGAAAAATTGCGTTCGCAGAGGTTATACAGTTATGCGAATAATCAATGAATGCTTGCAGCAACAACCATTAACTTTGTTTTGGCTCTCTCTAAATGTGTCTCCCCCGCTTCTGTTTTACATAGATAAACAGCCGCACTAAATGTGGATCTGTCAGTGTCCCCAGACTGTGTTGTAATTACACTAAGAGCAATTATGTTTACAACCTATAATTCAAAAGACTGTGCTGTAAAAAAAAAGTGTTAATAGCATATTATGAGGAAGCATTCATATCTTATTTATAGCAGTTGCTCTACATCTTATTCAAAGCTCTTCATATTTTCTAATAAAGAATAAATTTTTAAGTTAAACCAATAGCAAAAACAAGGAATTATAACATGCTACCAAAAGAAGGCAAAAGTAAATTTAATATTAAAAATTGGCGACGAATAACATTATTAAACATAGTCTATAAAATAGGATCTGGTTGTACAGCACAGAGAAAAAAAGATTTATTAGAGAAAATTATTTGTATTGATCAAACACGTTTTATTCCAGGTTGGGAGTTACATAGGAGAAAATACAAGATTAATATTTTGACTTAATGCATTATGTAGAAGAAATGATATCCCAGCTAGGTCTTTTGTTGTTAGTGAACTTTGAAAAAGCCTTTGACACTATTTCATTGAAATTCATAGACAAAGCTCTCTCATTTTTTAATTTTGGTCCATCAATCAAAAAATGGATACCAGTCTTCCAAAATAATACATTAATATCTGCAGTAACACAGGCCGGATTTCTGTCAAATTTTTTCAAACTTGAATGTGGATGTCATCAAGGTGACCCAACATCCCCATACCTATTCCTTATTTGTGCAGAAATTCTCTCAATTAAAAATAACAAAAACATAAAGGGCATCAAGATAAACAAGACTGAATATCTTATCTCTCAATATGCTGCTGATACTGTTTTATTCATAGATGACTCCGAAAATTCCTTAAATGAAGCAATTAAAGAGTTAAACATGTCTTATGCATTATCGGGTTTGAAGATTAATCTTCCAAAAACTCAAGAAACATAGATTGGAAGTAAAAAGTACTCAATAGAGAAAATGTGTCAAAACATTAATCTTCAATGGCCATCAACTTTTAAACTTCTGGGCATACACTTTGATGTAGACTTAACAAAGGTCCTAAAATTGCACTATGATTAAAACAAGAGGCCCATGGGCCACATCGCTCACCTGAACAACAGTTCCTTGTATCATTTCATATTAGTATTTTAAAACATTTTACCAATATATTTCTATGTTAAACTTTAAACACCTCTTGGGACCTCAGTATTGGTCCGGGGGTCGGGTCACGATTTTAACAATTTAGAACCAACATCATTTGAGGATGCTTGCATTGTAATTTCACAAATTGGAGCATTGTAGTTCTTGAAAAGATTTTTAAACATTTTCCCTATAAAACTCTTTGTTAAAATTTAAACCCCTCATGGGGCCCCAGTATTGGTCTGGGGGTCACGATTTTAACAATTTAGAATCTACATTATTTGAGGATGCTTGCATAGTAATTTCACAAATTGTAGCATTGTAGTTCTTGAGAAGAAGATTTTTAAACATTTTCTTTATATTTTTCTATGTTCAACTTTGAAACCCTCTTGGGGCCCCGCTATTGGTCTAGGGGCCATGGTTTTAACAATTTAAAATCTACACTATCTAAGGATGCTTGCATAGTAATATCACAAATTATAGCATTGTAGTTCTGAGAAGAAGTTTTTTAAACATTTTCCCTATATATTTCTATGTAAACTTTGAACCCCTTTTTGGGCCCCAGAATTGATCCGGGGGTCACAATTTTAACAATTTAGAATATACATCATTTGAGAATGCTTGCAGTGTAATATCACAAATTGTTGCATTGTAGTTCTTGAGAAGAAGATTTTTAAACATTTTCCCTATGTAATTCTATGTTAAAATTTAAACCCCTCATGGGGCCCCAGTATTGGTCCGGGGTCATGATTTTAACAATTTATAATCTACATTATTTGAGGATGGTTGCATAATAATATCACAAACTGTAGGATTGTAGTTCTTGAAAAGATTTTTAAACATTTTCCCTAAAAAATCCTATGTTAAACTTTGAACCCCTCTTGGGGCCTTAGTATTGATCCGGGGGTCACGATTTTAACAATTTAGAATATATACCATTTGAGGATGCTTGCATAGTAATCTCACAAATTGTAGCATTGTAGTTCTTGAGAAGAAGATTTTTAAACATTTTCCCTATATAATTCTATGTTAAACTTTGAACCCCTCTTGGGGCCCCAGTATTGGTCTGGCGGTCACAATTTTAACAATTTAGAATCTTCACTATATATACAAGCTTTGGTGTAAATATTAGCATTTCTCGTGCAGTGGTTCTTAAGAAGAAGTTTTTTTAAAACATGCACCCTATTTTCACTGTTTTGCAATCATCTCCCTTTTAAAAAGGGATTTGCCCTTTATTTTAACAATTTAGAATTCCCTTCCCATAAGGATGCTTTGTACCAAGTTTGGTTAAATTTGGCTCAGTCGTTCTTGAGAAGAAGTCAAAAATGTGAAAAGTTTACAGACAGACGGACGACGGACAACAGGTAATCAGAAAAGCTCACTTGAACCTTTAGTTCAGGTGAGCTAAAAACTAGTTAAAATTAAAAATACAATTAAATACTTGAAAAAGAGAATTATAACTCCTTTAGGAAAAATTACACTTATTAAGTCTCTAATAATCTCACAATTAAATCATCTTTTTATCTCATTACCTACCCCCTCAAGTAATTTTTTAAAACAACTAAAAGAAATATTTTTTAACTTTCTCTGGAATTCCAAGGTTGATAAAGTTAACAGAAAACAATTAACAAAAGACTATCAAATGGGGGGACTGAAAATGGTGGATATAGATAATTATATTAAAGGACTGAAATCCTCATGGATCAAACGAGTTGTAAATGGTAGCAAGGCAAAATGGATACAACTATGAGAATGCCAGATAAATCTTGATAAAACCCTATATTTACTGTAGGTTCAGACTATATTAATACGTTATTAAAGGACTTCAAAAATCTTTTCTGGAAAGACACATTAATTGCCTTCCAAAATATACAAGACAAAACTGAAATAACAACATGGAATGAATTTATCAACCAGCCAATATGGCATAATAAAAATTGGAAATAAACCTCTTGTCTATTAACAATGGTTTAAAAAAAAAAAAATTACTTGTATCCGATATTTTGGATGAAAATGGTATAATATACAGTAGTGCCGAACTTTAAACAAAATTTGACTTAAAAACTAATTTCCTTAATCATGAAGTTTACATAAAGCCATCAAAGGTGCAATGAAAAATTTGAATATCAATCCTGGTAGTGATAATCATAAACCCAATATACCATCTAATATTGTACCATTTTGTTCTTCAAAGAAAGGAACCAAACCTATGTACAACATTCTTCTTCCCTTAATAGAATGTACTCAACTTGAGTGTTAATATTGTTTGATGTTGGATTTTTTTTTCCTCCTTGTGAAAATCCTGATAGATTTTCCCATGTTGAATAGAAAGCCCAGGCAGGAACACATACTGCATTTGTTGTTCTGTTCTTAATTTTCAATGTAAGTAACAATAAAATGTTTTTACAGTTTTTTTTCAAAATATTCTGCAGTCTCCTATTTAGACACATTCCATTAATATAATTATTGAGCCTTTCCATCTCTGGCTTCAGTCTCTTATTTCATATTAAGTAAATACAACTTCTTTTACATGTTACTACAAATCTTGCTTAGTTCTATACTAAGTATAACACTGTTCTTTCATTTCAAGTGCACTGTTCCCTCTCCTCACACCCTTTGCCTATTTCATTTCTCTTCTTTCCAATAAATTTTGTGTAAAATGTTAACGATAAAGAAGATTTATACTTTATTGTCTCAAATATAACAAGAGGCCCATGGGCCACATCACTCACCTGAGTAACAATAGGCATGATAAAATCAGCTTAATGGAGTCATAATACAAAATATCTGGACAATGTAATAGAACACATGTAGATCCTGTAAAAATAAAAATCCATTTCCCCTTGGATATTCTTATGTTTATAATCAAGTCCCTTCTCTAACAGGATGATTTTATAGTCATATCACATGTTGAGCATAGTAGTTCTCAACAAGATCCTAAACAATTGTTTATATATGGGAGATAAACCTACATCAAACTCTGAACCCCTTGTGAGACCCAAGAATCGTCCAGGTGCCAGAGTCTAAACAATTTTATAGAATCAGCTATTTGTCAAAATGCTTGCATATAAGTAAAACCATATGTGATAACATTTCAGTTTTTGTGAAAAATTAAAATGTTTTCCTTTTTACAATTGGATCCCCAATGTGGCCCCACCCGACTCCTCAAGATTTTGATTTTAACGAATTTGATTCTAAACTATCTGAAGTTGCTTCCACTAAAGTTACAGCTTTTCTAAGCAAATGTTTTTTTAGAACATTTTTAAAGATTTTTCTCTATATATTCCTATGTAAAAATTCGACCCCCCATTGTGGCCCCACCCTACCCCCGGGGGTCATGATTTTTACAACTTTGAATCTACATTACCTGAGGATGCTTCCACATAAGTTTCAGCTTTCCTGGCCCAATGGTTCTTGAGAAGGAGATTTTTGAAAATTTCACGAAAATTTTCAATTATTTCTAATTATCTCCCCTTGTAAAAGGGTGTGGTCCTTAATTTTCACAACTTTGAATCCCCTTTGCCTAAGGATGCTTTGTACTATGTTTGTTTGAAATGGGCTTAGTGGTTCTGGAGAAGATGTGTCAAAAATGTGAAAAGTTTACAGACAGACAGACAGACGGACGACAGACAAAATGTGATCAGAAAAGCTCACGTGAGCTTTAAGCTCAGGTGAGCTAAAAACTATCAGGATCATCAAAAATGTTTGTATACATTTATTGGTTGTATTTCTTTGTAAATTTAAAAAAAGAAAAAAGAAAAAGTTAAACCAATAGATACAATACATACTGTATGCATGGAAATGTTTGTTAAGGGGAAACTTTTGCTAATTTTGTGATGCCTAATGTTTAGCAAAATATATAACCATGCAAACTGTTGCCAAAAGAGGTTTTAAATTAGATTTTGTTAACAATAGAACCTAATGAATCTATTACGCTCATATAGCAAAATATGACTTAAAATTGCCCAACTTCTTACGTCATTTGCTCAAAGCGATTCTAACTGTATCATATAAAGAAATATATACATGACATTGTACTATATATACTTTTTTTTACATCAGCAAGATTATCTAAGACAAATTAATCAGGCTAATAACACACAATATTCATTTATCAC
This sequence comes from Magallana hongkongensis, assembly GCA_016163765.1. Taxonomy (NCBI): domain Eukaryota; kingdom Metazoa; phylum Mollusca; class Bivalvia; order Ostreida; family Ostreidae; genus Magallana; species Magallana hongkongensis. The sequence goes on along the minus strand of WFKH01006014.1, from coordinate 20,468,542 downwards.
AAATGTGACGACAGGAAGATTTAATAGCCTCATACCTGTAGATATCCCTGGCCATACCAAAGTCAGCTATTTTTGCCACTCTGTCTTTTCCTTTACAGGTCAACAAACAATTCCTGGCAGCAATGTCTCTGGAATAAAAGAAAAATTGGAATTAATTTAGAATAGAGAGCGAATAATTCTTAAATGAATACAATACATTTGTACAAGTAGAAGCAAGATACTCAGTATGCTCATTCAACAACTTTCAAAGAAAAGAAAAGTACTAGGAGATTTGAATAACTGGTCAGCTAAAGCAAGATACTTTGCGCAAGAAAAAACAAGGGTTTTAATATTTTGTGGACTGTGGCAATTTAAGTTTCATCCTGTTTAAAATTCTGATGATTTTCATAAATTTTTGACAATATTTACATGCAAGTTTTACAAGTATTGCATAATTTTTTTTGTTATTTAACAAAATTTAAACATTGAATACTTCAGTGGCTTCCCATTATTAATTTTCAATTTTGTTTTTAACAGTTTATTTTTCCAAACATTCTGCAGTCTCTTATTAGACACATCTTTAGTGTCAGTTCGCCAACATACCAATACTGATTTAAATCCTTATTGGTCAAAGAATGAAATATCATTTACATGTATACATGTGATAGGTTGAAAACCCAAATACTATACAGGAGCACAGACACTTGTGTCTTTGATAAAGTTTACTCCTTAGTATAATAATAACACAAGGAATCTAATTCCAAATTCCATGGAGTACTGTAAACCAGCTTTTATTTGCATGCGAGAAATTTTTCACGAAGTTTACGAGAGCCTTGTCGTCGCATATATTTTTTGATGCAAACAAGTCTTCAAATCTCTCTGGTATGTTATTTTGTAGATAATCTACATCTTGATTGCAAAAATTAGTCGCTGCTAATTAGTTTATTACGGTAAATCGCGAAATAAAAATGTCACCAAAAAAAGTTGATTTTCAGTTCGTTACATTCTACACTCGCTCTAAATAATGTTTACCAGATTCCATACATTCTTTATGCCCGTTTACTATCTGATAAATCAAAACAAATTTTAACCACTGAGTTATAAAGCTTTTGTTCCATGTTCTTTTTACCTGTGAATGAAATGTCTTTCCTCTAAGTGTTGACAGCCTTTTGCAATGTCATCAGCAAGGCTGAGAAGATCAGAAACACGAACAAGAGGATCTCCCATGACCTGCCAATGTAAAATTAAAAGAAAATAGAAATTGAATTAAGTTGAGAAAAATTTTTTTTAATTTGTCAAATAATAAAAAAGAAAAAAAATTTTTTTTTTTATAATACACATCTTTAACTCATATTTTCATTGAAAATTCTAAAACTCTGTTAAAGTATGTAAATTAACATTTTGACACAAATTAAGAGTTAAAACCCAACAAGAGCTGTCCAAAAAATTAATATCCCCTGGTGGATCTTTCTTGGAACTTGGGCAATGACCCATACAATGGACATTACACATCATACAAGTCAACCTCTTATGGTTAAAAAGAGGAAGATTTGGCCCCAAAGAAGTTAGCATTGCATGCATATAAAGTGTTTTTTAATTTAGATTTAAAACACAAACATGTATAAATACCTCTAATGTCTAATTAAGTTCAAGTGAAATTAATCAGACACAACTAATTTAAGTGTTAATATCACAGTAGCTTGCAGTGGTTGCTCTAACTTCTTATAAAATGATTGTTTGTAAAGAATGGAAGCAACAATCACCATTGTCGATCAGTTACATGTTAAAATTGAGCAAATTTAGGTATCTCACTTCTCACGTTTTGATTTCATTGTGCACATGATCATTATATTTAAAATGAATATGATTTTATTTATTTAATCATCAGAGAAAGATTATTATTTCATAATTACACAACATTCATAAAGAAAATCCATTTGAATTCAAAAAACAAACAAGTTTTTGGAGGAACTACTTTTTCATGTGGAAGGTTTTTTAGACGGAAATGACAGAAACAATCAATTTTATGATTTTCAATATACTTTTCTTTTTACTATACTTTATTCAATATGCATATTTTTAACATTTGATAGGTTTGTAACATATTCTATAGGTTCTGTGTGACATGTATAAAATTAAATTGTGAGAGTGTGATAGCTAGACATTTAGCATCAAATCATGCAAATATTTAGAAAATGTCTGGATTTTTTAAAAGCCAAACTTTGCGAGAATTTTACCTTTCAAGCCCTATATCTAAAATTTGACATCACTGACCCCTATGTTTTATCATGTCAAAATAATACTGAATACATATCTAGGCAAACGGGGTTATTCTGATAAAATTCTTGATGTTCAAGAAGTTTTTATTTCAAATCAAAATCTAACTGAAGTTTAATTTCTTTTTATAAATGATGTATACATATTTACCCTGCAATCTCCCTTAGCATTGACTGAATAAAGGTACCGCAATTTGCCGAATATAATACGCAGTAGTGTATAATACGCACCCACACTTTGGGTCTGAAAACTTGTGAAAAAACGTAGTTCGGCTGTATAATACGCACCAAGACTTTTTACCAAAATGTCATGGTAATTCAGGGAAAAGGGCATAATTTTCATCTTCGATGTGACGTTTCTGATGCAGATTTTTAAAAAGTCTTGACTGTCTACTTAGCGATAATCTTTAAACAGCTCGAACGGGTGACAGCGCGATCACAAACAACAGGGTATAACTCAAAGTGTAACATTTCTTTACCTCGAGGGTACATTGTATGTCCGAGATAATCAGCATTGAATAAGTGGCACGGGCATGTGTGTATTTAAGCATTGAATCATTATATTTTGAAAGATGTGGTCTCATAACTGCAACGATGTGTGCATACAAATTGAATAACGCGCGCTAGCGCTTTATGAAAATTTGTTGCAGTTATGAGACCACATCGTTCAAAATATAATGAATATTTCTCAATGCTTATATTTACGTTCTTTAACATTTATTCTCTTTCCGCAAATATGATTTATTTTTAAAAATCTCGGCCTTATTCAACGAGTAATGCGCAATTAACGGAAGAGCCATTGGAACAGCCGAATTATGCTGACAAAACTAGTGCACAGCGTTTTAAATTCTAACAAGGACACCGCTAAGCGGAGCATCCCCTCTCGACACGACTTATTGTACGGGGGAATACATTATTTAGGAAAATACATGTAAATTTATCAGATCAAAATAAAGAAAGTATTTCTTTAAACCACTTTGAATACATAATATCTATTTAATCCCAATCCCCAAGCTTTGTGGTGTATAAATTGGGGGAGGGGGTTTACATTTACGTGTCTGTACAGTTTTCCTATTCCTAGCAGAAACTCAACACATATACTTTAAAGTTTAATAATTTAGATTCATTTCGTGACATTCATTTTTATATAAGCATACATAAACGATCCGTATACTTTATGAAACGTAGCTGAAAATCAAGCGCTCTGTAGTCTGCTCTGATGGAAAATTCTAGTTGCTAGTTGTCGTATTATAATTAACCCATAGTATAGTAGATATATATGCAGTTATTACTAATATAAAACAATTTTCGCGTGATAAATGTGCGATATCTGTCAGTCTCTACTGAATTTTGGACTAGTTCTATTGTAAGTAATACGGGAAAATTTGTCCGAAAGTCGACTGCTTGTTTCGATGTAAATCGGAAGACTTACATCTCTTGCTCACTTCAACTTTGAACTATGGGCACTCGTCTAACGCTCCAATGCTACAAAACGTTTTTTTTTTTTACCTTCACTAGATTGAAATCCCCAAAAATGTCAAGTTGTTGATTTGAACTGTATACGGTAGCGATTAACTTCAAGTCGTACATAAAATTACCGGAAATGTCTATTGTCAAGTCGTACATAAAATTCATGTTTTTAATTTCGTTTTTTACGATAATTTAAAAAAATACTTAATCAATTGATTTGGAAATCAACAGGGTTTGTCCTTTTACCATGCCAAAGAAGTGTACAAAGTTTGATGGATATTCATGAGAGGGTTTTCTTGGAATTTACTAGAAAATTGAAATGGAGTACACACACACACATACACACATACGAACACACACACGTACGGTAGCAATGCTATACCCCCTTCACAAGTTGCGCGAGGGGATAATAACACAATTTTATTTTTCATTCTGTAATTTGATGAATTTACTTTTGGTATACTAAAAAAGTAATCAATTGAATTCATTTAACTCTTAAAAATATTTACATCAATGAAATATTAATCAGCGTAAGTATAATATCAGGTCGTGATCCGGTTTGAAGTTGTGAAGAGAGTCAGTCATGTTCTTCGAGAAAAAATGAATGAAGACTGAGTGTATTCATACACACCAGATTTAGTGATTGGGTCTTCTGTGTTATGTGTAAATATCACTGAAATCAATCAATGCAATAAAATAGGGGGAAAGAAAGTGAATGTAAATATACAACAATGGCTTTGATAGGGCCGCAGAGGTGTTAAAAATAAAGGTGAAATGAATTTATCTTCAAGATGAGTTTTTTAAATATTAATTAATAGTAATTATTCATGTGCTTAAAACAGCTGTAAAATGCATATTAATTCAAAAAACAGGTTGTATGCTAACTCAATCAGGCCTGTATTAATCGTAATCTATTGCACAGATCTATTAATAACATCTGTAATGGCGGCGTACACCGAGATGGTGAATGCATAGCTCGGATTGTTAAATAAACAGTTTAAAGTAATTTTAAATGGCCATTTTAATAAAATTTATCTATTAACAGATTAAGAGCAAAACATTTTCTGCTAAATACACCATAACAATAATTTTCAGTTGTTTAAAAATGCGGTAAACAAACCGAAGTATCGTTTCTGTATAAAGGCTATATGTACTGAATTACGATAGCCAACGTTTTACCTGTTAAAAAAAAAAGTGTCAAAATTCCATTTGGGTGTATAATACATAATTAACCAAAGCTATACTGTAAAACAAGAAATTGGGGGATACATATTTTAGCGCAAACGTAAGTGCCAATACATTGGCGCAATTAAATTTTAGCGCCTTTTATTTTAAAAAGGTAATAAATAAAATATGTTCTTGTTTGATCAACGGTTATGCCCAAATTTAACTATGTGTTAACTCAATTGCAAGCAAGTGAACACAATGACTTTGATTTCTAACTCGCGTACCGGTAAACTGTCGTTGAGAGCAATGCACCTACTTTTGTCCAAATCGTCAGTAGATAGATATAAAAACATCATTTATTGGCGATGGTGTGTAATTTTTTGTTGGTAAACAAGTTTGAGTTATCGGCGTTTGAATCTAACGTAGCAACTGGGATAACACTAGAAGAGTTCTGAAAACTAAAGTGAGCGAAATCGAATGCTACCTCACCATGAGCGAATCTTTTTCACAGTAATTTTACATTATAATAACACAAACGAAGGTATCACTGAATATTTTTATATCAGCTAATCAGAGAGCTAGAAATTAATCAATCATGGATTGTCAGCGTGGACAGTTGCCATGCTTGATCACATTTTCACCTTGAGGCGCTAAATGGACGTGACATGGGTGAAGCCCAGTTTTGAAGGTGCTAATGATAGATATTAATAAGCATTAAAATTGAATAAATTCATTTATGTTTTGATATAACTTAACCGATTACCCATAATATTTACCCGTGAAATTGTATAGTGTAAACAAACAGAGTTGACCGTCCAAAATTACATAAGCGCACACTTTAAGAATTAAAAAAAAAAGGACTGAAGTTATTGTTTTGTAACTTGAAGAAATTTAATACATATCGAAAATTGTTGGCGCACTATTAAATTTAGCGCTCAAGGGCAGTTGCACCAAAGGCACTAAAATTTGTAGTGCACCATATTTTCTCATTTTACAGTATTTGGTCAATGCCTCAAATAGCCTAAACAGTATCAACTGTAGATATGCACCAAAATATGTTGAAATTTACTTATTTGAAGCATCAATAATGATATTATGTTGCAGGATAAACAAAATACATATCAATTGTCTCTAAATATAAGCAATATTTCAGCTTGGGTCAAAAACGTCAAAAGAGCTCGGGAAGCCTCATCCTCCATCACGTTTTCTTACCCTTGCCCAAATATTGCTTCTATTTCAAGACTTTAACCTGATTTACATCCACTAAGTATGTTTTCCTCTATTTCTTACGAAAATTGATTGTAATTCATACATGTATGACTAGCCAGAAATCTCCACAATCCAAAGCATGACATAGCTGTCGGTGTAAGATTTTGTTTTCTTCTTATTTTCAGAAACTGTTACAAATGCATTGTCTAGCTTTTAAAATGTCAAGTTTAATTCAAATTAAGCTATAATTAAAATTTATACATTGTTCATTGATGTCTTCTATATACTTTTGCTACTTATTTGCATGGATTATTTCTTGATCGATCGAAACTAAAGCTACGTTGAGAGCACAAACTCCATGAACTTGCACAGACTGACCTTAGACTTCCAAGTAGACTGTAGTTATCATGGCAACTTTCACATATATGGAAAATTGGCTGTTCCTGCTGTATAACGTTTTAATCGACAATAATAATAATCTACATACTTTTACTTACTTTTGTTGGGTAATTGATTTAACTAGACAACATTAAGATGGTGACCATCTCAAAGGGCCCTGCTTAAATAATGGACAATAGGATGAAAAACATTTCAGAGAATTTTGCTTTGACCTTGACCTATAACTTAGAAATTTTCCAGCTGGCAGAAAACTTTTAATTCAATCTCATTACCCCTTGCATACAGGCATTTTTGTTCAACCTGAGCATGATTAAGCAAATGGGAAATAATCTACTGTCTAAAACTGATTATAAAGAGATCTGCTATCATTTACATTGACTTGGTTCAAATTATAAAGTCACTGCACACCATTAACCCAAAAGCCCTGTTAATGTGAAGTAGGAGCCAAATAGGGCCAAGTAGAAAGTATATATATGCTCTGAAAAAAGAATTTTGCATGATCCAATATTACCCTGACACTTGACCTACAAACATCATTCAAGGTCACTGCACACCCTTTACTCAAAAGCTCTGTTTATGTGAAGTATGAGCCAAATAGGGCTAAGTGGAAAGTATATATGCTCTGAAAAAAAGAATTTTTGCGTGATCCAATATGACCTTGACCTACAAACTTCATTCAAGGTCACTGCACACCCTTTGACCATAGGAACTCTGTAAGTGAAGCTTGAACCAGATTGGACCAAGGGGAGAGAAGATATGCTCCGGACAAGGATTTTTCATATAATTCTGCTATGACCTTCAGCTTCGACCTAGTAACATGGTTCAAGGTCACTGCACACCCTTTACCCAAAGGCACTCTGTGGGTGAAGTATGAGCCACTTTGGGGCAAGGGCAGAGAAGATATGCTCTGAACAAGAGATCTCGGATGGACAGATGGACGGAAGGATGCATGGATGGACAGACTGATCACTATAGGGCACCCGCAGAGCGGGGCCCTAATGATTTAAAGGTGTAACTATGTAAATAAAACAATAAAATACTTTCTTTTGTGCTTAATATTTCCCCAGACAATTACCCTTGGCCTAGCTATTGGACTGACCAAATAAAACATGCAGGGTTCAAAAGTTAGAGAGCGGAAACTGAGAATTTCTCATTTTTTTTAAAGTTCAAAAGGCATAACTCTGTCAAAAATCATTGGAGCAGAACCAAATTCAATCTAAATCTGTATATTCATATGACACATCCATATATCAAATTTGAGTTGAATTTGTGCAACGGTTGTTGAGATAATGATCGGAAAGTGAATTTCTCATTTTTTTCTAAGTTTAAGAGGTATAACTTTGTCAAAAATCATCGAACCGGAACCAAATTCGAATTCAACCTGTATATTCATATGACACATCCATATATCAAATATGAGTTGAATGTGTGCAACGGTTGTTGAGATAATGATCAGAAAGTGAATTTCTCATTTTTTTCAAAGTTCAACTCTGTCAAAAATTATTGGAGCAGAACCAAATTCGAACTCAACCTGTATATTCATATGACACATCCATACATCACATCTGAGTTGAATGTGTGCAATGGTTGTTGAGATAATGATCGGAAAGTGAATGATGACGAAATGACAGAAGGATGGAAGGATAGAATGACAGAATGAGGGAAATGGGTAACACTATATGCCCCAGCCATTTCATTGCGGGGGCATAAAAACAAATGCTTTGAATAACTCAGCTTAAAACCTAATTTTGAATTTTCAACAACAATAAAGAACCCCCCCCACCTCCATTTTTCAATTTTTTTAAACTTTAAACCTTAGATATGACTGACTGGATGAAAGGTTTGAGATAGTGCCTTAGAGAAACAAATATCAAACTTTAATCATCTGTAATATACGGTATATGGTTTCAGCAGCAGATTTGAAAAGTATCCATGATACAGTAAAGCCTCATTATATGTTAGTGCTGGAGGTGTCAGTGTGGGGGTGAGAGCTGTTGTGTCAGGATGTGGACGCATTACCAAATGTGTGTCATTCCATACTGATATAAGAACTAATGACGTTAGTTCATCCTAACAAGTAATGGATGCTTGGTTCCTTTATTAGCTTTCACTCTGGTTAAAAATCTTTGATCTGTTTTCATCATATTAAATTGTCTTTGTTTAAACATTTCCTAGGTTTGAACAGTTCACTGTTCTTCCCAATTCAGTGAAAATTAAGGAACCACCCTCAGCCAGATTGGACAACTTTTCCTGTACAAAACAAAAAATCACTACTTCATTTCTTGTGGGAGATTGTTTAATGAGTATGCCAATTTTCACTAAAAATTGTCAATTGCAAGGGAAAATGAGTGAAGTGTCTCAATAATTTCCGAACAGCCCTCGTCTGTGGATTAGGTAGGGGATCTGAAGAGAAGTCAGTGTTGTTTGACAATCATAAAAAAAAAGTAGGTTTGGGATTTAAATGGAAAGTGGAAGGCTCTGATTGTCATATAAGTAAAAATTCTCATCAAGTTCTACAATTTAAAATGAGATACAACAAGATATCTGTGAGCCATTGCTCACTGGTAATACCCTCGCTCTGATGTATATACAAAATAAGCAAAGTCGTCATTTAACAGGAAGTTGATGTCCGTTTGCTACAAAAAAGGATCCCACCATATGTTATGCCTAAACAAAGAGTGTGTTAAAATTTCAAGCATCTGCGATGAATACTTGCTGAGAAATCTGAGACAAAAATTTGTTTGAAAATTCAGGTTTTAAATAAGCAAAGTCGTCATTTAACAGGAAGTTGATGTCCAATTGGTACAAAAATGGATTCCACCATATGGAATGCCTAAACAAAGAGTGTGTTTAAATTTCAAGCATCTGCGATGAATAGTTGCCGAGAAATTTTTGACAAAATTTGTTTGAAAATTTAGGTTAAAAATCATCTTCGCAAGCAAAGGGTTTACGATCCACTCTGCTCCTCCACAACCCTTGGCAGATTTAGCCGACAAAATCAAATCTTGCGCAACAGAATCTGATTGGCTGCGAAGCCAGGCGATCGCAGAGAATCCACTAATTGGCGGTTAAGTTCGATGTGTTTTTTATACAAAATTTAAGTACAATCATTGTTACAATTTTATGTTATTTTTTATGTATAAAAAATTTTGTTTATACATATAAACCAATATTTTCATGTGTATATTTTCATTCTTCATGTACTGTGTAGTCTACATGTATGTAGGTTTTAAACAACCATTGCTGGATATTATTTTTAAACAGTCAACAATGTGGGATTTTTGTTATATACTTATATGCAAAAAAGCATGATGGTCACTCTTTAAGTAGTTATTTTTAGACCAGACAGTGGGTCCCTAATTATTGCAGGTACCTAAATTCCATGTCCAAATTAGGTAATGCATTGCGTAATGGGCAGCTACATCTCTGGTGGTCAGCTGCCACGTGATTCTCTTATCTAAGCTGTATCAAGTTTCAGTAACTACGCGTAGCATCATTCCTGCTAAGCATACGCATCTCATTGTGATTTTAATTATCCCACCCACCATCCCCATGCTTCACCTTTTGTATGCATTAGATAAGACATTTGTATTTTAATTTTTACTCAATGCAGTCATTGGGGCTCTCACAATCAGTGGTAAAAACATTTATTTTTAACTGGCCTGGTTACCCCCAATTAAGATAAATTTCTATGCATTATGTAATTAGTTATATTTACCCGACGGTGTCAACCCGGGTCCCTGCATTTAAACCTGATGGTGTCAACCCAGGTTCCATTCCTTAAATCCCGATGGTGTCAACCCGGGAACCATTCCTTAAATCCCGATGGTGTCAACCCGGGTTTCTTAAGTTACAGCTAATAATTTCCTGATGGTGTCAACCCAGGAGTTTTCAGTTTTATATGTGAGTAGCCCCCGAGAAGGCCAAATATGTTGTATTTTGTGTGATGTTTTTAATCTATGCTTTGTCAGTAGATTTTATTTGTACTTTTGTTGGTGTTGAATAATTGTAAAGTATTTTCATGTTTAGGTTTAATAAATTGTTCAATATACTTTGATTTGCTCTTGATATATGTATAAATACGTGATTAATGAATAACATACGATATATTATTACAAATATATGTGTTTTTTAAAATTATTCTTATTATTTTTTTTTTTCACGACCATTTCTTCCAGTACCTCTTAGATGAAAAATACGTATTTTAGCTGCTCCAATTTAACTCAATCGCTAGACGGCGCTGTGCTATTTCTGAAAACGTTGGCTAAATCTGGCTAAATCTAAATCTGTAGAGGAGCAGAGTGGATCGTAAACCCTTGGCTTGCGAAGATGGTTAAAAATAAACAAAGTCGTCATTTAACAGAAAGTTGATATCCGATTGGCACAAAAATAAATCCGACTATATGGCATGCCTAAACAAAGAGTGTGTTAAAATTTCAAGCACCTGGGATGAATAGATGCTGAGAAAAATGTGACAGAAATTTTTGTTACAGACAGACAAGGGTAAAACAGTATACCCCTTCGGAGCAGGGGTATAATATATTGATAATTGGAAACTGATGCTGCTGACTAAGGAAAAACCTGAATAAAAAATATATTCCCTGCTTTTTTTTGCAAAAGTTGATGAGGAGAGGGGAAGTATGAACTTCTGCAAAGTGTTCTGAATAACTGAATTAACACAGTCATATTAATTAACTGTTAAAATTTGCTTTAAACATCAGAATGATGAATTACATTCAAAACTTTCAAGCACAGTCCTTAATAATTATTGTTGTTTCCACAAAAAAGAAAATAATTTTATTTTAATTCCTCTAATTCAATCTTTTAATTTTTAAGTGTACTAATATGAGCAGAGCAGCTGTTAACTTACTGTTTTAGGTCTCATTTCCCTGAGGAATGTCTTTAGATCTCCTCCCTCCAACAGCTCCAGGACTATATAACGTGGGTGACTCTCAAAACACACCCCCACCAACTTCACTATGTTAGGATGGTTAAACTTACTACAAAAAAACCCACCAAATCTATTCAGGAAAAACAGGTAGAAATGTAGAAAACAATGCATGCAAAAATTCATGGGGTAGCATTTTAGAATTAATGAGTTATTTCTGGTGTTAAATAACAAGACTCACTTGGCATCTAATTGTCCATAGTTTTTAATGAAATTCAAAACTAAATATCAGAAACAACCTTTTTTGTCCCCTTGTTGAATAAAAAAATAATTTAAAAGGAATACATGCGGTATTATGCATTTCTCACTCCAAAAATTAAAGTTCTATAGAGAGCTTTGAAAATAAGGTTGAAGATAGTTGAAATCATATTTACATTTGCAAATATGCTTCATTATATGAACCTACAGAATAGCGAAAGCGTTCAATTCTGTGTGCACTTTTTTTAATGACATCACAATGATTACCGCACGCGCTTATCGCTTGACGGTTGCATTATTGTAAACAGTTTGCCTTTTTCAAAACGTAAATATAAGTAATAAACAGCAACGTTAAAAAGTTCACTGGGATATGAACTTTGTTGGTACATGATCAAAACTTCTGAGAAACCCTTCGGGCTTCACAGGATTTGATCATGTGACCAACCAAGTTCATATCCTGGTGAACTTTTTAACATTGCTGTTTTATTTCTTAATTGAAAATAAGTATGTAAAAAAGTTATTACCCCAGTGATGTCATAATGTAAACATAGGTAATCCAAGATTACAAAGCTCACCAAGATGAGGCATCACCTTTATGAGATCACTTTTATGATGTTATATGAAAATCATAGTTATTGATCTTTATTACCATATTGTATATTTATATTTTAGGTGTTGTTTAACACAATGTCATATAATATCATATATTACAATATTGTATCATATTATATGTAAATTTCATACCTTATTGTATGATACAATATATATCAATACACTACGACATAATATGAAATTGTATCATATGATACAATATGATACTGTATCATGTTAAATGATATTGTATCATATGATACTTTATTGTTATACAATATAATATGATATGATATCATATTTTATAATATTATATCACAATATACAATATCATATAATATTATACAATATTATTACTTATTAGGTTTGTTACTGACTGACTACAGAAATAATTGGGTTGATCAATCTCATAGATGGCGAGGCGAAGCCGAGCCGTCTATGAGATTGATCAACCCGATATATTTCTGTAGTCAGTCAGTAACAAACCTAATAAGTGTTTTGTTTTCCCGAGGACTATCAAGTGACACATTTATTCACAAAAAGCGATGATCTACGCAAACCCATGTATACAAGTTGCCTAACATCTCGTCCAATTTAACTCGATCATTTAAACTCTTTAAAATTATCAATCTCATCTTTCAAATACTTTTTAAAAATCTTCACTTTACTAATGTTTACTTACAATGTTTTGTTGCTCTTAAATTTTAAACGTTTTTTCCCCTTTTCCTCTGCAGAGATTTGAGCAAATCTTGACGCTGCTATTTTGTTCTGCTCAACACAACAATGTGATGTCAATATTCAAAGGGCAACTACTGTAATTTTAACGAATTTCAAAGGGCAACTACTCCAAATATTTTAAGAACTTACGGCATGCGGTTTCTGTATTAAATTATATGAAATGTCAAAATGAGTACGTGAAGCGTCGGCCAATGACGGCCATATTGCCGAATATTAATTCTCACCGAACAAACATACAGATATATGAGGCAGTCATGTGCTATGTTTAAACCAATGAAAGTGTGACATTTCAGTCGGAGGGAAAACAATGTATTATATTATACAATACATATTATAACGTATTAATCATATGATTCAATATCATAGGAATAGAAATCATGATATATTATATATCAACAATCACATCTATCAAGCAAGTTTGCGTGAGGTAGGACTAGGTTTTCTTAGCATCCTTTAAAATTGAGATCAGGCTCTGTATCTGAAGCTAGCCTTATGGTTTAAATTCAAATTAAAGTTACATGAACCATGAAAGTTGGTTAGTACAGCTTTTTTTCCAACATTCAAACCTGTATTTAACTGCTCAAAAAACTTGCACTTGCTCCAGCATCAAGATAATCAAGATCAAGTGCTGTATCTGAAGCTACCTCTATTTACACATCCATAGTTATAATAACTGTTTATGTTTGACTAAGTATGAACAGAATTTAATTCATTTTGTAACCAGCTCCAAGACCCTAACACAATTTGAGTTGTTCTAAAATCTTAAACCTGCCTAAGCATCTAGATAATCAAGATCACTCTCCATATCTGAAGCTACCTCTGTAATTCATTTACATAGTTAAATCAACTATGCAAGTTTGAATAAGTAAGTACTATTATTTACATAAACATGTGACCTGGTCCAAAATCCTTAACCTCCTCCAGCATCCGAAACCTATGGCTAAGATTCAGCATCCAAGCCATCAGTATCAAAAGATGCATCAAATATCCAAATTTGGAAAAGATTAAACCAATAATAACTAAGATTTATCTATCAAAGGGCACCTCCTCCAAAAACTTGAACCAGCTCCAAAAACCTTAACCTCCTCCAGTATCCGGAACCTATGTCTCAGATTCAGCATCAAAGCCTATCAAGTGCATAAGTATCACAAGACGCATCAACCATGCAAGTTTATTGAAGTTAGGACCAGTAGTAAGTAAGATATAGTCATTAAAGGGCACCTGCTCCAAAAACTTTAACCAGCTCCAAAAACCTTAAAGGGTACCTGCAGCCAAACCCATGTGAAACTTATGTTATAGAATTTATTTACCAGAATTTAATGCAAAAAACCGCATCGAAATCGATGCAAAAATAACGGAGTTACGCCGCTTCAAAGTGGCTATTTTTACCTGCTTTGAGAAATCCAATCAAGAGAAAATAGAATTGGGCGATAACGAGGCTTCAGCGGAAGTGACGTCACGAGGTCAACAGGAGGAAAATTTCCATACAAAGCTATACAAAATAAATTCGATTTTACAGCCAAAATTATTGATATAGGTCTGATGTTTTGACGTATTAAGTTATTTTAAGTATTGTAGATTTAGAAATTTGTATCCGTATATATTTGTTACAGTCAGATTTATTTTTAAAGGATTTTAAATTTGCTATCCTTCTCGCCTCTTTACCGATGATTACGATATCTTAAAACACTGGCATGGGCAGAATATGTTCATTATTCAGTTTGATTACATAATATCACTTCACATGCGAATGATCCGAGACAATGACACAGGTAAACTAACGGAGCTACTGCTCCAGACACGTGTATATCTGGGGTATGTATACACATGGTACACATGCGTGTCTGGTGAACAAAGGGGGGTTTCACACCTCTAGACCGGTAAATTGATTTGTGTATAATAAGCTACTCAAAACCGAAAAATAAATTAGACTGTGTAAAATCAGGCGTTCATAAGCTAATACATGTGTATAGTCTGTCAATCGGACTATCAAAACGTAACCACTAACCTGCTAACGTTCAAAATAAATGCCTCGATTGTTACTTATTTACTCACATTTAAAATGACAAAATTTACCATTCAGCCACGGTTAATCTTTTTAAAAATGTAATTAAGCAATTATTTCGGAAGTAATTACGTTGATCATTAATTTAGTCTCAATTTCTTATCTAATATTAATAAAGTGCAACTTTCTTTCAAGCTCTATGGTCAGCAGTTAAATACTCCAAATAGCTTAATTAAGTTGTTATACTGACTCCAAATCATTATAAAATCTAAAATTATGACAAAGGATGTAAATAAGTCTAAAATAAAATTCCACTAGTCTTTCGTATTTTTAAAGAATACAAGACAGACTTCATCATGCAGCCATCTTGCATGGACTTTCGCCCTGATCCGTTTATAATTAATCCTGTGTTTATTTTATATATATGCTGTTTTGATTGTTATTGGTTTGAAATTAGTATAAATGAATAATCGGGCGACATAGTGGTAATTTTATGTCTCATACGAGGAATAGACCCCGCGTTATAATACCTTTTACAAAATATGTACTATTATCAATATTATTAATAATGTCATGGAAAAATCATCCCAGAAAAATACGAAAATATGTTTCTTATAACAATAGTGCTTTGATTGATTGTTATTTTGCTACATAGACTGTGAATTTATATGGAAAGTGTGTTACAAATTTGACTTAATTCATCAATCAAACAATTTTCCGAATTCGGCATTTTTTTATGGTAAAATACGAGTTTAAATTCAAACAAAATTTTATTTAGTCATCCTCGGTTGAAAAGGAAATAAAAATACAGAAACAACTGTTCATATATCGATTAAACAATGCAAGAAAACGAACAGTTTTCATACGATTTTCTCGTTTCTCATGTAGCGGCGTTGACCCCGTGACGTCACAGTTCATCTCGCGCCAAATCGGCTTGATTCAAAAACCGTTCAGGTGTGAAATTGGGTTTTCCCCAAATATCTCGAAAAGTTCTTATGCGATCGCAGTAAAATTTTCAGGATGATGTTTTTTGACATAGATCTTCATAATATCAAAAAATGACCGGCACTGCAGGTACCCTTTAACCTCATCCAGCACCTGAAACCTGTGGCTCAGATTCAGCATTCAAGCCTGTCAAGTGCATATATATCATAAGACGCATCATCCATGCAAGTTTGGTGAAATTAGGACCATTAGTAGCTTAGATATGGCTATAAAAGGGCACCTGGTCCAAAAACTTTAACTAGCTCCAAAAACCTTAACCTCCTCCAGCATCTGAATTCATGGGCCAGATTCAGCATCCAAGTTTTTAAGTCCATAAGTAGGTCCAGATGCACCATCCATGCAAGTTTGGTGAAGGTAGGACAAGTAATAACTTAGATACAGGACCTGCTCCAAAAACTTTAACCAGGTCTGGACGCCGACATTGAGGGTATAGCATAAGCTCCCCCCACTTCGTCTCGGTGAGCTAAAAATGATGTCATGAAAATTGTCTTATTTTGATAAATTAATGTTTTGGAGCAAAATATGGGTGTTTCCCGATGGTTTTTCGACTGGGAAACAACGAGTGCATGCTTGCTCAAGAATCATTTTTAACTATGATGTGTATAATTATATGAACAAAAACATGTGTAAAAATCTTACTTGAGCAGACCTGTGCTCTATAATTTCAAAGGCAAAATTTGAAGGAAAAGTGACAATATTTTAGTTTGCAAAACTGCGGGAATTAGCCCATTTTAGTGATGTCATAGAACAGCTATTGGACAATGATAACTAATATCAAGATTAATGTTATAGACATCCTCTTTATAATGTT
Organism: Magallana hongkongensis; assembly: GCA_016163765.1. Classification (NCBI taxonomy): domain Eukaryota; kingdom Metazoa; phylum Mollusca; class Bivalvia; order Ostreida; family Ostreidae; genus Magallana; species Magallana hongkongensis. Next base: position 20,451,746 of record WFKH01006014.1, on the reverse strand, counting down.
CTATAAATATTTGATTTTGATACGATACTATTTAAAAATTGGTTAAAATGGGGGAGGGGGGGGGGGGGGGGGGGATATTTGATCATATAAAATGTAGTCCTTTAAACACAACAAACTTCATTTGGTTTGTATGAATAAAAATTCACTTTACAATTATCTTTTCAATGTCATTAAAAACCCAAAAACAACTGCATTATTGACCTAAATTCTTGATTTCCTATTTAATTAGCCTGTTAAGGACAACACTGTGAAGTCTTTTGTGCATCAAATGTCAACTACCTCATTATGACTGCCTCCATGAGGAAATCCAGCTCTGATGCCTCTGTGCTGTACGCTGGTAATGTCTGTAAAAAAGTTGTAAAATTCTAATCAATTGTTTGGTTTTTTCAATAAAGGCTTGATCACCAATTTTTGATCTGGGATGATCAAAATTCTTTAACCTTAAATATTTTTTTTTCTAGTTTACCAGACTAGTTTTGTCATTTTTTTTTTTTAAATTTCTTATTTTACAGTTTGTGGTTTGGTTATGAAGTGAATTTCATTTCCTGCTGTCTATGAAAATTATATTGGTTTTGTCAAGGACATTAAGATGTAGGGTAGTTCTAAAGAGATTTGTATGAAAACTGGACCATTTAATATTACAGCAAGTTTTTTATAAGGTCACAACAAAGGAAAAAAATGTATTTTATTGTAAAAATTACATTGCCTTTTTGTTTAAAGGTCATAGCTGAACACAATCTCTATCAATGGTCTCTCTAGGGGTGAAGTTTATGGGTAAGCTCCGCTAGGCCAAAGAGAGAGAAGGAATGCTCAATATAAGGATTTTACAATTAATTCAAGCTCACTGCACTTACTCTTTTTGCATACACACTATATAGTTGAACTTTGAGCTTATCCAGACCAAAGGGAAAAAAATACCTTATTTTTAATTTCCTCAAAAATAAAAAGGAACATTGACAATAAAAAAGATCTCTACTTAAAAAGGTATTGTCACAATAACTAGTTCACAGACTGTAAAATGCAAGTTTTTATATAAAGTTTGAGCCTTGGGCAATCTTTGTTGATCTGTTTTTGCAATAGTTTGTTTTGGATTACGTAGTACTGTAAATAATTCACAGATAAAAAACATAATTTGATTAAATTGCAATTTGTTATCTGATGACACAGCAAATTAAGACCAATGAGATTAAGATAGTCTTCTAAATATAACCGATTGATATCCAACATGTTGACTCTACTGTTTCCATGGATGACTACTGCTTTATTAAGTTATCCCCTGCCTACCGCTTTTACTTGAAAAATCAACAGCTTTTCTATAAAAAGTATTTAGTTTAAACAGCCAAGGAAACTGTTGGAAACTATAGTGTTTAGAAAGTCTGAATGTCATGATGTTGTTTTAGTCTGATTTAATTCAGCTAATATCCTTATTCATTATACAACAAACCTTTTGATACTATGACTTTAATCAATTTAATTGGCCTTGTGTGGGTGTTTGTCATAACATGCTGCATTTCAATTTACATTAATTTCTCTGGATTATGGATTTATTTAATTGATGTAAAATCTTGATCAAGTTAGTTGTGAAGCTATTTCTTTATCTTCTAGATTAAAAATTCATTTATAAACTTTTTTTTTCCTCTTAATAACATGCAAAAATAAAAATAAGGTGTTCCCTTAGCCAACAAAATCAACATACAAGTATTGTACTCCAGATTTTTCTAAACAGATGGATGTTTTCAGAGTTTCAAGTTCATGCAAATATGCATCAATAAACAAAACACTATCAACTTGAAATCGTGAAATCATTAAACTCCAAATGACATTGACAGTCTCTTTATAGTATCATTAGTGCAAAAACATGCGAAAAATAGAGCTTCTTTAACATGAATTGAATTCACATAATTCCCATTTGTTTCAATTCACTTAATTCCCTCATGTTTCAATTAGCTCTATCTGTTTCTTTGGTTCTTATAATGTGGAGAGAATTTTTTCCCCCCTACAAATTAGAGATACACTGAATTTTAAAATACTACTACTGTATGAAAAATCTTACCACAATTGCAATAATGTTTCAGAATGAACTCTGATAACTTATTTAGACATACATATAAAATTCATGGTTACTGTCTTGAAATATAAGCGATATTTGGGCAACGGTAAGAAAACGTTACAGCCACGTAACTACTGGTACTTCTTTATGAATAATGCAATGTCTGGATATAATAGTGACAACTGATGGCATTATGAAATAGAAAATAGTAGTGACAAATGGCATTATAAAAAAGACTATAATTCACCAAACAATAAAATTGCAGAAGGTTGCATAATTTTGATTCACCAAACAATACAATTGCAGAAGATTGCGTAATTTACTTTTGTTGTGCATCTATTGTGTCATGACAGCTGCGACAACCAAAGATCTGAGGTCCAGCTATTACTTTATTTTAGGGTTCTTTCTGTCGCCCATATGTTAGACATTTTCAAAAGAATTTGAAAAATGCAAAGTAATTTGACATTTATCTCTTGTTCAGTGATAGTCAAATCTACTCTTATGGATATTAAATGTTAAATTTTTTATTTTTTAAAAATGTCAAATGCTCAAAGCAACCAGATACAGTGATTTACTTTTTATAACAACTTGTTTGATTGAATGATTGGTAATAGTACAATAATTAAAAGAGATTAAATACATACACAATTATATTGTATTTTTTTCCTGGTTATCAAAAATTATCTTTGCAGTAGTACAACCTGGTTTAAAACTGATGCAAAATTGTGTCAGATAAACAATATTGTAATGAGACGATTCAAGATTAGTTTTTATTTAAATGATTTTCTTAAAGGATGATGTGTAATAAGCCCCCAGTAAATTGGAATTTTTTTTTTCATGTACTTTATCTTTGATATACACACCCTCATAAAATCCCTTTGTCACCCAAAATAAAAAACCCAATGGGAGATGTATACATCTCCCATACATCATTATTCGCAGTAGGGGTACAATGTCTTCATTCAATTTCCTTAGACTTTTAGCTCTGTCCCACAGTCTTTTAAATACACCACCACTATTAGGTACATTTTTCTCCTTCAGCTGGTCAATGTATTTTGTTAAAATCTATCTATATGTGAATTTAAACGAAAACAAGAGGCCCAGGGGCCACATCGCTCACCTGAGCAACAATAGCCTCAACTTTGATCAAATTAGCATTACAGTATCAAAATCAAAATATCTTGACAACTAAGTACAGTAGATCTTGATAACAAAAATTTTAAAAAGCTGCCAATTTTTATCCACATATTTTTATGGTAAATACCAAGCCCCTTTTGTTGTACCTTAAGAAGATTTTTCTCTATTCCTATATATATAACCCCCCCCCCCCCCCCCCACTTTGTGGCCCCACTTTTCTCTAGGGAATCATGGTTTGATCAAACTTTAATCTGCACAACCCGTGCTTTCACACAAGTTACTGCTTTTTGGACTGAAAACTTTCCCAGAATATTTTTAAAGATTTTCTCTATATATTCCTATGTAAAAATTCAGCCCCCCATTGTGGCCCCGCCCTACCCCCGGGGGCCATGATTTAAACAAACTTGAATCTACACTATTTGAGGATGCTTCCACTCCAATTTGAGCTTTTTTGGCCTAATAGTTTTTGAGAAGATTTTCAAAGATTTTCTCTATATATTCCTATGTAAAAATTCATCCCCCCATTGTAGCCCCACCCTACCCCTGGCGACCATGATTTAAACAAACTTAAATCTACACTACCTGAGGATGCCTCCACACAAGTTTTAGCTTTTCTGGCCTAATAGTTTTTAAGAAGAAGATTTTTAAAGATTTTCTCAATATATTCCTATGTTAAAATTCATCCCCCCATTGTGGCCCCACCCTACCCCCGGGGACCATGATTTGAAAAACTTAAATCTACACTACCTGAGGATGCCTCCACACAAATTTTAGCTTTTCTGGCCTAATGGTTTTTGAGAAGAAGATTTTTAAAGATTTTCTTTATACATTCTAATGTAAAAATCCGTCCCCCACTGTGGCCCCACCCTACCCGAGGGGACCATGATTTGAACAAACTTAAATCTACACTACCTGAGGATGCTTCCATACAAGTTACAGCTTTTCTGGCCTAAAACTTTTTGAGAAGAAGATTTTTTAAAAATACCAACAAATTTTCAATAATTCTAAATTATCTCCCTTTTAAAGAGGGTGTGGCCCTTCATTTGAACAAACTTGAATCCCCTTCACTCAGAGATGCTTTGTGCCAAGTTTGGTTGAAATCTGCCTAGTGGTTCTGGAGAAGCTTTCAGCTCAGGTGAGCTAAAAATGTAACTCACTGCGATTATGTGTAACATTTGAACAAAATGCAAAAGTCAAGTTGGCCTTCCCCATTATAAATTGATGTTGTTTACCTGGTGTGAACTCCCTTAACCTTTCGTAAAATGTTATTCATCTGTATGAACACATTATTTGTTAGTTGTATTTTCAATGGATCTTATTTCTGAACACTGTGTTTTCCCTCAACTGGTGAGAATTTGGCAATAAACTATGTCATGTGACATGTAGAAGAGTCTAGTCCGATCTGCTTAATTTCTTACACATACTGTCCTTGTACCAGGGTCCACCCAATATTTATTTTATTCACTCAAAAGACAGAGTAACAGACCAGAACGAAATTCACTGATACAGGGTCTACAAATTCATCGAAAATGCCATCAATCATTTCAATAAAAACAATCCAAGCTAATCAAGATGTCATTTTTACACGCTCTTTTTAAAATTATCAAAATCATGGTAGATTTTCTATATTTCACTGCATGTATAAAACAAAGGGTAATCAAAGATTACAGAGCTCACCGAGACAAGGCATCATCTTAATAAGATCACCTTTACCATATTAAACCAAAAATATAGTTGATGATCTATATTACAATATTGTATTGTATTGTAAAATGTATGATACAATATTGTATTGTATTATATCGTATTATATTTTACTATGTCAAAGGTACAATATCATATTGTTTGATATGATATCATAGTATATAGTATGATATTGTATAATATTGTATTTTATTATTAATTAGCACCCAATATTGTATTATATCATATAACACGTGTATAATATGATAATACAATATTGTATCATATCATATGATAAAATACTGTATCATATAATCCAATATGATATTATACTAGATTGTATACTAGATACTATAATATGACAAGACATCATATGATACAATATTATGTTGTATCATATGATTCAATATCATATGATATTGCATTATACTATACAATGCAATAGTGTATCATATTATATTTATGATATGTTGAATCATATGATTCAATATTGTATCATACAATACTATATGATACTGTACTAATGATTAAATGTCATAGGAATCATATTGTACTGTATAATACAATATTGTAATATATGATACATTATTGTATTATATGATACAACATGATACTGTACTAATGAAAAAATGTTATACAAATAGGAATCATATGATATATCATATATAACAATCACATAGATCAAGCAAGGTTGAGCGAGTTTTTTAAGGATCCTTGATAATGGAGATCAGGCTCTCTATCTGAAGCTAGCCTTAGGTTTCAAATCAAAAGTTACATGAGCCATGAAAGTTTGTTAGGACAGCATTTTCTACCAACATTCAAACCTGCTTTGAACAACTCATAACATTTACACCTACCCCAGAATCTGGATAATCAAGACCAAGTTCTGTACCTGAAGCTACCTCTATAATACACATCAATAATTATAATAACTGTGCAAGTCTAGGTATGAACAAGGTTAACTTCATTACGTAATCAGCTCCAAGACTCTAACACAATTTTAAGTTTTTCTAAAACCTTAAACCTGCCTAAGCATCTGGATAATCAAGATCACTCTCAGTATCTAAAGCTGGATTTGTGATTCATTTACATCGTTAAATCAACCATGCCAATTTGAATAAGTAAGGATCATAATTTACCTAGATGTGTGACGTGCTCCAAAAACCTTAACCTCCTCCAGCATCTGAAACCTATGTCTAGGATTCAGCATCAAAGCCTGTCAAGTGCATCAGTCACAAGATATATCATCCATCCAAGTTTGGTTAAGACAGAACCAATATTAACTTACATATGACCATCAAATGACACCTGCTCCAAAAACCTTAACCCGATCCAAAAACCTTAACCTTCTCCAGCATCTGAAACCTATGGCTCAGATTCAGAATCCAAGTCTGTCGAAAGCATAAGTATCATAAGATACAGCATCCATGCAAGTTTGGTGAAGATAGGACCAATAGGTAATCAAAGGGCACCTGCTTCAAAAACTTCAACCTCCTCCAGCATCTGAAACCTATGGCTCAGAATAAGGTGGCAGGGGACAGTTTTTTTTTATACAATTCACTGTAGCCAGGGGATGAGTGTCTTCGGAACTCTGTAACTAGAATTTCCTCAGTTCCCATTCAGCACAAATTCCTTTAATTCACTCCTTTTAAGGCCAATCACCAATTTCTGAGGAAAATTACTAGTCAGAATGTGTAAAATTTTCTACATAGTGGTTTTTCTGAGATTTCGACCATTTCCTATTTCGCCCATTTTTCATGATTTTTCAGCTTTTTAGACCCCCCCCCCCAGCTAATTCCCTGCAAAGGGTTGACATTCCGTACCATGTGCATGTTGCACCATCACATGTCAGAAACTTACTGGTGTATAGTTTTCAATGTCCCATCCATCTACTTTTCGTGTTATTTTACCTCCCGTCTGTAACTTGCAATTTCACTGTGTAAAGTCAACACAACAGTCATAGCAAGTTTCGCATTTTACTTCTGATTCTCATGTACTTAACATTAGGGGCCTACATATTGCATATTAATTTCAACAAGAGACATCTCTCTAACAAATGATAATCATTAAAAATCATTTCATGAATTTTAGCAACAGTCAGAAGCCTTCAACTACAGCAACTCTCAATTTTATAAAAATAACGACGGGTACTTTATCCGAAACTGTCCCTTGCTACCTAAGCATTCAAGCCTTTCAAGTGTTTATTTATCATTAGATGCACCATCTATTGGTGAAGATAGGACCAGTAATAACTTAGATACAGGACCTGCTCCAAAAACTTTAACCAGGTCCAGATGCCGACACCGAGAAAATAGCATAAGCTTCCCCCAACTTTGTCTCGGTGATCTAAAAAGGGGCCACCTACATATGTTATGGGATATCATCCTTTACGCAAACCTATATCAATGAAGAACATTTGAAACTGAGATAAGGAAAAAGTCAAAGATTTCTTCATTAACAATTATTGTTCCCTCTTATCACTTAGAGAAATTGACAAAAATAATAACTTACTGATGAGAATTTTTAAAGGAAAAATCAGACATCTTTGACTCTTCCGAACTAGCTCCTTGTGCAATTTTTCATCCTTATCATTTGGTAACTTGTACGTTCTTTGTGATGCAAAATCCTTGGTGACTTTTTATTTAAGTGATGTCCTTAATCAAATTGAAGAGATAGAGGGGCATTTTAAAACAAAAATCTTGGACTTTTTTCATTATATTGAATAAATATAGTTTGTACACCAAGATATTTATGAAAATGACAGCAATTACAAAGGTATGACAATTAATCCTAGAACTGTCAATGAAGGACTTAAATACCTACCCCCTGGAAGGATACTAATCATTCTAGGATCATACTAATAATGAAGAGACCTTGACCTTTGCCAGTAGCCTAATATCAGGTTTTCAAAAATACAGCAATTTTCATCTCCAAAAAACCCCAAACAAACTAAAAAAAACATTTCTCTTTTCTAGGATATATAGAAGTTATATGAATAAATTCTTGATTGTTATAAAGTTTAAGAGTTTGAATACATGAACATAAGCTAAATCAGCTCTAAAACTACTGAAAATTTTCAGTACATTGTTTTCTACTGCTATCTGTAAAAAGTGGTGTTAAAATTACAAATTTTCAAGTCCATCATTTTCTACTCACTTCAGAATTCTCACTTTATTTGCTTTATACTCGCAGAAAGTGCAATTTCAGTGAAATGTTATCCTAGTTCTCCCAAAAAAGCATTTCAAACTTCCAGGAATTTTTGAACAAAAACCCATTGATCTTATCACAAATACGACAACAACTATTGACATTTTACCAGAAAGAATGGATCATGTGGACTTCAATAATACACTAGGCCCCAAGACTACCATTTTTTCCCCTGCAGCAGTTTCTTGAAAACAATCAGATTTGACCCTCAGTGTCATAGGAAGTAGTGCACACAACGTACAGTGTTTATGAACACCGAGTTAGCAGTAGACGTGTAGTCTATTGATTCTACTACTGATACATAATAATTGTTGTGGCGCATACCCTGAAAACCAGTGATACAAAAAAAGTAATTAGCAACTTCATTCAGTTAAGGTATCCGATCCATAATAGCCCCAGATTCAATGAATCTGGATGCATAACAGATATGTATGGGCTTAATACTCAGTATACTTGGACATAATTTTCATGTTAAAGTATCAATATGTAAGAGTGGAATGTGTCCTAATAAATGACCTTTTCCTGTTCTTGAAGAGTTACTCCCCTTTTGCTTTTACAGTGGCCTCCGGGTATAACGAGATGCTGGGGACATCATTTTATTTCTCGTTATAACCGATACTCGTTATATCCGAGGTCGGCATTTTCCAAGGTGTCACGTGATCGGGTTTTTTTTTTGGACATATCAAACAACGTTTATAAACAAGTGATAATGAAATTTATTCAATTTATTCAAACTTTGATCAAAAGAAGCATACTCACAGTATGTTCATGTAAATGCCCATGTAATAATTACATGTACAATCGTAAACATGAGTTACTTTCACTTCACGAGAGACATAAACTGTGTGATGGACGGTTGTTGGGTTTTTGGTTTTGATAATTCTTTGGTAAATTTCAATAATGACGATCAGTTTTTGTAACATACTAAATGTGAAATCTTCGGTGTCTGTTTTCTGCATGAAGAATGTTTGTAAAATCGTTACCGCGTTTAACGCATCTTTTGCAGAAAATTCTAAAGTTTCTGGAGTATCTGCTGACACACCGATATCATCACCACCTTTTTCGTTTC
>WFKH01006014.1:20408671-20442200 GCA_016163765.1 Magallana hongkongensis | reverse complement strand
GTCTCGTCATCACGTATAATTTCACACAAATTTTACTAACTTAGTATCTCTGTCGAAATACTGTTACCAGTGAATCAACGCCGACATCATGGGAAGGCTAAATGTCGGTATCACTATTTTTAGAGTCACACGCTTTTCTAAACAAGTCAGCTAACTCTGCAAGCTATCTTACATCACATCTAAATCGTACTAGAGTATAAATTTACTCCAAGCTGTCTTGTCATCATCTTTAATTTCACCCCGAATTTTACTTACTAAGTATCTCTGCCGATATCAATTTTTAGCTTTGTTAATTATTTCTAATTAGATGCTTTTGTTTCTAGCGAAATTACTTTCCTCTTTGAATTCGAAGCCATATGCATGACTGTGAACATTGCAATAAAAACAACTCATCATTATTTCTGAATACTGTTAATCTATTGTCATGTGAATAAATACCTGTGAAAATTACATGGCCATACCATTAGTTACCTGTGACTAGCGTGTGCAATCAAGCGCGCAGCGAGTACCTCGTTACATCCGATAGCGCTTACAACTAACAGGCACAATTTTTTACCTCGTAATATACGGAGTCTCGTTATAAACGATCTCGTTGTATACGGAACTTTTTAAAAGGAAATAATAACGAAATAATTTGGAACCAAAAAATCATCGCGTTGTAAGCGGTACCTTGTAATATCCGAGCTCGTTATACCCGGAGGCCACTGTAATCTATAAAATCTAATTCTAACAAAAATCTATCTGGTATAAAAATTTTTTTCAATAGTTTTTCTATTCCTAATGATAAAATACATCATTTATTGATATTCTTAGTATTTACTTTTTCATTTACAAAACTTTGCTTGTCCCTATAGATCTTAATGCAATCTTCATTAATTAATTACTACTTAGGTTATAACATTTTTGAAAATTTCTCTTGGTACATAATTTTACTCTAAAATGCTTCGAATTAATATCAGAGTATTTAATACATGATGGATATTCAAGGTTAGAAAATTTGGTCCTAATATGGATTGGATACCTTAAGCACATTTTACAAATAGTGGAATCAATGAATTTATAAAAAAAATAAGATTGGATCTGTTTCTAAGTCGGTAAATAATGAAATCACAGTTAGCAACACCAAGAGGCCCAAGGGCCTTAACAGTCACCGAGTATAATGCACTATGGCAAACACAAATCCCTTATTTTTCTGTGACCCTGTGATGGTGTTTTTATTAATTCTTTTAGTGATACACTGTCAGGGTTTTATCATCGGGTTGATCATGGGGCTATGATTTTACCATGATGATTTAAGATACCATGACAGGTTTGTGTTAGGCATAAGAGATTCAATCAAGAAGAACAAGAGGCCCAGGGGCCACATTGTTCACCTGAGCAACAATAGCCAACAAAAGCTTTGGAGTATCAAATACAAAATATCTAGACAACTAAGTAGAGAATACATCTTGATTTTCAAAGACTTTCAAATTTTTTTCAACATATTTTTAAGTTAAACAATAAGCTCCTTTTGTTGTTTCAGTTTTTGAAAATAAGATCTTCAAAGATTTTTCCTATTAATTCACCCCCAATGTGGCCCCACCTTACCAATGGGGATCATGATGTGAACACATTTAAATCTACACTACCTGAGGATGCTTCCACACAAAGTTCAGCTTTCTAGCCAATTGGTTTTTGAGAAGAAGATTTTTAAAGATTTTTCTTTATATATTCTTATGTAAAAATTTGACACCCCCCACTTGAAGCCCTTCCCTAACCCTGGGGATGTTGATTTGAACAAACTTGATTCTACACTACCTGAGGATGTTTCCACAAAAGTTTCAGCTTTTCTGACTGAATGGTTTTAGGGAAGAAGATTTTTGAAAAATACTAACAATTTTTCAATAATTCAATAATAATAATTGAATCCCCTTCACCCAATAATTCTTTGTGCCAAGTTTGGTTGAAATTGGCCTTGTGGTTCTGGAGAGAGAATAAGATGAAAATGTGAAAAGTTTATGACAATGACAACAACAACGCCAACAATGACGGCTACAGACAACAGACAAATTTTGATCAGAAAAGTTTACTTGAGCTTAAGCTCAGTTGAGCTAAAAATGCTATTTGCAATGTTTTATAAGAAAATAAAGTAAACTAAACACATCGTTGTTTAATAATGTGAAGTGTGAGGGGGAGAGAATATTTGGTCTTAAGTCACTGCCAATTCTTTACCAACTAGCACACATGCATTCAAGAGTACAACAATTTTTCAGAGATCTGCACTGACCTTAACCCTTGCTCTGCTGCGCGCACATATATGTGCGCATTACAGAGTATGCGCTACCATGCGGGGCGCACATATATGTGCGTTTCAATGAAAAACAGACGATCACATTTTGTCTGGATGATTTTTTTTTTATATTGCTCTTATTTTCCGGTAAAAGTCTCTGAAATATATAATACTGGTCCATAATTTTAAGATTTATTAAAATAAAATGATTACATACAGGTTTGCTTACATTTTTTTGCATTTTTCTCCAGTAAGTAATGTGTTGTATCGGCGCCATTGTTAAAAGTGAAAGCGATAGTAGACGCCGACATTCGGTACCCTGATATGAATCAACCGATAAATTTTATCGCATGTTTATATTCCTCTTGTATTTATTAATGTTCATATCAAGTACACTTATATTTCTTTTTCTTCATTATATAATTTTTACGCATTTATTGATAGTATTTTTCTAATGTTATATGGAACATTTTGTATACAGTTAAAAATAGATGTAGGTGGATTCCACCTCGTATTATTCTTATAATTTTCAATACTCAAAGAAGAAAGAATCGATAATCACTAGCTTAATTGCCTTTCACGTTTAAAATTTGCATTACCATAACAAAACAATGGTGTAACACCTATGCTTTATTATTTGGAAATTTGGAGGGAAATTTAGTTAATGATATAGGCGTTTAAACAACGCGACAGAAATGGCTGCTGCACACGTGTTTTCGTTGTTGATGTCTGGTGATCTAATTACGTAAATAGTAGATAATACTATAGCAAGGATAGTCAATCTAACATTTGAAAGGTATATATAAACACACCATTCTTTGTATAAAATAGTTTAAAGGAAATAACGCCGCAATCTTAGGAAGCACTTGATCTAAGGGCACCGGAAGTTGAGATATGACGCGGCGATCAGCTGTTTTGTATCGTTTGGACTACCGATGATATATTGGCAAAAATATCCATTTTTATAAATTAAACAATGAAATCTATTGCTTGTTTTCGTTTTTTCAGTGTGAATACAAACTGAATTGAGTGGAATATTTGTTTGTTTCATGAGAGATATACAATTAAACCCTGTTGAAAATATGTAAACAATATGCTCGATAGACGTTATGGCCGACAGAGATAACATAATAGAAGAAATCTTTGCAGATAGCGATAGTGACGGTGAGGACAATTTTGAAGGCTTTGATTTAGAGGATTTAAATACTACAGAATTAGATGATGAATCAATTCATGCCAATTACAATGTTTTGAATAGTGAACTTTGGAATGAAGGTGATAGGACTCCCTTACCGTTAAGTTTTGAGCAGGAACCAGGTTTACAAAAAGAAGTTTCTGATTCTGATTCTCCGATAGAATATTTTGAACTTTTTTTAGATGACTTTGATTACCAAAATATCTCTGATGAAACAAACAAATACGCTGATCAATTTCTTGCAAACAAACAATTAAAGGAAAAATCTCGCTTTAAAAAATGGAGGGATACAACAGCTTTAGAGATGAAGAAGTTCTTTGCCTTTGTTATAGCAATGGGCATCATAACACAAATGGATATTTCCGAATACTGGACCGTTAATCCAGTGACATCAACTCCCTTTTTCCCCAGTGTTATGTTCAGGGATAGGTTTTTACTCCTTCTTGCCTTTCTTCATTTAAACGACAATGAGAAATATATTCCACGTGGAGTCGAGGGCCATGAACCTCTATTTAAACTGGGCCCCCTGTACCATAGAATCCTTACAAAGTTTCGTTCTGTATACAAACCCAACCAAGCTTTGGCCATTGACGAAAGCATGGTTGCCTGGCGAGGCAACTTATCATTTCGTGTTTATAGCCCAGACAAACCAGTTAAATATGGTTTAAAAGCATATGTTTTGTGTGACTCAGAAAATGCATATTGTTTGAAATTTAAATTATATACTGGTAAAAAATCTGTACAGCCATCAGAAAACGGGGCAACATATGATCTAATTATGGATTTAATGAGAAACTATTTTGAAAAAGGGCATATTCTTTATTGCGACAATTACTACAGTTCACCGCGTCTTTTTATGGATCTGTGGGTCCTCGGGACAGGAGCAACTGGAACTGTACGCAGTTACAGGAAAGGTATCCCAGACAAGTTGAAGAAAGCTCAGCTTAGCAACAGAGGGGACACAGCAACCATGTCATATGGACCTTTGAGCTGCTTAAAATATCTAGATGCAAAGGCTGTGTACCTAATAAGCACCACTGACACCTCTGTCAATGTGGAAACTAGAAGACCTGACTTTATGAGAAATCATGAAGCAAAAGTTAGGCCTTCCATGGTTCATGTCTATGATCAAAAAATGGGTGCTGTTGATAGGAGCAACCAAATGGTGGAAAATTATAAACTTGGCATCAAAACTATGAAATGGTGGAAAAAACTTATTTTCCATATTATCAATATTGCAATTGTAAATTCTTATATTTTGTACAAAGAAAATTGCAGTTTCAACAATGCCATGGTGCAGCGCCATTTCCGAAGAAAGCTCGTTGAGCAGCTCATCCAAAGCTCTGGAGGGAGCATTTCAACACCACTTGGACGACCTGCCCCCAGAGTTCTGGAGAGACTTACAGGGAGACATTTTTTGGACAAGTTGATGGAAGGAGAAAAACCTCTTCATCGCCAGTGCATTGTTTGTGGACCAGCAGAGAGGGAGATGCTACCCCCATTAAGACCAGGAGAGAAGCGGAAAAGGCGATGTGGCCACATGACCAGCTACAAATGCAGACAGTGTAATGTGTCGCTATGCATTTCTCCTTGCTTTGAGATTTATCATACAAAGCAGGAATTCCTTTTGGCCTACAAGAGAAGTCGATTGAGTTCAAATTCCTCAACAGAAGAGTAATTTCAATTGTATAAACTATACATGTAAGAGGAAAGCCAGAGTTTTTTTTATTGAAGGTTAATTGAGCTTTTGTTATTGTGGTACATGTCTTTTCCGCTTTTCTCTCTGCGTGAAATAAGTTCAATATAAAATAGAAATGCGTTCATGATTATCATGATTACCGGTATATAATTACATCAGAGTATTATTTGAATTCAGAATTATTTTGATTCTTGGAATTTAGAGTTTTTAAGAAAATTGCCCTTAGTTAGACTATCCATAAGAAAAATTCATGTTACCTGTCTAAGTTAGTCTAACCAAGGGCAATTTTCTTAAAAGCCCTGAATTCCAAGAACCAAAATAATTCCAAATTCAAATAATACTCTGTTTTACCGTTATATACAATTGCCTTAAATGGTTATTTAAAAAAACAACTGGTATTAAATAACTTTGCTTTTTAAATAGCAATTTCATGTACATGCAGAAATATGTTAGATATATTTTTGTTGGATTTGAAGGCTCTTAACTTGTCCAAAAAATGTCAACCACTTTTCAAATTTCTGAAAAGTTTAGTGACATGTATGTTCATATAAATGCATATTAGCTGAAGAATGCAGTGCTATGCAATGTTATGCACGATTTATATTTTGTTGTATGAAGTTTTGTTTGGAGCTCAAGCTAACTTAGAGTACAGTGCCTCTTTTAAAGTTTTGATGCTATTATTAAAGTAACTATCTTCTCTTTTTCTATCAAATGTACTGATGCATCAACAGATAAGTTAGATGGAAAACTGTGTCAGCGCTCAAGGTTTTCTGACATTATTTTTTGCTCTATGCACAGAATAAAAACCTGAACTGATCATTTTATAACATATTTTTCCTACTATGCAAGTAATTCAAATCATTTCTGAAAATGTATGCCAATAATATTAACATAAATTTCAACAAACTGGAAGCACTGTGCATGAAAAAATGTAATTGATGAAGTAGTCAACATAAATAACGCATTATAAATGTTTAAAATGTGGTATTGAGTTTTAACTTGCTGTGGTGACCTTGACCTCTTTGTATGTGACCTTGGGAAATATCCTCTTAAGAAACCTAGAAAAAATGCCAGCTGAAAAATGATTGGTCTTAACTTTTTACAGTGATATGATAAAAATTCAATTAATGATAAGTGTGATAATTTTCTTGAAATTGTGTCAAATCACAAGGTGATATTAGTTCATTGAAATGAAAATTTTATGACTATGAATAAAATTTGTTTTATTTTGTTATTTTTGTATCATATCTATATCAATTGTCCTTTGGTTCACTGCCATGAATAAAATTGATGCTAATTTAAAAATAATTTTAACGTTTTTTCTGCAATTAGTAAATAAAATGGTTACCATGGCAACAATTCTTTATGAAATTAATGCAAACTTTTTCAAAAGTACAAAACAACCGTGCTCTACAACTTTAGAAAATTTCATTTATATATCTTTGTAAATAAAGATTTTATGCATTGATGAAGAATTGATGTCATCAAAATGTGATTTTCCCAAAACAATTCAGCACAGGTGCTCTTTAAATTTGATAACAGTATAGCAGAGCAAGGGTTAACATTTGATTTTTAGACTGATTTCAAAGTCATGTGCTTCACACCGCTTACCTAAAAGACATTCTTTTGGTAAAGTCTGAGCAAGATTTGACCAAAAGGAGATAAAACCTTTACCTTCAACCTATAAACTTAAATTCACTTCATACCTCTTTACCTTCAAGTATTCATTATGTATAAAATATGGCCAGGATTCATTTTTTAACATAAAGCCAAAAAATGCAAAATTGGAACAGTCTGTGGTTGTGTATAGCAATTAAATCTTCACAAACTACAAGTATGCAGTTCATTTTCCATAAATGTGTAAGACCCCCCCCCCCCCCAAAAAAAAAAAAAAAAAAAAAAAAAAATTAATAAAATTTTTTATGCAGTGAATGAAAATTTCTACAATCACATGTACATCTGTACACATATACAACATCACTCATTTACATTATCACTTATTTACATTTATGTTAGAAAGAGCAGTTAATTCAAAATGAATACATTAATTAAAAGGGACATGTACCTTTACAGCAACAGCCATCTCTCTTTCCATGTTTGGGAAACCCAAAATGTATCCTTTGTATACTTCACCAAAGGCACCCTGACCTAATGCCCTGAAACACAATATTAATCAAAAAATAATTACAAAATTATAATTCTATTTTAAATTGTAAACAAGCATGCATCATACAATAATTGGTGTTGTCCAAGTTTTGAAATTGTACACAATAAATGTACATATTAAGCTGACTTCACTGTAAACCTGAAATTGCTTTCTATAAGTGCTGAAACTGATGTCTTCCTACAGGGTCATATATATTATTGTAAACTTGAATGGACATACATTATGGTTAGACCTGATCTGTATTTTGTACCAGTAACAAGACTCTTATCCAAGTTGATGACATTGAAACAAATTGTATCAATACTTCAGAGCTGACCATTCAAAAACTCTTGTATAGGAAATGAAAATCAGTATTGCCTAACCTTTAAACTGGGCATGATGTAACAAGAGGCCCAGGGGCTTCATCACTCACCTGAGCAACAATAGCAATAACCGATCAGAAAAGCTTAGACCATCTTTAGAGTACAATCAAATACAAAACAAAATACCCCCTGGAATCATGATGTGAAAAAACTTGAATCTACATACCTCAGCATGCTTCTACACAAGTTACAACTTTTCTGGCCAAATAGTTTTTGAGAAGAAAATTTAAAATAGATTTTTCTCTTTATATTCCTATGTAAAAATTCAAACCCTAATTGTGGCCCCACCCTACCCCCTGGAATCATGATTTGAACAAGTTTGCATCTACACTACCTGACTACCTGAGGATGCTTCTACACAAGATACAGATTTTCTGGTCATATGATGTTTGAAATGAAGATTTTTAAAGATTTTTCTTAATATATTCCTATGTAAAAATTTGACACTCCATTATGACCACACCCTATCCCCAAGATCTTGATTTGAACAAATCTGAATCTACAGTACCTGAGGATGCTTCCACACAACTTTTAGCTTTTCTGGCCTAATAATTTTTGAGAAGAAGATTTTTGAAAAATACCAACAATTTTTCAATAATTCTATTGAGTAAATTATCTCCCCTTTAAAGGGGACCTGGCCCTTCATTTGAACAAACCTTCCCCAAAGGATACTTTGTGCCAAGTTTGGTTGAAATTCAGGTTCAAGAGAAGAAGATGAAAATGTTAAAAGTTTTTGACAACAACAACGACAACAGACAAATTTTGATTAAAAAAAGCTTACTTGAGCCTTTGGCTCAGGTGAGCTAAAAAACCAATCATTGATGAAATATGAAGATATTTGTTTCCGGTAGACTAATTGACTCGAACATAATCCCAATTCTTCTCTGTGCAACTGATACTGTCAATCATTTAATAATTAACATCAAAACGAACTATAGTGTGATGTTTAAGTAGGACACAGTTACACATACATCCTAGGCTAATTTAAACCTTCATCATGATTGGCAATAGAAAATATCAAGTTTATTTTTGTATTCAATATTCTAATTTTATCTGAAAATATTTACAGTTTCCAGTGTCTTTATCTGTGATAAAACTACAAATCAATTTTGTAATGTATAGACCAATACATTTCATCAATGACTTTTTTAGTATTTAACCTTACAATTGCTGAAAATTATATAAATATAAGGAATCATTCTCTGAATATTGTGAGGTGATCAAATCTATCATAGAAGGGCTTTATCGGATTTGATCACCCCAGACCGTATTTTATCATCTCGTAATACTAAAAGAATGATTCCTTATTCCTTAATCAATTTGTGTGTAGGATATCATGGTTTACAAGCGTGGCAAAAAACAATATGTGTTTGTGTTGCCAGTCCAGGATTCAATGCACATTTATCAATGAAATGGTAACACATGAACATAAAACAGATGAAATACTGTTGAATCATCATTGTTCATGGGGGACCAATGTTCGTGGCTTTCGTGGATAACCCTTGCCCACAAATTTACATCCCCACGAACCTATATACAATCATTTGTTTGATATTTACTAAAAATTTTCCCGATTACACTACCAACGAAATTACGTCCCCACGAACCAGGAAAATTTCGTCTCCCACAAACATTGACCCCCACTAATAAAAATAATTCCACAGTACAATGTATTACTCTCTCCAGTAATAATCTTTAATTCTCAAATAGGAGGCCCATGGGTCGTATCCCTCACCTGGGCTAAAAAATTAGACCCCCAAAGATGCAGATTAAGACTGGTTAACAAACAAGACAGAATTTCTTCCTGACAAAGTACCTGACTAGTTCCAGTCTGTTTCGGTTCAATTCATTCAACTGCTGTTCAGGGTACTTGGCAGCCACAAAGTCATAGTTTGGATTGTATTCTGTCACCATCTGCCTGTGTTGATGTATTCCATTTCTTACAAAACTTGATGAGGAATGAAGAGCAAAATTTTGGCTGGCTGTCTGGAGCTCAATGCGAACTGCATCAAGTCGTAAACGTTTCCTATGATGCTTAACTGTACCAAAAGATAGTCTATCAGTAGTCAAAAAAACTCGGTATTGAATAAATGATCTGGCAGCCATGTTATTTTAAAAATATCTAGTCAAACTAGTCAGAGCATAAATCCTTCTTGCAGGAGTTTGAATCCTTTGAATCCTTTCATGAATTTATTCTACCTGTATTTCTTTAAAGTTTTGATTTCATTTTATTACATGTGATGCCGCACAATGTACTTACTCAAACAGAGTCCAAAACATGTCATGATGGTGATGAATATGGTGCTAGCCACTCCTATGTATATCACATATCTCATTTCAAATCCTTCTGCTTCCGTCAAATTAGCTGTCAGAAAAACGTAATTGAAAAATGTTCACCACAATAAAATTAACTGATTTTTATTCATAAATTGGAAAGGTAATTCAAGATGACATAAAGAAAACATTGTTAAACTAAGTTAATCAAACAAATCAAATTCACATGTTTTCACAAAATGTCAAGAACCACCAAAATAAGTCTATTCTGGCTGAGCCATATGGATAGCTGGGTTAACCATTTTTTAGACTTTCAAATAGACTGACTTGGTTTCATATGATCAGTTCATTGTAATCCTTACAAAAGTATGGAATTTGGAATCACATATTGTGAACTCACTACCAGATAAGAGACCATTATCTGAGTTAGCATCTCTAAGAATTCTATTACTTTGTACACTTGATTTCATAGGCCCATTAACTAAGCAACTCTGGTGACAATAGGAGCTTAAAGTGTTTCTTATTGTAAAGTGAGAAGCCAATATGTTGATGGCTTGATATTTTATAGATGTGGATAATTTCAAAAGGAACCAGCTTGATAGAAAAGTTATGGTCCAGGAGCTTTTTATTGATTTTTTATTTACTTGATTCAAGAAATGTTATCCAATGTAAAACATTTTCCGACGTAATAAATTCCGAAATTTTATGAAGATTGCAGATCTGTGAGTCAGTTACCAAGTTTTAATTTACTCATTTAACGGTAGTCACTCAAACATCAGATAAAGCATTTAGGATGAGACAAATGTACGTTATAGTGAAAAACTGGTTGGTATGACTTTTTTTCTGTTTACTACTCTAGATTCAATTACTGTATACCTATAAAGCCAATTTTTAGTCAATAATAATATTTAGACAAATAACATACATGTTAACTCTACCGATTTACATGGAAGACTACCGCTTTTTAGCTCTGTCTCTGGCCTACCGCTTTTCTTCAAATTACGTTCTTTGTTTTGATAGATAGCCATTTTGGAAGCCATTGTGGTCCAAAAGTTATATCTTTTAACTTGGCCATACCAGTAAACTTGACTTGCAGTTTATTGCAACCCTGCATGATTTGTAATAAGCATGTAAACAACGTTTTTGATATTGAAAAAGAATATACGATTTCTTACTAGTTCTTACTTCTCTTATATGTCAGATTTTGGCAGCTTAACCTATTTTTACTGAACGAAGGCAATTGTTAAAGTCTCTGCACTTAAAGATTCCCACCCCCCCCCCAAAAAAATAGCTAAATCAATTTGATGGTAAATGTATGCAAACTTTTTTATTGCATGTGTTGATACTTCTAAATTTCAAAAGTCTTTTATATTGTAGTTGATATCCTTAATTACTTATCAGAAACCCTTACTACTTATTTAGTATATAAAAATATGTGCTTTGAAATATACGCGAAAAAGGCCACGTGCAATGCTACCGCTTTTTGGTTCTAAATCTACCTCTTTTTCACCACTGGACATTAACATGTATGCTAATATCAAATTTCAAATAGCCATCTTCTAAAAATGCCAAAATAAAACAAAACATGGTCACAGTCAGGTAATAAACAACCTTAATTATGACAAGTTAATTAGTTTAATATTTCTGCTTTAAAATACAAATGTGGAACAGCCAGACCAAATGTCTACAATGAGGCACTTCAAAATATGTAATTTATATTGTGTGATATACCTGAGCTGATTATTCAGAAGATAGAGAAGAAAATTACATTTTGTGATTGGATTTTTTGAAAAACCTCGCACAAAATAGCACCCCATGGGACGATCCATAGGTTATTATATCTTTATAGAGCATTTTCCTTGTGCACTGGTATAATATAAAGAAAACATGGAATGATAATATATCAAAGTTAACTCTAAACAAAGATAAAAAGTATCTGATGATCAAAGAACTTGAATGAACAAATGTCTCCTCACATGAGGTAGATAATTACCTATCACCCACTGCTCACCTGAGCAGGTGTAGCCGTCGGCATTGAGTGTCCTGTCCCCCATACAGCTACACTGAAACAGACCCTCCTCCCACTGTATGATGTGACAGACATCTGTACACTGGCATTTCATGAACATCAGCTGGATCTCCACATACCCATCAGATTTACTTCCTAAAACAAAAAGTCAGTGTAATGATACGGTACACTGTCTGCTTTCTTTGATACAAAATATATGCACTGGTGTCTTATTTCTCTTTGCATTTTGAAGCAATTTGTATTAATTTGCGCAGTCATAAGAACAAATATTACTGATACATACAATCAAAGATTGTGTTGACCTGTTAATTTCTATTTGTTTAACAAATTTGTTATAATAAAAAAGCTCAGCAACTAAATTTCCACTTACATACATGACTACTGGATATGCTCATTGAAGCTAGAACATGCATGTATGTAATACAAAACCTATAGCTATAGTGTATCATTTATAAATTTTGTTTATTCTTTACATATACTCAGACAATATATAAGGATAAGATTTTATTGTTGTTTCATTTAAAGGTTGTCATGTTATATATGGAATCAGTATCAGCAAAGTGTGTATTGCCTTAAGTTGTATTTTAGAAAGCATGAAATAAGAATGTCAGACATTAACATGCTGTGTGAACCCACAATGAAGCGCAGTTTGAAAAATTGTATTATCTTAAATTCATTATAATGGAACAAGAACATGATCAAGCTGGGCTTTCCACACAGAGAGGAGCGATGTAATTAACTGATCACGCTATTTTATCAGACCCCCAATAGGAAATGCATGCATGCTGCCTTAAATTCACAATTCCATCCTTTAGTATTCCAATACCACACATTGATGCAATTAAGGTTGTCTCATCTAGCTATTTCCAAATTGATTCCAAGAATTCACTTCCACACAGGAAAGTTAATGAGATGCACTTGATAAGTTTTTTTTAAAACATATATGAATACACTTCCTAAAATTAAGATTTTTTATTAATTTGTAATCTTAAACCTTTACATAGAAATTTCTTTGCAAATGCAGATACAGAGGATTGTTATTTGCAACAGGTATCTATTCTCCAAAGACTGTGTACCTGGATACATGCTGTGTGTTTTCAGAGCTACTGGGGATACATATGAAGATCCTCCCTGGCCATTCATGTCTCGGCTGTCATCACTCGATGCGTTTCCCCCTACAATACAAATATTTACTTTACACTGACTATTGATCCATACAAGTATTAAAATAATCAACTCCAGTGAGACATAATAGACTGCTAAATGATTGCTTGATTGTTTGGTGTTTACATCCCATCAAGTTTCTTTCAATCTTATTAGTTATGACATCACCAAATACTGGGTGATTAGTGTAGATTTATGCTTCTAGATCACTGAGCAGTGAGGCTTCTTTACCATGCCAATCCACTGATTTACTTGGATTTGAGAAAGCTAATCAAATCAATAGTTACACTATATCCTTTACTTGAACTTGGAAAATTAAATCCTTTACATGTTCATATCAACAGAAAAGCAACCATGTTTCCTTAGGGTAATAATTAGGAAGGAGACAAATCAAAGAAATACGAGACATCATTTACGTTAATGATTCGATTGAATTTCATCCCAAAATCTTTAAACCTGTTGAGCTATTCTGGGCTAGAGGAAATATTTCATGTCAAATCAGTGCTTCCAGAATCAAGGTTACTACTATGAGTCTAGGAGTAATGAAAGGTTGCAGAGTTCACAATAACACAATAACAAATGTCATATTGATGCATGAAGTATGTAATTCACTCAAAATTATATCCTCCAGTCTTTTGACACAAAACCTTCCTGCCTGGAGATTGATTCTTTAATGAGATTTAAAATGCATTGCACATCTGTAGAAAAGTTTGCACATGACGGAAATGTCTTAATTTGCATGGAGATTTTGGGGTTAATTATGTTCATAATATAGATAAATAGCAACACTGCAAGCAGTGTCATTCCTTTGCATAGTTTTAAATTATCCATTTAACTACATGCAATTTCAAGGATATTTGGGGCAATTATAAATGAAACAAGAGGCCCATGGGCCACATCGCTCACCTGAGCAACAATGGCTTTATACGGGTGTTAAAGGATATTGTGCCATATGGCCCCTCGGTAGATCAACAAAACATAAATATACGAATTTTACACTTATTTGTGCATATACTTAATTTTTGCTTTTTTTAATTAAGAACATTCAAAAATTTAATTGGTCTTCTCCATTATAAACCACTGTCGTTTACCTGGTGTGACCTTGTGCGATGTTTTATAACCTTACTCACTTGATGGATGAATAAACTCGACTGAAAAGTGTTGTCACATTTAAGCATTGAATCATTATTTTTTGAAAGATGTGGTCTCATAACTGCAACGGTGTGTGCATACAAATTGAATAACGCGCGCTAGCGCGTTATGAAAATTTGTTTGCACACACCGTTGCAGTTATGAGACCACATCTTTCAAAAAATAATGATTCAACGCTTATATTTATGTTTTTTAACATTTATTCCCTTTCCGCAAATATGATTTATTTTTAAAAATCTCTGCCTTATTCAACGAGTAATGCGCAATTAACGGAAGAGCCATTGGAACAGCCGAATTATGCTGACAAAAATAGTGCACAGCGTTTTAAATTCCAATAACACAATTTTATTTTTCATTCTGTAATTTGATGAATTTACTTTTGGTATACTAAGAAAATAATCAATTGAATTCATTTAACAGTTAAAATATATTTACATCAATGAAATATTAATCAGCGTAAGTATAATATCTGGTCGTGATCCGGTTTGAAGTCGCTAGGAGAGGCAGTCATGAAGGAAGACTGAATGTATTCATACGCACCAGATTTGGTGATTGGGTCTTCTGTGTTATGCATATATATCACGCAAATCAATCAATGCAATTTAATAGGGGGAAAGAAAGTGAATGTAAATATGATATGTTTAAGAGCTATTCTAATCAGTGTATTGACAGGCATATCACTCTATTATACTAAGGCCCACCCATTATTTTCATCTTTATTCAAAAACAACAAATGGCTACAAACAAAAAAGATTTTCCGCTGCTAATTTTCTTAAGAACAACGATAATGCATACATCCTCATAATAATGTGTCAAAACTATGGAAACTGTTTTAAAGATGTCGTTTTTATTTACTCGTGTTTGAAATACTATCAAAAGTGGTGTAGATTTCATATAATTCATTGTATAAGAAGGGGCCCCAGAAAGCAGTTATAGCACATCATCCTTTTAATTTTTCTGTACAAGTATTTAATGTTTAGACAGACATTTCTGATGATCAATCAAAATTTCAGCGTCAATCGTAGAATTATAAGCAAGATACAGAGCTAGGTTTGAGTCATGTTTTTGTTCACATGAGTTAATTACATTCAACTTAAGATTTTTAAACTTGGTATTTCCTATTCAGCATTTAAAATGTAAACGAACTAAAGCATGGCCTCAGCTCTGTGTACAAACATAGAATTGTTAGCAAAGCTCTGTATCTTGTTTATACCTCGAAGCTTGACACTCAAATATGGTTAGTAAATAGAAAATTGTAAACAATTAAAACAGAGGGAAAATGCACGAAAACAAAGAAAGAGCACAATTTCTTTTTGAAAAAGAATCATATATACACCTACAAATTTCTTTCAGCGAAAATAATCTCTGTTAAGACTGAAAATGCTGAGCATCTTAACAAAATATGTTGCATTAATCAACCATTACGCAGAGATGATACCGAATTACCAATAGAATGAATAGTATTTTATAGAATGTTGTTAATGCATCAGATTTTGCTCATTTTGCGAAGGTAAACAATCAGCTGTCGAATTTACCGAAGTCTCTGTTTGATTTGATACGTAAAAATTCCAAAGTACAGGCGATAGTTCCCCTCAAGTTAAAAAGCATAACTAACGAAAATGAAATGAAAATCAAAACAAGCTAAAACCACTGTCACAAGTGAAAATGTCAACGCATTGAAATATTTAACCTCAATTTACTTCACAAAATCGGCACCAATATATTTTGCATGTTTCAAACATTCCCTTCGCATGTAAACTGTTGCACAACAAACAAATTCATCTCTGTCAGATTGACCCGTTTATCATGCGCCCAATATGGCTGCTTCAAACACAGTTTTTGAGATATGAAATATCGAACCCAAAGTTAAAAAATGATTTCACCCCCCCCCCCCCCCTTTATTATTATTTTCATAATTAACCCAAATTTGGAACAGATTTAGCCTTTAATTTTTGCAATTTATATTTTCCTTTCCATAAGGATTATTTATGCTAAATTGCTGAATTTGACTCGGTAGTTCTTGAGAAGAAGATTTTTAAAATTGTACCCCCTTTTTTTTACAGTTTCGAGGTTTTCTCTGCTTTGAATAAAAAATTGGCCTTTCATTTCTGCAATTGGACACTGACAGCTTTTCACTTGTTTTAAACGGCGGAATGGTTACGCAACACCTGCACCATATTTCTGGTCGCACTTGTGTAGACTCTGTTTAAGCACAGATGTGTGCACTGTTTGCTAATGATGGGTGGCAGTATTTAATACGGACATGAAGAACTATATATACGTCAGTTTCTTAACAAGTTCAGTGATTTTAAATTAAGAGATCGGCTGAGCACAGTGAAAATTCAAGTAATTTATAAGTCGAATATCTTGGATATGGGGTAACCCATATCTATTCTTGTATATTTTAGTTGATATCCTTAATTTCTAATCAGAAACCCTATCTACATATATAGTATATTAAAAATATGTGCTTTACAATATATGCGAAAAAGGCCGCACGCAATGCTACCTCTTTCGGGTTCTAAATCTACCTCTTTTTCACCACTGGAGGTTAACATGTATGGCAAGAGTCAGAAAAATCTCAGATTATATATATCCTAGCTCCAGGGGCCAAAAATTGTAAACTTTTGGTAAAAAGAGACCTGTAGGCCTTTAATGGTCGATCTTTTATAATATTCAAAGGTCATTTAAAATGCACACAAGCATACAATGCACAGGAAATTAAAGTATATTTCCTAAAATAGAACACATATTGCATTTAATATGACCAAGTGACAATTTAATACCTTAAGTTTTCAAGTTAAAAATGTAAAATTGTTTACAGACAATGTACGACCAACAGCAATAGGTTACCAAAGTGTACGTCTCAAGTGACCTAAAAAAATACATGTTTACTATTTAGCCATATTTGTCCCCCCCCCCCCCCCCCATCTCAATAAAAAGCCTAAATCCCTGCCCATGCGCAGTGAATTTCACTGTTATAAAAAGAAAAAGACGACACTATGGACATAATAACTATGCATTTAGTTTATCTCCAACAGTGAAAGTACAGAACAAAATATTTTAAATTTTAATAATTTTCATTATGTTGCCATATTTGGTCTACTCAAAGGACCTGAACCCCTGGTCATCTGGTTATGAATTTTACAATTAAGGTAGAGGGCTTTATGGACATCATAACCATGCATTCAGTTTTTCTCTAATATATATGGGAGTAGAAAAGAAGATTTTTTAAGATTTAAAACATTTTCACTACATGGCCATATTCACCCCACCCTAAGGCCTGAACCCCTGACCCAGAGGCCATGAATTTCACAACTTTGGTAGAGGGTTTCATGGACATCATAACCATGCATTTAGTTTTTCTCAAATATATATGCATTTTTCTAAGATTTAATACATTTTCACTATTTTTGGTAGAGGGCTTCATGGACATCACAACCATGCATTTAGTTTTTTTCCCACATTTGTGGGAGTAGAGAAGAAGATTTTTGAAAATTTGGCTTTTTTTTCCCCGCATTTGGCCCCAGGGGTGGTAAAGTCAAGAATTTTACAATTTAGATTCCTCTTATCAAAGAGATGCTTCAAATAAAAAATGGCAACAATTGGCCTTGTAGTTAAAATATAATATTTTTAATGGACGACAGACGATGGACGGTGCTTGACGACGGACGAAGACCGATAGCAATAGGTCACCTAAGTGACTCAGGTGACCTAAAAATACTGGTATATTACTAGTGGAAGCTATTTGGGAAAACAATTTTTAAAAGAGCAAAAAACATTTTCAAATGGAAAAACTTGACCTGATTCACAACTTTTGGCTGCAAGTCTTTGTGCAACCAATACTGTGGAATCATTTGAGTATGTGGGGTCCATTTTTCAGTTTTGATTAATTCATGGATAATGCAACAGATTGATTTTCTTAATTCATTGGAAATGTTAAGTCATTGGCAAGGGGTACCAATGTAAACTCTTAAAAGTGAGCCACCACAATTTTTTTAAGATTCCACAGTACCCATTGTGAGACAACAAGCAAAAAGAGCCAAAATCTTTTTATAAATTCTGTTTACTACCCCCCTCTTCCTTCCAAATTAAATATATCTGTTGCAAGGGGTTGCTCACCTGAGCAACAATAGCCAAAACTTACATCAAATCAACTTCATGGTATCAAATACAAATTATATCGACAATTTAGTAAAGTATATTTTGTTTAAAAGGATTTTCAAATTTTTCTGCACATATTCCTATGCTAATCATGAAAACCTTTTTTGTTGTTTCAGTTTTCAGAAGCAGATTTTCAAAGATTTTTCTCTACTTATTCAACCCACTTCCCATTGTGGCCCCTCCCAAACCTAAGGGATGATGATTTGAACAAACTTGAGTCTACACTATCTGAGGATGCTTCCACACAAGTTTCAGCTTTTCTGAGAAAAATTTTTAAAGAGATTTTTCTCTATTTATTCAAATAAATGTAAAAATTCACCCAATTTTGGCCCCACCCTACCCCTGGTGATCATGACTTGAACAAACTTTAATCTACACTACCTGAGAATGCTTCCACATAAGTTTCAGGTTTTCTGGCCAAATTGTTTTTGAGAAGATTTATAAATATTTTTCACTATTTATTTCTATTAGTATGTAAAAATTCAACCTTCATTTGTGGCCCCACCCTACCCCTGGGGATCAAGATTTGAACTAACTTGAATTTGCTTCCACACAATTCCAGCTTTTCTGGCCAAATGGGTTTTGAGAAGAAGACTTAAAAAAAAATGCCAACAAATTTTCAACAATTCTAAATTGGCTCCCCTTGAAAGAGGGCATGTCATCCTTCATTTTAACAAACTTGAATCCCCTTCTAGAATCTCCCCACTTAGGGATGCTTTTTGCCAAATTTGGTTAAAGTTGGTCCACTGGTTCTGGAGAAGAGGTAGAAAATGTAAGAAGTCTACAGATGGATGGACAGACAGACAGACACCAGACAAAAAGCTAAAAATAAATTATTATGAGCACATTTTTAGATGGTGTTGAACAATTGTTCAGCAATTGTTTAATTTATTAATTTAAGGCTTTTCAAAGTTAATACAAAACATAGAAGGGAAGTCTTTAAAATTTAAACGAGCAAAATTTTCAAACAAGTGACTTTTATTCAATTATTTAAGTTACATAAACTCGGGCTGTCAGTTACCAAAACAACAGGCCCAGGGGCCAATTAGCTCATCTGAGCAACTATACCAAACTGACATAACTCTGATCCAAATAGCTTTAATAAATCAAATATGAAAATATCTGTAAAATTTTGCAGACTTTTTTTCTTATCTTTAGCACATTTTTTAACATTGAATCCCTAATAAAGAAAGAAGATTTTAATGATTTTCCTCAATATATTCCTATGTAAAAATTGTAGCATTGTGGCCAAACCCTACCCTCAGTGATAATAATTTGAACAATTTGATACTAAACTACCTGAGAATGCTTCCACATAGGTTTCAACTTTTCTGGCCAAATGGTTTATGAGAAAAAGGTTTTTAAAGATTTACCCTTACAAATTCCTATGTAAAATTTTGACAACCATTGTGGCCCCATCCTACCCCCTGGGATCATGATTTAAACAAACCTTAATCTACACCATCTGAAGATGCTTTAACATGAATTTCAACTTTTCTGGCCAAATGGTTTTCCAGAAGAATTTTTTAAAAAGATTTTCAAGATATATTCCTATGTAAAAATATGAACCCCCCCCCCCCCACCTTGTGGCCCTACCACACTCCCGAGGATCAAGATTTGAACAAACTTGAATCTACACTACCTGAGGAAGCTTCCACATAAGTTTCAACTTTATTGACCAAATGGTATTTGAGAAAATTTTTTTTTAAATGTCAATAAATTTTCCTAATTATCTCCCCTTTAAGAAGGGTGTGGCCCTTCATTTAAACAAACTTGAATCCCATTGGCCAAGGGATGCTTTGTGCCAAGTTTGGTTGAAACTGGCCTAGTTGTTCTGGAGAAGAAGATGAAAATGCAAAAAGTTTAAGACAACAACAGCAACACCAATGCCAACACCAGACAACGGACAAATTTTGACTAGAAAAGCTTACTTGAGCCTTTGGCTCAGGTGAGTTAAAAATCCTGGTGTTTGAGTATCCAAAAACTAATCCATAATGTGCCCTTAATATTTAGTATTTCCTCATAATAAAGATTAAAGTAAAAAAAGATAAAACCAAACTGGAAAGACCAATAACTAGAACAGATTTTGTATGTTTGTTTTTCTTCCATACAACAATTTTTCCTAAACCTACGCGCATAAGTGATGTTAAACATAGAATTAACTTTGGACAGCCTATTATTATTGCTCACCTGAATATCCTCCACCTCCACCCCCTGATGAACAGGCCCCACCCCCTCCACCGAATCCTCCTGGGGTGTCCCAGCCACTGAAGTTGTGTGCAGCCTCACAAGACTGTCCTCCAGCAGCCCCCTCTAGCAGAGACTTGCCTGCCTGTTGATAAAGAACCGGCTTCTTCATCCTCCAACCCCCTCCTCCACCTACAAAGCAGTTTGTGTTACCTTTAAATCTAAAAAATTCATACTTATAAGAACTCAAAAATTGAAGATGCATATTAAGAGGGCTTAATGGTCGTGGCCATTTTTAGACTATATTAATTCAAATCTTAAAGCTAATACATTTAGAATTTTTCTTTACTTAATAATAGTTCATGGCTAAAAAAATCATTCTGATATCTAAAAAAATCTAAGGTAGATCTGATGGGTAATTTATTGACCATCCAGCCTCCTCAAAACAAAAATCAGAGGGTTTTTTGGGGTTTTTTTTTTAATAACCCCCACTCCCCACCCCCCAACAAATTAAACTCTTTTAAAAAAGGCCCATGGACATTATTGTTCATCCTATCAAGTAAGAACTCTTAAATTAAAATTAAAAACAACTCAGGTTGGAAATTTTGCTTTTGCATAATTCCGTTTCCTTCACTAAGGGAGGAAATGTCTCTGTTTCTTTGGAATGAAACTGAATATAGGCTCATGCAAACTCCACTTATTTTTCTTATTAACACATCATATTCTAAATTCCCATGTAGTGTGTATTGCATGCAAGTTACCTGGATAGACAGAATAAAAAATAAAAATTCAATTTAGTGTGAAAGAAAATAATTTGCATTTCATATTATCTTGCTAAAACATCCCATCCAAAAATGATTGCTCCACTGAATGGAATTGTAATAAATTAAATATTAGATTTACAATAGGGATTAGAAATAAACATCATGCCCTGAACACACAAAACTTGCAATTTACGGTACAAGCTTGCTATAATTTTGAACTGATCAGTGATTAACCTTATTTTGTAACTCAGTCTGTAGGAACATTTAATGCCTCAAAATTCATCAGACATTTTACTACTGATGTTGACACTTTACTAGACACAGACTTTCCCTAGAACACACTAACCAACCTCGAATTGTTAAATTCATGTGCAAATCAAGTCATCATTTCACATTTAAATAAACTACACATATTTATTTTTCTTTCATAGTTTCTAACAACATTTACACATGTACGTTCACATCGCCCCATTTGTTCTCCAATATCTCTGTAACTTTCAACTTACGAGTTAAATGTTTTCTTATTCTGAAGTTTGTTTCCACGTGTCTGGCATCTTGTTGTCAACATGCATTTGATAAACGGGCAGGTCTATAAAAATGCACCAATCAGAATCTTTGTTGCAAATTGCAATTGTAATACACACCAATTTGAGAGTGTCATCAATGAACTCATTACTATTTTGGTCATTAATCTAAATCCTCATCTAGGCGTAAGAACAGGAGACCATGGTTTGGGTGAACACATGATTTATTATTAACAAGACAGCAAACCGAATTCAGTGTTGCATACTAATAATGCAGTTACATATTATAATAAAATGACAACCAATGCAAGTTAAAGCTACAAAGAACATATATATGCAGCACACTGAATTTTTATAAATATAAATCATGTGAAACTACTCCAAAGGAAAAAGTACAATTTCCTCCAAACCATGTACAGGTAGATAGTAGGGGGAAAAAAAACCCCCCAAAAAACAAAAAACAAAAAAAAACATCCCAGACCTCTTAGCTCACACCCATCACTTGCACACACTCTCACCAATAATGTTAAGTTAAAATCACAAAAATGAAAGACAGGTAATATTCAGTTCCTGTGGTCTCTGTCAATATGGTCACCAGGCACAGATAAGGGGGAAACTGCCGAAACCGGATCAGAGTCACGAATCAAGATCAACCGGCATCAAAGGGGGTAGCTGGGATTCGGAACAGAGTCACAATTATGGTGCATCCCTGGATCCTGGGACCAGCAGGGTAGGATCAGAGTCACTAAGGCAGGATAACGCACCATCAGGAATTGAGCGGATATGTTCCATCGGGAAAGATCCCGCATGTATTGCACATCAGCAGACACCAGTCAGCAGCGCAATCACAGGTTCACATATGAGCAAGCGAATGTCAGCAGACATGTCCTTGTATGCACATAGGTATCACATGAAAAACTAAATTTTTTGCAGAAAACACCACATCTACTAAGGAAAAGATATGTACTCATGGCAAGCAAAAATGAGTCTGTAATAAGACTAATTATTAAATTTCCCAAATTCCTCCCCTAATTTCCGAGCCACCTGCAACCGATGGGAAAGGGAAGGTTCTATATAAAGTTGGTAAGCATTACTTGCCCAATCTCCCTGAGATTTGATCAATTCTGGAGCTAACCCACAATCTAACGCAAAAGATGCCCCACCCCTTCTAAAACTATGCCCAGAGTATGCCAAAGGGTTCACACCAACTTGTCTTAAACAATTTTTGAGTTTGGACAGGAACAAGTTATAAGATAGTAGCTTTAGCTGTTGTCCTTGTCGATATAAAAAAGCAGAGCAAGGTGTAGAGGTGGGGGGATTATGAAGTAACAGGGACAATTTTAAAGTACAACAAGGGCAAAATTTTGAGTTAGGAATGTGAGGGAGGGGAATCTGCAGCGTGCGCTGACCAAACTGTATAGTTTTTGACCAAGATACTTTAATAAGAGCCCCAGAAGAACAGAAGGACACATTTTCCCTAGCTAGGTGCTTATTTTGGTCAAAAAGCAAGGCAGATGGGGGGAATAAATTAGATTTCCTAAAAAATGAAAAGAAGGCTACTAGGCATGCAGCCCAAAAAGTAATATCCTGAGATTGAGAAAAATTTAATACCGAATGAATCTTTGCTAATAGTAATGGGGTAATAGGGAGTTTTGATTTAGTACTGATACCCAAAACCCGCCTGGCTCCCTTCAAAATGTTTTGCATATAAAAGCTTTCTAGAGGGTTAGGGTATCCTGCTTCTAAGTGGATATACCTAACAATGGACAAATAATTTGTAATGGAATTAAATGATAGTTTGCACGAGAGATACGCCACAAATCTACCTAAGTTTTGCGGCGATATGGGGACTAAGGAGATATGTAGCAGCGCACAAAACTTGACATACGCTACTAAGTAGGTTCTGTAAGACTTTTTTGTGGAGTCAGCAAGAGCACTCTTCCTAAACTTAATGACTGTGGCATCCAGATTAGTTCTGGTTTCCTGACCCATGTCTTCTGAAAAGAAGAACAGATGCAGTCTTAGACATATGACCATGAGAGGCAGTAGCAAAATGATTTGCAAACGAGCAACCAGAACTGTTAAATATCTTGTGAAACATTTGCTGTTCATGCAGCCTAGATAGTTGGTCTGCAAGAACATTTTCTTTGCCTGGTATATGTTTAGCGGTTATTTTAAAATTGTTTCTGGCTGATAGCCAAAACAGCACCCGGATGTAACTCATAAGCGTTTTGTTCTTTGATGACCCTTTATTAATGCATGCGACTGTTGTCGAGTTGTCACAATAAACCAAAACGTTATGATTTGCCCAAAACTTGGACCATCGCAGAGCTGCAATCACAATTGCCATTATTTTTTTTTCATTAATATGCATGTTAGCAACAGATGGGCAGTCCATCTGCCAATTGCAATAAAACCAATCATGTAGCCAAGCTCCGGCTCCACCTTCCATGCAAGCATCAGTGTGGACAGTTGTAATAGGGCGCTTGTAGAGCATAAGAGATCGACCATTAAAAGTGGACATAAAAGTATGCCACCACTCTATGTCTGCCCGCAATTCAGGTGTTATGATTGTTTTATGTGCTTTATGCTTAAGTGGGGTAAAAGCATTAATTATGCGACGGAGGAACACTCTTCCGCCATAGACCACAGCAGCGGCCCAATTTAGTTTCCCCACTAGCGACTGCAGTTGACGTTTAGAAGCACGTCTGCGTTGCATAAAAGAATCTAATTCTTCTTGCAGTTGGAGCAATTTATCGCTAGGCAATCTAAGCTCTAGCTTAGTTGTATCTATTTCTATGCCTAAGAAGACTAAGACCTGGCATGGGTCAACTACTTTTTGCCAATTGATAAAAAACCCTAATTTTCTTAGCAGGCTAATGAGTATTACCATTGCCCTAACACACCTATCCTTGGTTTTCTCACATATCAGGAAATCGTCCAAATAAACCACAATTGTAAAGCCCCGCCTAGACATCATGCGCCTCACAGCCTGAGATAGCCTATGAAAAATACCAGGCGCTGCTCTTGATCCAAAAGGTAACTTAGAATCGAAAAAATAATGAAATTTGTTGTCAATTTTCCACTTTAGGCCCGTAACTTTCATACTGTGTCTACTAATAGGGACCGACCGATAAGCTGACTTTAAGTCAACTTTGGCTAAATAGGAACCCTGTTCAACCAATTTGCAAGCATCGTCAATGGACTGATACTTGTGTTTATCTAAATTTGTTACATAATCATTGACTGATAGACCCTTTGGTCTACTGCAGTCATGAATAAGTCGGACCCCGCCATCAGATTTGGGGATTACCCCAATGGGACTAACAATGGTCGGCGGGCATGGGGTGTGAATGTAATTTCCTTGTTCAATTTCTTGTAAAATTTGGGCAGTGGCCTTTTCATATAGACCACTTGTTTCAGATGCAGAAATATGATTGTCTAACTCTATGGCTTTAGGCGAAAGTACTGGATCAATAATATCAAAACCCTTTTTAATTCCATTTAAAATAAAAGTTCTATCAAAATCATCTTTTAACTCCCTTTCCCAGGCTGTGAAGCTAAGGCCATGACTAGGCTTTACAACTATTGGTTTTTTGGTCGAGAGGGGATATTATGATCAAATGCTGGATGTGCTTGACCACATCCTGGTACAGAACAGGCGTGGTCGAACCTACATCTTACCACACTGCAGCCTTTCCTAGCATTAAAACGTTTACATATTTCAACGCCTTGTGCATTGTGTGATGCCCTTGCAGGATAGGGTTGGGAGTTTGGGCGGGATTTAAGACCTTGATTAGATTGGAAGGGTTGGGCGGACCTAGCCTTTAAATGCACCATTTGCAAATGAGGGATATCTGTGCCCCACCGGAATTTATGAAGTGACTGTAATTTTCTATATTCCCTATCATACAGAAAAACAGATCTAGTGTCATGGGCTGACAACAGCTGGTAAATCCGGGTGGTGTAAGATAAATAGTCTAGCAGGCTATGGTGGCTTAAAGTACCCCCTTGTAACAACTTATTCATAATAGCCAAGTTAGCTGTGGACCATTGGCATATAGATAAGCTTTCTAGCTTAGGCTTAGCTGGCCCAGATTTATAAATTAATTGGCCCTCAACGTCCCTGGACACTACCCTTTCCTCGGTGGCACTTGACTGATTGACGAAATCAGTAATGTCAAGGTAGTTACTAGCCCCCAAATTTAAAGAGTCTAAAGATTTCAAATAAACTTGTGGGTCTTGCCATGAGTAAATACCTGGCAAATTCGATGTGGCCACCGGGGTTTCTGTTGGTTGTTGTAGTCGTAAGACGTCATTGATAAATTGGCCCTGGTCCCTCCTGTCGCCAGTGTCGAGGGGCTGCCCTGCGTCCTCGGCGGGTGGTTGTGGTTGATCGCGGTTAATGCCGCCGGTCGCGGCCGATAGTTCTTTAGCCGCGGCTCCATCAGGGAAGGTGCTTTTCACTGCATGTAATAGTAATTTCCTTTGTCCTCGTGGGACGTCCGTATCACTCAAGTCCTCTTCCGTTAGAAGGCTCAGGGCTTCCATGGAATCAAAACCCAAGTCTATCAATGCCGCGATCGTCACTGCCGATAGTTACTTGGCCGTGGCCCATTTTTCCACTTGCGACATGATGGTGATTTCTTCTTCTGAGTCACTCATATGGCTAGCGTAATGTAACTTACAAACAAAAGTTTAATCACTTCTGCGCGTGGCGTGCGAACAAACACAAACTGGCTCAATGTTGTCGCAAAAGATGCAACCCATGCAGAAAGCAGCACAGTCCATCACAACGTAAAACATGATATGGTCCACAGACCCGTTGCATTCGACAATGTAAGTGTTGAACCGGGTGGCCTCCTCGTCAAAGATGATGTACCATTGCGGGATATCAAGGAGATAACGCAAATGATGATGGTCCGCCATTTTGAACACGAGAAAAAAACTATGAGTCCAAAAAGGGATAAAAAATACAACGGGGGGAAGCAGGTCGAACGTTGATTTCTTCTATCCGCCCTCTAAATCAAATCATCGGCGGGAATTATGCTTCCGAACGATGATAAGTCACTTTTAGGTTGATTATTAAATTAAAGCTTTCGAAAGTGCTAAAAAATTTTGCGTGGACTGTTTGCTTTCAAAAATTTTTAAAAACTGACGCTTAAGGGGTAAGTAAACCCACTAATTGGGAAAATGCGTAAATATGATTGGCTAATATTTGAACATGCTTAATTATCTATTCTAATTGGTCAAAAGTAAACAACAACAAGATCTGATTGGCTAGCGCCAGTTGTTTTTCCGCCGTTGCGCTGTAAACCCAGGGTGGCAGTGCCCCCTAGCGCATAATTAAACTTGCCCCCCCACCAGGGGGCGCAACAATGGCCAGAAATAAACAAAGGGACACAACAAATATGGCCGTGTACAACAAAACAAAATGGCGGCTCAATAAAAACGTATTTGATTAATAAATATTAAATAACTTTAATAAATCGTTGTGTATACTTTCAAGCAAGATTTGCAATAAGACTACAGTCCCTCCAGTTTCGCCCTTAGAGGACTTAAGATACGCTATAATCATGCAAAAACCTATTTCTTGTAGTTTTTTAATAGATCATTAATATAGCATTAATTCTTTTAAAATGTACATAACAACAAACTCAAATGCTAATGAGACAGAGATACTATGTTTATATGGATCATTATAGAAAGATAACATCATCCATAAAACAAAATCTGTGTTTTTAAGTACCATAAACAATAGCACATGTAATCCCATTTAAAACATATAATGACTGCAGAATTAAAGAATTTCTGCACACTTACATCAATTTAGAGAGCACTGAATGAAGAGTGAATCTTGTTTGTGGGATTAAGGTATCAGTGGAGAAATAGAAACCCCATGTTACTACTGTGTTAACCAACAGTTCACAGGACTTTTAGTTGGGGTCTGACATTATGTGCCATTAAATTGGATTATCCAGCTGTAAAATGTAAACCTTAATGGGGATTTTCGTTTTCATTCCTGGATTTTGTTGCAATTTTAACAAACATATCATTCACAATGTGGTGCTTTTAGCATTGTATCATGTCCTTGCTGATCTGTTATCTCTGTGTTCCTAGTATAAATTTTTACTGGAACATACTTTAAACAGTTTTTGAGACACCTGAAACTGTACGCGGTCTATTGGGTTGGGTGCTTATTTTCGCAATTAATGTCAAATCTCAAAAATAAAGATGCTAAGAAAGAGCTCTGATATTCTTGCATGATAGAATAAATTTTAAAATTGCAAATAATTTGATTTTTGCCAATATTTGAAGTGTTAATATAATTGATATATACCATATTATAAATTGTAGATGAAAGAAAAGTGAGCAAGCTCACATACCCCATTTTCCCCCATGACTTGACAATGATACACATAATGAATGGCAATGTATGCATTAAATATACACAAAATAATTGATATAGAGCATAACTAGAAGCAAGAGGCCCAGGGGCCACATCACTCATCTGAGCAACAATAGCCATAACTCTGAATAAATTAGCATTACAGTATCAAAATCAAAATATCTTGACAACTAAGTACAGCAGATCTTGCACAAAAAGT
The DNA here is from genome assembly GCA_016163765.1 of Magallana hongkongensis. Lineage (NCBI taxonomy): Eukaryota > Metazoa > Mollusca > Bivalvia > Ostreida > Ostreidae > Magallana > Magallana hongkongensis. The sequence continues at coordinate 20,413,642 of WFKH01006014.1, read as the reverse complement.
TAAAAAATCTGCCAATTTTTATCCACATATATCTATGGTAAATACCAAGCCCATTTTGTTGTTTTAGTATTTGTGAAAAGATTTTAATCTATTCCTATATAAAAATTCCCCCCCCCCCCCCCACCCTTTGTGACCCCACTTATTTCCAGGGAATCATGGTTTGATCAAACTTTAATCTGCACAACATGAGCTGTCATACAAGTTTCAGCTTTTTCGGTTAAATGCTTTTCCTTAAGAATTTTAAAGATTTTTCTCTATATCTTCCTATGTAAAAATTAATGACCCCGCCCCCCTCCGATACGTTTTGAGAAGAAAATTTTTAAAGATTTTCTCTATATATTCCTATGTAAAAATTCAAAAATTCATCCTCCCATTATGGCCCCACCCTACCCCCGGGGATCACAATTTGAACAAACTTGAATCTACACTACTTGAGGATGCTTCCACACAAGTTCCAGCTTTTCTGGCCAAATGGTTTTTGAGAAGATTTTTAAAGATTTTCTCTATATAATTCTATGAAAAAATTCGACCACAATTGTGGCCCCAATCTACCCTGGGGACCATGATTTGAAGAAACTTGAAACTACACTATCTGAGGATGCTTCCACACAAGTTTCAGCTTTTCTGGACAAATGGATTTTGAGAAGAAGATTTTTTAAGATTTTCTCTATACATTCCTATGTAAAAATTCGACCACAATTGTGGCCCCATCCTACCCCTGGGGACCATGATTTGAACAAACTTAAATCTACACTACATGAGGATGCTTCAACACAAGTTTAAGCTTTTCTGGCCTGATGGTTTTTGAGAAGAAGATTTTCAAAGATTTTATGTATATATTCCTATGTAAAACTTGATCCCCCCATTGTGGCCCCACCCGTTCCCCAGGGATCATGATTTGAACAAACTTGAATCTACACTACCTGAGGATGCTTCCACACAAGTTTCAGCTTCTCTGGCCTAATGGTTTTTGAGAAGAAGATTTTTAAAGATTTTCTCTATATATTCTTATGTAAAACTTGATCCCCCCATTGTGGCCCCACCCTACCCCAGGGGGTAATGATTTTAACAAACTTGAATCTACACTACCTGAGGATGCTTCCACACAAGTTCCAGCTTTTCTGGCCATATTGTTTTTGAGAAGAAGATTTTTGAAAAATACCAACAAATTTTCAGTAATTCTAAATTATCTCCCCTTTAAAGAGGGTGTGGCCCTTCATTTGAACAAACTTGAATCCCCTTTACCCAGTAATGCTTTGTGTCAAGTTTGGTTGAAATCAGCCCAGTGGTTCTAGAGAAGATGAAAATGTGAAAAGTTTACGACAACGACTAAATGCCTACAAAGTTGTTTTGAAATTCTGTGCAATGGTTTAAGAGAAATTGCGCTTACAAAAAAACAGGACTGACGGACTGACTGACTGACAGACTGATGCGCTGGTTGAAAACATTATACCCCTCCCAACTTTGTCGCGTAGGGTATACAAAATCTGAAATAATTATTGTTTTATCAATTATTGATAAACAAATAGGCATTAGCACCATCTTATACATCCTGCATAACAGCACTGTGATTTTAATAATGAAATTATCAATCTGATCTTTATATTCACAGTTTTGAAACATGTTTAGTAAAACTCTGTTACAACAAAGACACTCATTATGAAATTCACACTTATAGCTTAGTCAGTTTTGTTTTCCTATCTCAAAATTATCTGTACAATAATTCATATATTGGTTTTAATTATTTTAATAACAAATCAAAACCACTTGTTGCTGGCACTTAGTTAAAACTATGTTAAATGACGTATATGCATGCTTCAATCTATGCAAAACAATATTACTGTAAAAACAACTTTAATTGAGTGCAAGAAAATTTTGTAAGGTACACGATTGCCTTGTCGTCACGAATATTTCTCGCAGCGAACCAGGATCTGGTTTATCATTGTCCAGAAAATCTACATCTTGATTGCGAAAATTAATCACCGTGAACCAGTTTATCAAAGTAAATCATAAAATAAAGTCGTCATGAATAAAAGTTGGTTTATAGTATCTATTTTCAAATTCATTCCAGCATGGAATCATATGGGATTGTCCGCGTAAGCTTTGAAAACTTTTTTCCCCCATTTTATCTGAAAATATCTAAAAATACAAGGTTCCACAAATCTTAATTTTTTTCAAATTCATTGTGACGTTTTGGTTGTGAGGTTTATCTAGTAATATTTATATTTCCAGTGTCTTTGTCTGTGATAATTTTAAAACTATGAATCGATTTTGTAATGCATTGTTCAATACATTTCATCAATGAATATTTTAATCGTACAATTGCTGAGAATTATTATACATATATTACATGGCTTCTCGGGCGACATACCAGAATATTTGCCCCAAGGTGACAGGAAAGCCCTGGAGTGTTATGTCGCCCGATGTCGAAGGCAAAGGGCGACATAACACTCCAGGGCTTTCCTGTCACTGAGGGACAAATATTCTGGTATTGTCGCCCGAGAAGACGTAATATATGTTATATACGTTTGTTAACAAATCAAAGGGGTTTACGATCGTATTTTTTATTAACAAGTGAGTTTTATTGAAAAATGTTCATATTTTCAATGTAAAATGTTTTGTAAAAAGTCGATCGGTGCTTGTTAGTTTCAATAAATTAAATAATGATAATGTGAATTAACGCTGTTCTGTTAAAAAGAATCATTGGGGCTGGCTGGACTGAATTTCGGAAAGCTGTTTTCTTTTCACCTGTAATTAAAGGTCAAGTTGACCTTTGTTGTTTTCAGCATGCTCGCGCTAGAGTTTATTAATCTAATTGTATTTATCAAAGTTTTCTAATCAATTCAACAATTGAAGTACCTCGGAATTTAAAACGAATCGCAGACGTTGTCCCGACACTGATTTTCGGGGAATTATTTACGTTTATGTTTGCTTAGCAACTGGCTCATTGAATTTCGAACCTGATGTAATTAATATGCAGAATAACTGCACGCGAGGGTGATATTACAGTTTTGGGCAATTATAACCATTTCCGGCTTGATTGGGCATGGTAATAAAAATATCTCATTTGTGACATAACGAGAAAACTTATTCAAAAATATTATATGTAAGTAATAAGGAATCATTCTTTGAATATTATGAGATGATCAAATACAGTTGGGCGTGATCAAACCTATCATAAAGCCCTTTGGGCTTTATTGGATTTGATCACCCCTGACCGTATTTGATCACCTCATAATACTCAAAGAATGTTTTCTTATTCCTTAAAGAAGTTACCAACAGATAATCTGTCAGCTGCTCCAAATATTGGACATCACTGGCTAATCTACTGGGAACCTTTATAATGTGCAAGTATTCTGATCATTGAAGCTTCTAGTTTTTATCAACTTCATATTGTATAATCTGAATTTTTCTGAGAGCTACTATTATTTTGCTTAAGTTTGAAGTATCATTATTACGTTGCAACAATTATGTGAATTAAAAATTCTTTGTACAGTAAAAACTTCTTCATTCTGTAAAAATCATTTTAAAATCATCGGCGTTCTAGTTTATGTGAATTAAAAATTATTTGTTTAAACTTTTTAAATTCTGAAATCATTTTAAAATCATCACCATTCTAGTTTTTATTTACTTTTATTTCATAAATTTCTTACTGACTGCATGGAAAGTGTTTCATGATGGGAGAGTCTTGCGAATTCAGCTAAAAAAGTATGTCTGACTTATAAGAAAGACCTTAGTACTCACACATGAGTATGTATCCCTTATATAGTATATTGAACATATTTGCTGAAGTTTTGATGACAAGTTTTTTGTGTCGTAAGACTCCAGGATTTCAAATAAGTACACAAAAGCAAATTTCCTAGTATAATTTTTATCCTTGAGCCATCCATAAAATGCTTATCACATACTTCTCAAGGACAACTGGAAGACAGAATTAAAACGTCATTAACCTGAGTTAGTGTTTTAACACGAAGTAACAAACAGTGTAAATCTGCTCCCAAGGTATTAGTTTTCCATTCACAGGATAAGAAAAACATGTTTTAGTAAATTAATTAATGAGGAAATGAAGACCTCTTGGGGACTCCTGGTCTACAGGTTTGTAATCGATTGTCTTGGACATGGCTTTGTAGACTGTCATCTATATTGAAATGGATTGATACTAAATATACTTCTCATCTCTACTAATGGTATTTGAAATACTAATTTCAAATAAATACTAGCATTTTCATATATATAGATAATCAAAAATGCACCTTCCATTGATGTAAAAAAAATGTTTTTGTCTCTTCTTCTGTATTTTCTTCTACAAAACTCTGCATGAATTCCAATTGTAATCAAACAAACCCTTGCTTGAGGGGAGATGGATTTATACAAATTTTATATAGAATTAAAGTCAAATTAGACGCAAGGTGAACATAAGTTGTTAACTGAATTTCAACATTGAAGAAATTAGCTTAAAGTTGAAGGGTATATACAAACCAGTCAATTTCGTTACACCTGATTGCAAACCTCAAACTCATGGCCACTTTGTAGTATCCTTTTTTATAAAATGCTTCACAGTTTATTAAGTGTAAACTACCCCAAGTTATATGTTATATTGTATAACATAGGTAGAAAATATTGTATAACATAGGTAGAAATTAAATTCATTCCTTAAATGTTACTTAAATCACTGTTGGATAACATTTCAATTATTATCATTATTGTACTAATAAGAAAAAGAAAAATCATTTCTGAGAAAAAGGAGCATCATGGTATTGTGTCATACAAGGACATCATCTTCTGGTTCTGTATGAACTAAAGTTAGGTTTGCAATGAAAATTTCAGTGGATATTCATACCCAAGGATACATACCTATATTTCATGGCAAGATTCATAACTTGTAATAAAAATAACTGCATCATCACAAGTTCATCAGACTATATTTTCATATCATGCAATTACCTGTGTATTCCGAGAGTTCAAATATAG
>WFKH01006014.1:20396572-20408661 GCA_016163765.1 Magallana hongkongensis | reverse complement strand
TCCTGACTAGAGTTGCAGGGGTCCCGGGTTTGATTCCCGGTCCAGCCATATGTTTTCAATGTGTTTTATGCTCATTCCTCCTTTCCTATTACACTATGATTGGTGTATTTTTTACACTTGACCTCTTTATTAACGAATTAAATTGTCTCTAGCTTTTATTTTATTGAAAAATACACCTGGGTATTACAGGAACGGAAAGATACATGAGCTCTACAGTACCTCAATATAAAATCTTAAGGCGGTATGGGACACCTGTTAATATTAATGTGGATAAAAGTACATTATAATCAAAATACTTTCATCAGTTTAGAATTTTTAAATTTTATAATATTTGACCAAAAAGAAATGTTTAAAATTTTTTTAGAAAGGTAAAAATTATTATAAAAGCCCCAGCGGGATTCGAACTCATGATTTACAGATTCGTATCTAACCATTAGGTTAGGTAACAATTTTAAAGATAAACAATTATACAGTCGCACCTGCTGTTACAGCCACCTTTAATCAGGGGCCACTCGCCATGAGCGGCCAGTTTCAATCCCGCCCGTTTAGTTTTTCACTATAATTCAACTGATTTAAGGCCATATAAAATTAATATTTAGATTCTCATCCTAATTTGCAAAAAATATGGGGCGGGTGGGCGGATTTTATTATTTTTTATTTTTCAAAAAACACCTTTTTCACCGTTCATGTTCTAGAAATAACAACTGCTCTATTCTTTTAAGTTGTAAATGCTAATATGAGTACACAAACCCAGTTGTAATAATTTAATTCCATTTTATTTCGACTTAACTGTTAATGCATGAAGACATTTGTATCCTTATGATAACAAACAACATGACTGAAATGACACACGGTAGTCCACATGTTTGGCAGCCATTAAAATATTTTGAATTTTTTGTATACCGAGCCCGACTTTTTTCCCCGAAATTTTTTTTCCATAATTTTTTTTTCAAAACAAAATAAAATGCATCGGGGAGGGCCATTTTCAGAGGGGCGGGCAAGGATGAGAATCTAAAAATTAATTTTATGAGGCCTAAGCGGCCACCTGTCTAACGCGGCCAGCGGCCAGTGTTTTTAGGTCCCGTGGCTTTAACATGCCTGTTTTCAACGGCCATTTTGTCTGTTTTGTCACATGACTTCTGACTCTGACATGTGACCCAGTATCGAAAGAAGCCCAACTTCGACATCTGATAATGAGTTAATGACAAATAATTGAGTGTGTAATTTGAAGTCTGCTGAGATTTAATGAGATAATTGATTATAACACCTGTTTTGTGTTGTTTATATATCTACATGTACTTATATACTTCATTACAAAGTTATTAAATGGCCAGTCTTGCGCTTAACATGTACAGCAATTTGCCGATAATACGCACCTTTTTTCTAGAAAATTTCTTTGAGAGAATTAAAGGGGTGCTTATTATACACCCCAATGGAATTTTGACACTTTTTTAAGAGGTTAAACATTGGCTATTGTAGTTCAGTACATAGCCTTTGTATCGAAACGTTACTTCTGATTGTTTACCGCATTTAATCAATTGAAAATTATTGTTTGGGCTTATTAAGCAGAAAATGTTTTGCTCTGAATCTCTTGATAGATAAATTAAATTAAAACGGCCATTTAAAATTAATAAAAACTGTTTATTCAGCAATCCGAGCTGTGCATTCACCATCTCCGTGTACACCGCCATTACAGATGCTATTAATAAATCTGTGCAATAGACTGAAAGAGCCAAAATGAGTATACTCAGTGTTTTTTCTTCATTAATTTAAAACCTGGAATAAGAGGCCACCTGTCTTAAGCGGCCAGTTTGTCATTGTCCCACAAGTGGCCGCTTAAAACAGGTGCGACTGTATATACTTAAAACTTTATTTTATTGTTTATTTCGATAAGAAGTACGTCACAATATGGAGGTGTCCCATACAACCTTAATGCAAATATTCTAAATAAGCTTGCTTTCAGCTAACCATTACTTTCAGTACTTTGATTATTTATTACTCAAATTTGGATATTTTTGCCAACATGAGCTTCTCCATGATCAATCGAATGTCACTGATTGACTAACCTGCACCATTGGGATTTGTAAATCCACTGTAACCTTGACCTGGATTCTTGAACTTGTGTCCTGCAGGGTCCAGTTGCAGGGGATCAGTGTAGGTATTCCTGTGAGCTAGCCCTCCTCCCCCACCTGCTACCATCAGCAGATCTATCTCATCACTACCTTCTTTAATCTGACAAATGTTTAAGAAATTAAGATATTTTTAATAATTTTAAAAAATCTGCACTGTATTTAAAGGAATTTTTGATCAGAATTGATAATACAAGTTTTAAAGATAAAAGTAACAGTGCATCTTGTATAACATATGCTGTCCTTTTCCATTACTTTTTTTTACTACTATGTGCCAAAATGCTGATTAACTAGGTCTAAAATGTATGAAAAACAAGAATCAAAACATTTCATTTTTCACTATTTGATAAATTTGGAAACATGTCTTCATTCCACTCATTGGATACTAAATCATTTTCCCCAAGAAATCTTTTGTTTTTCTTTCTGCATCAACACTGCAATACAAGCACCAAAAATAGTTGCATTCATATCTGAAAGTGCCTAAGAAATAGTGTCAACATTTACACAGAGAAGACTCTCCTATTTGTTGGTACACATTAAGGAAACACTTTTAGGAAATTATTAATCTGACAATATTTTTTTAACAGAAAGTTTCCAATCTTCAAATGAATACTGTATACAGGGTTATTTTTGCCCCGTGTTATTTTTGCCCTTCTTCACTTGCAAACGGTTTCGTCACGTTTTGAATTCACCAAGACATAGTTGTGGTTCAAAAGAGATGATGTGAGACATTGTAATTCGCCCAGTCTTAAATTCGACCACTGACAAGAGGGCAAAATGGGCGAAAATAAAACGGGGGCGAATATTTCCCTGTATACAGTAATTCAATACAATGTAGAAAGTCTTTATCTAAAAAATTTTCTGATAACCTTCCCATTCATAATGTTAAAATCATTTGAGAAAACAAATTCACAGAATTCTTATTGAAAAGAAAAAGAAAAATGTCAATCAGTAAAGATATTTTGACTCAATAAACAATGTACAAACCAAAAAAGGTCTCAATAAGATTATAGGAATAATCACTTTAGATTATTCATGGTTAAACCTTTTTATTTCTGGATAATATCTCCAAAATTGATGATGGCAAATTGCAATTCTAATCAATTTAATGATGGAATTAGAAAATGATAAAACAATTAAAAGAGGTCTATGGGCCTTAACAGTAACCAGATTACATACAATATCACAGCTCTGTGATTAATCCATGGAAAGACAATAGAGAAATTGTTTAAAGGGGCATGGTCATGATTTTGATCAAATTTTATTTTTCTTTTTTTTATTGTTTACAATGCTTTGGTAATGCATTTCTAATGATCAACCAAAATTTGAGTGTCAGTCATAGAGTTATAAGCAAGATATAGAGCTCACAACTCTTTGTTATGTAAACAAGGCTCGTGCCTTGTTTTTGATTACATTGGCTCAATACACAGGTAAAAGTTCTTTTTCAAGCTGATTTTTTCTATCTTTCTATCTTTTTGAACACAAATATACAGTTCCTAGTGTTTGTCACATGCATTTTAGGTAAAAACCTGGAATTTTCAAAATGTAAACAAAAGCATGACCTGAGCTTTGTTTACATGACAAAGAATTGTGAGCTCTGTATCTTGCTTATACAGTCCCTGAAACGTTCTACTTTCCCATTTTTTCGTGCATTCACCGTGCGTTCACTTGCACTCTCCGCTCGGCTCCGATCGCGCTCACCGTTCACAAAGCGCTCACAGTGCGTTAACAAAACGTTCACCGTTCGTTCAGTGTTCACTTATCGTTCAGTCCGTTTTCATTCATTTTCATTCGGAACTCCAAAATGAAAGGATCGGTCTTTGCGAGTCACAGCAAAATGATAAAAGAACCCATGCGTAAAGGTGGAAGGAAAGTTATATTACACATAAAACATCACTTTAATAAGAATTTATCAAGGATGCTAAGAAAACCTTGTCCTACCTCACTCAAACTTGCTTGATAGATGTGATTGTTGATAAATAATATATCATGATTTCTATGATAGTGTACTGTATAATATAAAAAAGTATTTTATAATATGATACAGTATTGTATCATATGCTATATTATGAGATAGATGGGACAAATGGGGGAGAAAATATGGTTCCAAAATAGATTTCAAAGAGATCTGCTCTGACCTCCATCTATGACTCAAAAACTTAGTTCAAATTCACTACACTTCCTTTACTAAAATCAGACACTCGCATAAAGCAACGTACCCTGAACACAAAGGATGCCCCACCTCCTCCACCCCCTCCCCCAGCTCCCAACGAGGGGGATACAGAACTGTTCAGGGAGTCCCTTGCTTCACACATCTTCAACACTGACTCTGGCATCTGTAAAAAAAAATTTCATGTATAGTTCATAAAAGTTCTCATGGTATTCATGTGAAGATATATTCATTGCATTCCAAATCCAGACAGACTAGATTTAACATCAGCCACTTTTATAGCCGCATCAGTAGTAAAGTTACATAATGGGGAATATTCATCAACATTAAATCAAATCTTGCAGCAAACATGTTAATTGTCAATCAAACAGACAAAACATGAAAACAACGAGAATCAAAAATGCATGTAATGGAAAGTACTAGGGATGGGAATCGATTGCAGAATTGCTAATCGGTTAATCGCAATTCGTATCAAAATAAGCAGATTTTTTGACATCTTATTATATTTTTAATAATTGTTCTAAATAACACAGAAAGTATGATAGGAATATTCTGTTTATGTGTAAATCAAAATATAATGTAAAAATACAGAATACAGTCAGGGGGAGCTTATGCTATACCCTCGGAGTCAGCGTCCAGACCTGGTTAAAGTTTTTGGAGCAGGTCCTGTATCAGTTATTACTTGTCCTACCTTCATCAAACTTGCATGGATGGTGCATCTGGACATACTTACAGACTTGAAAGACTTGAATACTGAATCTCAGCCATGAATTTCGGATGCTGGAGGAGGTTAAGGTTTTTGGAGCTGGTTAAAGTTTTTGGAGCAGGTGCCCTTTGATAGCCTTATCTAAGTTACTACTGGTCCTAACTTCACCAAACTTCCATGGCTGGTGCGTCTTATGATACTTATGCACTTGACTGGCTTAAATGCTGAACCCCAGCCATAGATTACAAAGCTCACAGAGATGAGGCATCACCCTCACGAGACCACCTTTATTATATTATGAAAATCATAGTTAATGATCTTTAATAAAATATTAGTTACTGACGTGTGATTTGACACAATATCATATAAAATCATATAATACAAAATTGTATAATAAACATATTTTATGTTAATTTCATACTGTATTGTATGAAACAACATTTACACTACAATACAATATTGTATTCTATAATACTATACAATATTGTGTCTAATTATATATCATATGGTACAATATAGTACTGTATAATATCATGATACAATGATATTGTATCATGATATGACATTGTATTATATTTTACAATATTGTATCATTTTCACATGATACAATATCATATTATATGATACAATATCATATCATATTATATGATACAATATTGTATTAAATGATACCTTACAATATTGCATTATACATATTGTATAATATGCTATTGTATCATAAAATATGATATTGTATCACATGATACAATATGATATGATACAACATATTATTATTTCATATAATACAATATCATATGATACAATATCATATAATACAAGATCATTTTAAACAAATAGTATAATATCATACAATATCATATATTACAATTTCGTATGATACAATATCATATGATACAATATTTTATCATATTATGCAAAAATCTGATACAATATCATAATATTTTACCATAATATAGCATATGATACAATACTGTATCATATTATAAAATACTTTTTTATATTATACAGTACACTATCATAGAAATCATGATATATTATTTATCAACAATCACATCTATCAAGCAAGTTTGAGTGAGGTAGGACAAGGTTTTCTTAGCATCCTTGATAATGGAGATCAGGCTCTGTATCTGAAGCTAGCCTTATGTTTCAAATCCAAAGTTACAGTACAGCTCACGAGTATCCCGACACCCACCGTGAAAAAAACACGGTGGAAAACGGTCTGTGTCACACCGTGTACACGGTTTGACACCATGTATGTGTATTGGAAAATTCAAGAAAAAGCACCGTGTCGCACCGTGGCCGCCCGTGTAACTCCGTGGCTACTGTGTCACTCCGTGGATATCGTTACCTGAGACGTTAATAAAAATAGCGTATGTTTAAATACATAAGTTATGACTAAACAAGGGTTGAAATATAAAAATCCTTTTCAAATTAAAAAAAAAAAATGTCGATTTAAGTTTCGCGGACCCAGAAAATTGTCGGGGCTTTTAACGTGAAGTTAATTTTTTGTGATCTGAAAACTCGTCGTAAATGGGTACCTTTTAATTCATTTTTTCTTAAATAAATTCAAATAAATTTACCAAATATATTTATCAATCTATTGATATATTATCAAAATTCAAATCAATGTTATTCATGTTTTTTTTTCTAAATTGACGTGATGTAACTGACGATCCGATCAAAATGTCGGGAGCTTAGCGTCTTATTTTCTGCTATCTGAAAACACCCTTTGATAGAACACCTTTTGATTTATCAATTAATTTACAGTTTAACTTTAAACCAATAAAAAAAATGAGAAATGAAAACATATCAGATCATTTTTTTTTAAAAATACATGTGGATGTGCGTTGGAAATGACAACATCTTCTTACCGGTGACTCGAATAATTTATACTCAGCTATTTATGTAGCAATAAATTTTAAAAAATCACTCTTAAATGATAAATTATAGATAAATACACGAACAAACTCTTGGTAAATTAAATTCAAACATTGAACTAAAAAAAAAATACACGCGTTTCATAAAATAACTTTCAACTTTATTTCCCGTATAGCTGGTAATAGCGTCGTGATTTAGCATGAACAAAAAAACACTCGTGCGATACACATGTATGGAAGCTGATCAGAGACACAGCATTGTCTTTCATCTTGGGTTCTATACAAAACAGGTGTTATTGTCTTTCTTTGTTTTTTAGTAGTCATTGTATTTTACAACTAACTCTGTATATTTGGACGCTTTAACAGGTGTACACGAGATGCCGTTATTCACACCTTTCCACGGACACCTGTTAGGTAACTCATCACAACCTGTTGTGTGTATAGTCTGAATATATCTTACTTCTACTTTGTTAGTTTCATGGTTTTTCTTAATCTTTAAAAAACAAAAGAACTCTGTAGATATATACACAAACAACTACATGTACATGTAAGACTATCGGCGCGTGGATCCGTAGGACAATTCAACAAGTCTATACATGTGGGAATTTCACAAAGTATTAACTTGCGATAAAAATCATTTACTGGGTACATTGATGTACGAAAAAAACCCTGATTAATTAAACTGTTAAATAGATGAAGGAGATAATGCCTTTTTGCAAGTATTTAGAACAAACACAGCCATATTTAGTTTATTTTCAATCTAATATGTGTGATGTGAAATAGCGTTGAAATTTTAAACGATAAATCTTTATTACACCGTGTACTGTACAAACTTTTTGTCATTGTGTTGAAATCATTATTGAAACCATGAGTCTAAAATAAATGAATTGAATTCATAAAAATAAAACTCTAATAATTCAAAATTGTTTTCACACAGTTACATATGCTCAGAGAGAGAGACAGAGAGTTAGAGTTAGAGTTTATTAAACAACGCAGTATTCCAACACTCGTACATGCAGTATAAGAATAAAGAATGAAAACAATTCAAAAAATAATTACTTCATTGTTAAACATTTTTCTATTCTTCGGACTTGAAGAACAATACAACGACATTATTTCCTTATCATGGAAGGAGCACGTGGTGTAGCTCGCATGCTGATTTGATTGAAAGGAGTAGCACGTGGACTCTGACTGCATGAATTCTATCACAATGTGCTTTTTAGGGAAAAGGGGGTTCAATATAAATGGAAACTATTAAAACTATCTTATTTAAGTGAATTACAACTAAAATGTACTTAAAGTTAAGCCTAACCCATATTCTCTCTCTCTCTCTGTCTCTCTCTTTTATGACGATCATTAAACAATCAAACAGTAATTATTGCAATAGTTTCTTGGAACACAAATGATGTCGATCTAAATTAAAGTGGCCTGATAAAGATGAAATAAAAAATTATCTAGTACCGATCCACTGATTCTACGCGCTATGAATATATACCGGTATTACATGTACATCACACATAGGTATATTAGAAAGAACATTTGAAAATGAACTAAATACATGTATAAAGCTGTATAATTATATTATTTTGAGAAAGTACAATTGTTTTCAACAGTCCTTTAGATTTGATATCGTTAAATTGAGTATAAGCGAGAAAAGATCACCGTTACGGTTCTACCCGCTATTGAAACTGCGAAACTACTACGATCACTACTACGTTTACAAATGGACTGAAACATAAACTTATTAAATGTATATTTCAATTTTAAATAGGAGAAGAAATTGTTAGTGTTTTGATTGATCAAGCTTTTAAATATGTGGGCGATTTTTTTAGTTCTTTATATTGACAGAAATCAACCGTAACAATCGCATAGATCTAAAATATAGCGTGCCTGAAAATTTTATTTATTTATTTATTTATTTTAAATTTCTGTTTCTTTTTCTTTAATTCTCTTACGTAAATAAATAATTATTTTATTTTCTATAAGTTTTATTCTTAAATCCTCCATTTTTCACAGGTAAATACCGCGTTACACCGTGTAACTGTCCGTGTTGCATCGTGTTGCACCGTGTCGCACCGTGTTTTTTCTTGTTTCGAGGCCATAACTGAGAACAATAGATCAAAGGTACCGACACTTCCACGCTCAGTGTGGACTTTTAAACACGGTGGCCGGTGTTTTTGTCGGGATACTCGTGAGCTGTACTGTACGTGAACCATGAAAGTTAGCCAGGACAGCATTTTTCTTCAACATTCAAACCTGGATTTAACTACTCAAAAAAACTTATATCTGCTCCAGCATCAAGATAATCAAGATCAAGCTCTGTATCTGAAGCTACCTCTATTTACACATCCAAAGTCATATTAACTGTTTTGGTCTGACTAGGTATGGGCAGCATTTACTTCATTTTATAACCAGCTTCAAGAGCAAAACACAATTTGAGTTGTTCTAAAATCTTAAATCTGTCTAAGCATATAGATAATCAAGATTACTCTCTGTATCTGAAGCCATCTCTGTGATTCATTTATATACTAGTTAAATCAACCATGCACTATTTATTAATACTATTATTGATATAAACATGTGACCTGCTCCAAAAAACATAACCTCCTCCAGCATCCGAAACCTATGGCTCAGATTCAGCATCCAGGTCTGTGGAGTGCATCAGTATCACAAGATGCATCATCTATCCAAATTAGGGAAAGATTGAACCAATAACAACAAAGAGCTGTCTATCAAACGAGCACCTGATCCAAAAACTTTAACCAGCTCCATAAACCTTCAGCATCCGAAACTTTTGCATTCAAGCCTGTCAAGTGCATAAGCATTATAAGATGCACCATCCATGCAAGTTTGGTGAAGTTTGGACCAGTAATAACTAAGATACAGTCATCAAAGGGCACCTGCTCCAAAAACTTGAACCAGCTCCAAAAACCTTAACCTCCTCCAGCATCTGAAACCTATGCCTCAGATTCAGCATTCAAGCCTGTCAAGTGCATGATTAGCATAAGACACACCATCCATGCAAGTTTGGTGAAGTTAGGACCAGTAATTACTAAGATATAGTCATCAAAGGGCACCTGCTCCAAAACCTTTATCGCAAATCCAACTTGGATGTACACGCTACGGCCGATGTTGCATTGCATTGAGTGATGACACTTTCCAATCCATGTGAATTTCAATTGCGATTTGGAACAAAGATTCTGATTGGCTCATTTATATAGACCCGCCCATTTATCAAATGCATGTAGAGAACATGATGCTAACATGTGGAAACAAATGTCGGAGAAAGAAAAGTTGTACTTGCAAGTTAAAAATTACATTCAGAGTTATTTGAGAACAAACAGGTCGATGTTTACGTACATGTGTAAATAATGTTAGTGAAAAAAAAACGAAAAAATTCTCTAAAAGCAGGGATGGGCGCATACATGTATAGACAAGAATAGATATGGGTTACCCCATATCCAAGATATTCGACTTTTAAATTACTTGAATTTTCACTGTGCTCAGCCGATCTCTTAAGTTAAAATCACTGAACTTAAGAAACTGACGTATATATATCTTCATGTCCGTATTGAATACTGCCACCCGTCATTAGCAAACAGTGCACACATCTGTGCTTAAACAGAGTCTACACAAGTGCGACCAGAAATATGTGCAGGTGTTGCATAACCATTCGGTCGTTAAAAAAAAAGCAATAACACACACTCATACACAATAAAAAATTAAAAGAGATTAATTGTGTGATAACTAACGAACAATAATCATGAAAGTAATATAATTATTCATTTGTAATAATATAAGCAATATTCATTAGTGAAACAATTGTCAATCGAAGAATGACCTATATTTTCGTGAAAAAGACTGAGGAGGCAGATAGCGTAGGAATATGAATACTTCACATTTACATTTCTTGGGGTGGGGTGTTTTTTCAAACAATTTTAGGTTAATTTTGTTTTCTTCCACGTATTACATATACATAGATATTCTAAACATTTATTGTAATGTTGTATCTGCTGATCATGAACAGAACTATATTTTTCAGCGCACTTGTGTAAAGAGTACCTGACTATAGTAATATATCTTGAATAGATAGTAGGCACTGATCGAATATATTAATTATAGTCACAGATTGGACTTCGCTCATCGAATAACATACGTTATTCAGATTATTGTGAAGAAATTCGTCAGAAACTGTTTAGTTAACAAATATATTTCATGTTACCGTTCATAAAGTACCATTTGTGGAAAATTGCACGAGTTGAACAGACCGTTTTTCCTCACAAAAAGCTTGCTGCAAAATGTAGATCCACGGGAAAATTCGGGTTGACACGCTGTGAAATCCATTAGACGTTTTACAGCATATGTCTTCACTTATTTGCTTATAATAAATCTGTACTGAGTCACTAGCTCCGTAAAATGAAGTGTGGTTTGTTTAGAATCAAAAAACTGTAAAATGGCGACTCAATCTGCACATGAATTTTACAATCCAAGGTCGATGAGCGTGTTTGTTTGAAAGTCAGCGGCAAGTAAAGCGTCAACATCAGTAGTAAATATTGTCTGATGAATATCGAGGTATATGTAATAAAATTAATGTTTCTAAAGACTGAGTGAGTTACAAAATAAGGTTAATCACAGATCAGTCCAAACTTGAACACGCTTGTGCTGTAAACAATTTTTTGTGTACATGTTTGAAAACACATGCACACTTGTAGAAATGTGTCATTGATCGGTTGAAGTTCAATAAAATGCAATATTTATGTAACATATATTGTCAGTATCTGTTGTGAATTCTTTGGAAAAGCTACAACAAAATAAATACTGCCTCAACTTAAATTGATGCGTTAAAAATGATTGAATAAATTATCAATACCACGATACAGGTAAAAGTGGGCGGGTACCAAAGAGCCAATGAAAATGCTTGTTTGAAAAACTGCAACACGCGATCCAAATAGTGTCATCACTCAACGCATCAGTTTATCGGTCGCAGCGTGTACACCCATGTTGGATTTGTGATAACAAGCTCTAAAAACCTAACCTCATTCAGCATCAGAAACCTATGCCTCAGATTCAGTATTCAAGCCTATCCAGTGTATGTGTATCATTAGACTCACCATCCATGCAAGTTTGGTAAAGTTAGGACCAGTAATAAGAAAGATATAGTCATCAAAGTGCACCTGCTCCAAAAACTTTGACCTGTTCCAAAAACC
>WFKH01006014.1:20378111-20396562 GCA_016163765.1 Magallana hongkongensis | reverse complement strand
CACCATCCATGCAAGTTTGGTAAAGTTAGGACCAGTAATAAGTAAGATATAGTCATCAAAGGGCACCTGCTCCAAAAACTTTGGCCTGCTCCAAAAACCTTAACCTCCTCCAGCATCTGAAATTCATGGCCCACATTCAGCATCTAAGTCTTTCAAGTCCATAAGTAGGTCCAGATGCACAATCAGTGCAAGTTTGGTGAAGATGGGATAGGTAATAACTAAGATGCAGGACCTGCAACAAAAACTTTAACCAGGTCAGGACGCCTATGCTGACGCCGAGGGTATAGCATAAGCTCCCACTGACTTCATCTCGGTGAGCTAAAAATTGTAACTCATGATAATTATTCAAACAGAAACCTTAAACAATGATCGTGAGCAAACAGTCATGAAATAGTTTCACTGCCCATATGTCGCAATTTCGCAGTACAGTCAGTTCGACTTCTCAAAACAAAGTCTGCCCTTGACAAGTTATAGATTTCCATTTGAAATGATTATCCTTTCGGATCGTAGTAACCTGTACGTGCCCACTTTTGACAATTGCATTTTCTATGTAATAAATTGATGTCGTGTGTAAAAGGAACAAGAGGCCCATGGGGCCACATCGCTCACCTGAGCAACAATGGGTTTATATTGGTGTTCAAAGGATATTGTGCCATATGGTCCATCGGTAGAATAACAAAAGGAATACTGTGAAGTATCCAACTTTTTTACTTATTTTTGCATACACTTAATCTTTGACATTGTACCTTTATGAAATACTATTTTTACTAAAAACAAGATCCTATGCAAGACCCCCCCCCCCTTTTTTTAGCAAAGTTAGACATAGCCGTACTCAAAATCCTTTTTCTTTTTTTTGCTTGTCAAGATTTCCGATATATAAGGTCTAGCCTCCCCCACCCATTTTCAATTTGCTTCCGACACAACTGCAATGTATTGACAGGAATATCACTCTATTTTACTAAGGTTCACCCATTATTTTCATCTTTATTCAAAAACAACAAATGGTTACAAACCAATATGATTTTCCGCTGTAATATTTTCTTAAGAGCGATAAAACATTTATCCCCGTAACACTATGGAAACTGTTTTAAAGAGATCGTTTATATTTAGTTTTGTCTGATAAACCATCAAAGTTGGTGTAAATTTCATATACTAGTAATTCATCGTATAAGGCGGGGGCCCCAAAAAGTAGTTACAGCATATCTTCCTTTAATTTTTCTGTACAAGTATTTAACATTTAGCGAGAAATTTCTAGTGATCAATTAAAACTTCAGCTTCAATCGTAGAGTTATAAGCATGATACAGAGTTCACAATTCTGCTAGGTTTGAGTCAATTTTTTTTGTACACGAGTTTATTACATTCAACTTAAGATTTTTAAACTTGGTATTTCCTATTCAGCATTTAAAATGTAAAAGCACAAAAACATAGCCTCAGCTCTGTGTACAAACAGAAAATTGTGAGCAAAGCTCTGTATCTTGCTTATAATTTAAAGCTTGACACTCAAATACGGTAAGTAAATAGAAAATTGTAAACAATTAAAACAGAAGAAACGTGCACGAAAACAAAGATCACAATTTATTTTTCAACATATATATAGCAGCGAAAACAATCTCCGCTTAGACTGAAAATGCTGAGCATCTTAACAAAACACGTTCCATTAATTAACCATTACGTTGGTATCGTACCGAGTTACCAATAAAATGTATAGTATTTTATAATATGCTGTAAGTGCATCAGATTTTGCTCATTTTGCGCAGGTAAATACTCAGCTCTCTGACTTACCGAAGTCTACATTTGATTTGATACGTAAAAATCCCAAAATACAGGCGATAGTTCCCCTCAAGTAACGAAAATGAAACGAGAATCAAAACAAGCTAAAACAACCGTCACACGTTAAAATGTCAAAGCATTGAAATATTTAACCTCAATTTACTTCACAAAATCGGCACAAATATATTTTGCATGTTTCAAATATTCCCATCGCACGTAAAGTGTTGCACAACAAGCAAATTTGTCAGTTTAACTCGTTTATCATGCGTTCAAAATGGCTGCTTCACACAGAACGATATGGAATACCGAACACGAAGTTATAAACTGATTTACCGCTATTATCTCTTTATTATTAGTTACGTAAATTACTCAAATTTGAAACAGAATTAGCCCATAATTTTTGCAATTTATATTTTCCTTTCCAGAAGGATTATTTTAGCTAAATTACGTTGAATTTTACTCAGTAGTTCTTGAGAAGAAGATTTTTTAAAATGCACCCCCCCCTTTTTGTACAGTTTCGAGGTTTTCTCTGCTTTGAATGAAGATCGGTCTTTCATTTCTGCAATTTATATTCACCATACCATAAGGATACTTTGTGCCAAATTTGGTTGAAATTGACTCAGTAGTTCTTGAGAAGAAGATTTTTTAAAATGCACCCCCCTTTTTTTACATTTTCGAGGTTTTCTCCGCTTTTAATAAAGATCTGTCTTTCATTTCTGCAATTTATATTCACCTTCTTATAAGGATGCTTTGTGCCAAATTTGGTTGAATTTGGCCAAGTGGTTTTAGAGAAGAAGTTCAAAATGTAAAAAGTTTACAGACGGACAGACGGACGGACAGACGGACGATGGACAACGGGTGATCAGAAAAGCTCACTTGAGCTTTCAGCTCAGGTGAGCTAAAAAAAAGTAAAATAAACACAATGATAGTAGGTTCAAAAATGATAATTGTAACTGTACTCAACAGTGATATTAGTATCATTCATTAATGTTTTACGAAAAGCCGAACCGACAAGGCAGTGACATACTGTTTTAATAATCATTATATTTAACATCTACTGACCAATTTCCCTCCAACAGTTTAGCCCTGGGGTCTTAACAGGTCCAATTTAACTTGTATAGATAACAGTCTTGAAAGACAAAAAATAAAATTTATTTTGAAATTGCATTTAAAAATACGCTATTTTTATTTAATACGACTTACAGATTACTGATTTTGTAACCGGTTACCATCGTTGCTACCAAGTAATCGGTTAACCAGTTAGAGATTGCCATCCCTAGAAAGTACATATATCAATCTTGTTCTTGAAGTATTACCAATTTGCCGATTAATGACTGGTTTAACAGTAAAGGAGGACAAAACAGGGTCTACATTCACTGCATTAAAAGATGAAGGAGGGCAATACAGAGTCTACAATGACTGCTGTCACAGATGAAGGAGGGCAACACAGTCTTCAATCACTGGTTTAATAGATGAAGGACAATACATTCTCCAGTCTTCTTGGGATGCATTAAAATTCAGAAGACTTATTTTTTTCAACATACCCAATTCTTGCCAAGGGTCTGTACATCACAGTGCTCAAACCACTGTTTCATAAACACTTTTATTCAAATTTTGACTTTACTTTTTCAAATCTACCCCAAAAATGTTTTGTTGTTTTATCAAAATACAATGTTAACAAAGCAAAATTTTTTTTAAAGGAATGACTCTTTTTTGGACTATACATTTGATTTAAAAAAGGATCTTATTTTATTTAATTTAACCAATACCTGCATGTGAAATGTTCACTCAGTTTAATTATTGAAGCTTAATATTATTAACAGATGACATACCTTTAGAGTGCAGGCATCAGATCCTTTCTGGCCAACCAGTATGTACAGGTGTTCCCCTGCAGACAGATGGAAAAATCCACCCACAAGAGTACCCATGGACCCATCAATTGTCCATACTCCATTACCACCTGCTGCCCCAGAGGCATTGATTCTAAAATGTAATCACATCATAGAATATCATTGAGCATTAAATGTAATCACACTATAGAATACCATAGAGCATTCAAATGTAAAACAAGAGGCCCAGGGGCCACATCGCTCACCTGAGCAACAATAGCCATAACCATTACAGTATCAAAATTAAAATATCTCGACAACTAAGTACAGTAGATCTTGCTCAAATTTTTTTTAAAAATCTGCCATTTTTATCCACATATTTTTATGGTAAATACTAAGCCCCTTTTGTTGTTGTTCCTGCAAGAAGATTTTTCTCTAATCCTATATAACCCCCCCCCCCCCCCCCCACTATGTGGCCCCACTTTTCTCTAGGGAATCTGTTTTGATCAAACTTTAATCTGAATAACCAGTGCTTTCACACAAGTTACTGTTTTTTGGACTGAAAACTTTCCCAGAATATTTTTAAAGATTTTCTCTATATATTCCTATGTAAAAATTCATCCCCCCATTGTCGCCCCACCCTACCCCTGGGGACCATGATTTAAAAAAACTTAAATCTATACTATCTGAGGATGCCTCCACTCCAATTTGAGCTTTTCTGGCCTAATAGTTTTTGAGAAGCAGATTTTTAAAGATTTTTTCTAAATATTCCTATGTAAAAATTCATCCCCCCATTGTGGCCCCACCCTACCCCCGGGGACCATGATTTGAACAAACTTGAATCTACACTACCTGAGGATGCCACCACACAAGTTTAAGCTTTTCTGGCCGATTAGTTTTTGAGAAGATTTTTAAAGATTTTCTCTATACATTCTTATGTAAAAATCCATCCCCCCATTGTGGTTCCACCCTACCCCAGGGGACCATGATTTGAACAAACTTGAGTCTACACTACCTGAGGATGCTCCCATACAAGTTACAGCTTTTCTGGCCTAATAGTTTTTGAGAAGAAGATTTTTGAAAATACCAACAAATTTTCAATAATTCTAAATTATCTCCCCTTTAAAGAGGGTGTGGCCCTTCATTTGAACAAACTTGAATCCCCTTCACCCAGTGATGCTTTGTGCCAAGTTTGGTTGAAATCTGCCCAGTGGTTCTGGAGAAGAAGATGAAAATGTGAAAAGTTTACAACGCCAACGACGACAATGGACAAATTTTGATCAGAAAATATCACTTGAGCTTTCAGCTCAGGTGAGCTAAAAAAACACCATAGAATATCTTAAAGCATTAAAATGTGATCACACCATACAATACCATAGAGCATTCAAATGTAAAAACAAACACCACAGAATATCTTAAAGCATTAAAATGTGATCACACCATAGAATACCATAGAGCATTCAAATGTAAAAAAAAACACCATAGAATACCATAGAGCATTAAAATGTAATCACACCATAGAATATCATAGAGTGTTTAGGGTAAATATATTTTTGTAACTATAGTTTACAGATACTGAATCTTGGAAAATATGTTAACCACTGTGGTTATACTGTAAGTGCCAGAAAGTAGTAATCACTCACTCGTATGTGCCATTTTCAGGAACTGTCCACTGCTGTACACCTTTCAAATAGCCACTGCTTAAGACTTGGACCACAGTCTTGCTGGATTTATATACAGAGTTGCACTTTGACTGTATAGGACCCTCTGATCCAAAGGCATTACAACTGTTAAACTTGTATTCTACAAGAAAAATTAAAATCTTAATGCTAAGTTTTAAACATTTATATTAGGTCTTTGAGACCTATAAAGATTGATGCTTAATTGACACCAAGTGTTTTATTGATGGTATTTTACACAATGAGATGAAATCCTTTGTTGAATTAAGATACATAACTGGGTGTCTTGGAACCATAAAAAGCTCTTGCACATCTAATTCTGAGAAGTGCTAGAACTCTTGGGAAAATGCTTTTAGTAAATGCATTGGTTTAACACAGCACCAACTTAATGCACCTTTGGAAAGCAATAATGAAGAAACCATCATTTATGCTCTGAAACAAAGGCAAAAATCATCTGTGTTAATGGCAGCTGCTTTTCTTCAAGTTCTTTATCACCAAAATGAGATGCAAACATGTTGGTCGCATAGGTATTTGTGGTCTGGAGCATTACCAACATTTTTCATGGAGTTTTTTTTTAACTCAATGAATAACAATTATTCATCATAAACAGACTCTCTTTTTAAAAATAAAGTAGTGAAGATAGAAATTTTTTTTTGGAGTAAAGCCAACTGGCCACAACTTTACTGCTACCTTAATTTGTAAAATGCAAGGATTAGCAAAATTTGTGAATTTAACATAAAGCAGTAATTTTGGCATTCTGCAGGTTTGCTTTATTGGATAATTTAAAAAAGTCACCAAAGGATAAACTACCTATAAATGAATATACATACAGAAAATTAACTTGCTTAGTTACAATAGAAAATTTTGTTCTATGTAAATTCTTAGCTCTTACTAATAATTTTCAACTCAAGTTTTGCAGTTATGAGACCACATATTTCAAAAGAAAAAAATGATTCAATGCTTAATTAAATATTCTTATATCATACAAATGTTATCGTTGCCTGGGGTTGAGGGCAATATTGATGTTAGCCCATAAGAGACAAAAATTGCCCTAAAACCTTGTCAACAATTGTTTTATGAAAAAACATAACAAAATGCCATAATTTTCTCAGTTCAGCATAGAATTCTGGAGTTCAATTTTGCATTCAGTCTTATGAAAGTTATTATAGTTACAAAGAACAAAAAAACAAAAGCGAAAGCAACAGATGGTTTTAGCATTTCCAAGTCCTCAACTCAGTGTGATATCCTCTATTAAATATGGGACCAGTACTTAATTCATAATTTCATGCCAAATCATTTTTTGTGATAACACAAAATCAATTTCTGCACATGAATTAACTTAAAAAATTGTAGATAGACTTGGTATCATGAAATCCTATATGGCATACAAATTCATTGAAAATTCAGAAGTTAATTAATGACATTATCTGGTGATAACCACACTAATGACAATGACCTATATAAGCACAATGTTTATCTTTTGCCCAACTCTAATTACATCTACATTAACCATCTAACAATAACAATATTTAGAATTTAGGTAAAATTTTATAATCCTTACTCTGCAACATATCCAGAATCTGACAGGACTGCGTATTGCTCAACTCGTCAGATGTCTATTAGGGCCATTAATTTTTGGATTTGGGCTATTGAAAAACAAGTCCTTTGGTCAAATTAATGGTATTTTAAAAATTAATTTTTGCTTGCATATGAATTTTTTAAAATATAAATACAGTGAAACTTCTCAATACAGGCGTCAATGATACAAGCGGCATAAATGTTTAAACAAGGTTAGCTTTATAACAAGAGGCCCATGGGCCACATCGCTCACCTGAGGAACAATAGGTATGATAAAATCAGCTTAATGGAGTCATAATACAAACTATCTGGACAATGTAGTATAATACATGTAGATCCTGTATAAATAAAATCAATTTTCTCCACTGGATATTCTTATGTTTATTATCATTATTATCCCTTTTCTAACAGGATGATTTTATAGTAATATCACATGTTGAGCATTGCAGCTCTCAAAAAGATCCTAAACAATTGTTTATAAATGGGATATAAACCTACATCAAACTCTGAACCCCTTGTGAGACCCAGTCGTCCAGGAATCATCCAGAAGCCAAAATCTAAACAATATTAAACAAGGGCACCGCTAAGCGGAGCATCCCCTCGCGACATGACTTATTGTACGGGGGAATACGTTATTTAGGAAAATACATGTAAATTTATCAGATCAAAATAAAGAAAGTATTTCTTTAAACCACTTTGAATACATACATGTAATATATATTTAATCCCAATCCCCAAGCTTTGTGGTGTATAAATTGGGGGAGGGGGTTAACATAACAGTTTTCCTATTCCTAGCAGAAACTCAACACATATACTTTAAAGTTTAATAATTTAGATTCATTTAGTGACATTTATTTTTATATAAGCATACATAAACGATCCGTATACATTATGAAACGTAGCTGAAAATCAAGCGCTCTGTAGTCTGCTCTGATGGAAATTCTAGTTGCTAGTTGTCGTACGCGTACGCGTATTATAATTAACCCATAGTATAGTAGATATATATGCAGTTATTATTAATATAAAACAATTTTCGCGTGATAAATGTGCAATATCTGTCAAAGTCTCTACTGAATTTTGGATTTCTATTGTAAGTATTACGGGAAAATTTGTCCGAAAGTCGACTGCTTGTTTCGATGTAAATCGGCAGACTTAAATCTCTTGCCCGCTTCAACTTTTAACTATGGGCACTCGTCCAACACTCCAATGCTACAAAACGTTTTTTTTTTTACCTTTACTAGATTTAAATCCCAAAAAATGTCAAGTTGTTGATTTGAACTGTATACGGTAGCGATTAACTTCAAGTCGTACATAAAATTACCGGAAATGTCTATTGTCAAGTCGTACATAAAATTCATGTTTTTAACTTCATTTTTTACGATAATTTAAAAAAATACTTAATCAATTGATTTTGAAATCAACAGGGTTTGTCCTTTTACCATGCCAAAGAAGTGTACAAAGTTTGATGGATATTCATGAGGGGTTTTCTTGGAATTTACTAGAAAATTGAAATGGAGTACACACACACACACACACACATACATACACACATATGAACACACACGCACAGTAGCGATGCTATATCCCCTTCGCAACAAATTGCGCGAGGGGATAATAATCACCTGGCTGAAGATTTTTAAAGATCTAGATTTACTCTTAATATTCCTATGTATTTTTACAAATTCAAATATACACTACCTGAGGATGCTTCCAAACAAGTTTCAGCCTTCCTGGCTTATTAGTTTCTGAGAAGACGATTTTTAAAGATTTACTCTATATATTCCTATGTAGAAATTTGATCCCAAATTTTGGCCCCACTCTACCTCTGGGGGTAATGATTTTCAGAACTTTAAATATACACTACCTGAGAATGCTTCCACACAAGTTTCAGCTTTCCTGGCTAATTAGTTTCTGAGAAGACGATTTTTAAAGATTAACTCTATATATTCCTATGTAGAAAGTTGACCCCCCCCCCCCATTGTGGCCCCACCCAACCCCTGGGGGTAATGATTTTCTTAACTTTAAATATACACTACCTGAGAATGCTTCCACACAAGTTTCAGCTTTCCTGGCTAATTAGTTTTTAAGAAGATTTTTAAAGATTTACTCTATATATTCCTATGTTAAAAATCGACCCTCCATTGTAGGCCCACCTTACACCCTAAGGGTAATGATTTTCACAACTTTGAATTTACACTACCTTAGGATGCTTCCACACAAGTTTCAGCTTTCCTGGCCAAATGGTTCTTAAGAAGAAGATTTTTAAAGATTTACTCTATATATTGCTATGTAAAAAGTCAACCCCCTATATTGGCCCCATCCTACCCCCGGGGGTCATGATTTTCACAACTTTGAATCTACATTACCTGAGGATGCTTCCACATAATATATCAGCTTTTCTGGCCAAATAGTTCTTGAGAAGAAGATTTTTAAAGATTTACTCTATATATTGCTATGTAAAAAGTCGACCCCCTATTTTGGCCCCATCCTACCCCCGGGGGTCATGATTTTCACAACTTTGAACCTACATTACCTGAGGATACTTCCTCATAAGTTTCAGCTTTTCTGGCCTAACGGTTTTTGAGAAGAAGATTTTTAAAGATTTACTCTATATATTCCTATGTAAAAAGTCGACCCCCCATTTTGGCCCCATCCTACCCCCGGGGATCATGATTTTCACAACTTTGAATCTCCATTACCTGAGGATGCTTCCACCCAAGTTTCAGCTTTCCTGGCCAAATGGTTCTTGAGAAGAAGATTTTTGAAAATTTCTCGAAAATTTTCATTAATTCCTAATTATCTCCCCTTGTAAGAGGGCTTGGTCCTTAATTTTCACAACTTTGAAACCCCTTAGGCTAAGGATGCTTTGTGCCAAGTTTGGTTGAAATTGGCCCAGTGGTTCTTGAGAAGATGTTGAAAATGTGAAAAGTTTACAGACAGACAGACAGACGGAAGGACGGACGACAGACAAAATGTGATCAGAAGAGCTCACTTGAGCTTTCAGTTCAGGTGAGCTAAAAAGCTTAGAAAGTCAGCCAGTGGAATATTAATTCTAGGCAAAGAATAATACATAATCTATTGTTTAAAATACAAGATATATAATAGTTTTCGGAACAATCAAAATATGAGGGTGTACATTTAGTTTGCTCACTTACATTATTTTTTATGACTTTAGGTGAGGAGAAAAGCGTGTAGGCTAGCGGTGTACACGTTTGACTGCAAACCCACTTATTTTAATAAAGTAATCTATAGCAACTGTGCATGCTGTCTTAAAGAGGTTCATTCCTCTGTTTTGGGGTAGCCATTTTGGGTCACCTCTAATCTGAAAAGTCTGCATCATTTATTAATTCTACTCATACATTTATATCTTACAATGCCAAATAAACTACATGTATATTGAATAAAATAGTTAAGGGAAAATTACATATTTACAGAGTTTCGTACGGGACTGTATTTTGTGGCAGAAGGTTTTCAAGAAGAAAATAAACATTTTTCATACCTCAATACTTTTAGAGTATTGGCAACTTTAGCTTCCTAATTTTCAGTGCAGACCAAACTTTCAGATAGTTTATGCATTGGGATGCACCATCAATGCAAGTTTGGTAAAGTTAGGACCAGTAATAACTAAGATATTATCATCAGAGGGCACCTGCTCCAAAAACTTTAACCAGCTCTAAAAACCTTAACCTCCTTCAGCATCCGAAACCTATGGCTCAGATTCAGCATTCAAGCCTGTCAGGTGCATCAGTATCACAAGACACACCATCCATGCAAGTTTGGTGAAGTTAGGACCAGTAGTAACTTAGAAATGACTATTAAAGTGCACATGCTCCGAAAAATTTAACCTGCTCCAAAAACCTTAACCTCCTCCAGCATCTGAAATTCATGGCCCACATTCAGCATCCAAGTCTTTCATGTCCATAAGTAGGTCTAGATGCATCATCCATGCAAGTTTGGTGAAGATAGGACAAGTAATAACTTAGATACAGGACCTGCACCAAAAACTTTAATCAGGTCCGGACACGGACGCCGGGGGTATAGCATAAGCTCCCCCCGACTTCGTCTCGGTGAGCTAAAAATACATGCACAGACTTTTCTCCTATATTAGTATTATTACGTTGCTATTTATCACTGAAGACTCATGTGACTTCATAAATCATCAACATCTATTGAAAAGAGACAATAATGCATGTATTTCCATTAACTAAACCCGACACGGTTTTTTATTTCCATTAATTGTCATCACAAATCAGCTTGTATCTATTATATCTTATTGATGCAGCATCACATTTTGTGAATTAAAGGTTTATGCAGTATCAAAGTAGGAATATTGCAAATTAAGCTTTAGCCACATTTTAGAAGTTCACTTGGGTCAAATGCAAGCTAAGATACATATTATCTCCAATAATAATACTTCCTGTTTTGCCATTCCATCTGTCACGTGAAATAAATCCCTGCCTTAAAAGCTAATGTCTTTTAATCCTTAATTCCTTCATGTTTACTTTAATATAGCATTAAAAGAAAGACGTACCCAAAATGTTCTTCAAAGATTGTAGCTAGAATAGCATAATTATCTAATACTTCACACAGTGACCAAAAAATTATGGTTTAAAAAGTTATTTAATTAATCTTTTTTGACAGAAAATCTCTTTAAAGGATATGATAGAAGGAAAATTACATCATTTTCATCCTGTACAAAAATGTTTTGCTATGATATATTTTAATACTGGTATAAAAATCTAGGTATTAAAATTCTATAAAAAATTAATATTACTATAAAACGAGAAAATTTGGTGCATACATATTTTAGCACAAACACAAGTGCCAATACATTGGGGCAATTAAATTTTAGCGCACACACCTTTTATTTTAAAAAGGTTAAATAAAATATGCTCTTGTTTGATCAATGGTTACACTCAAATTTAATTCTGTGTCACTCAAGCATGTAAACACAATTACGATTTTGATTTATAACTTGCATACATGGTAAACTGTTGTTGAGAACAATATACACTTAGTTTTGTCCATATCGTCAGTAGATAGATAAAAAACTTCATTTATTGCCTATGATGTAACTTTCAATTTGGATAAGACTAGAAGAGTTCCGAAACTAAAGTGAGGGAAATCGAATGCTACCAGTAAGTTTCGATCACAATGAGCGAATCTTTTTCACAGTAGTTTTACATTAAAATAACACAAACGGAGGTATTATCCAATTATTTTTAAATCTACTAATCAGAGAGCTAGAAATTAATCAATCATGGATTGTCAGCATGGACGATCGACACGCTTGATCACATTTTCACCTTGAGGCACTAAATGGAAGTGGCATAGGGAGAAGCCCAATTTTGAAGGTGCTAAAATTGATAGATAATAATAAGCAATAAAAATGTATTATTAATTCCCCTTTTTGGCAGAGCTTTCTCAATTACCCATGCTGTTTACCTGTGTAATTGCAGGGCTTTACATTACTTTTTTATCCTATTTGTCCATTTGGACAAGTGATCATGATATTAACTTGTCCGAAATTCAACTTTAATTGTCCGATTTTTTATCAATAATGTTATGATTAAGTATTTTTCATTGAAATCCACAGTATAGTTTTATTAAATTCTATTAAAATACTTGCTTGATTGAAACAGTGTTTTTATGATTAAGACTAATAAAACAAACACAAAAAGAGAGAATTTTATTTGGACTTTCTGTCCTGTTAGTGTTTTTTGTACAGTAGAACAAATAACCTGAAAGTTAATTATATATCATATACCTAGTAGTGTATCAGCCACGATACACATGTTTCGGACTAGGTGAGACAGCAACCTGAAGCTAGGGCTGTATCGCCCTTAGAGCGATATTTCTCTGTCTCAGCTCGTCGTCAAGAGGATGTATTGCCCTCAAATTTAAAATCATTAATTTCCCAATACCTCTGTTTTTATTAAGACTAGTTTGTGAAATAACGATAGAATAACAAATAAATAATATAAAGCATCACATTACACGTCTGAATATTTTTATTAATTGCTGAAAATTGAAAAATAATAATTCAAAAATAGCGCCAAACAGTCATATGTATCTAAGTAAGGGGAGATAACCTACATGATGGTAGTGTATTTAGAACAATAGCAGGCTTTATTTAATATCAATCGTCATTTAAATAATGGACGATACAGAGAAGAATGGTTCACGAGACTACATCTTAGAAAACCAGAGTTTAGATAATTAAAAACTAAGTGGTTAAAGGAATGGCCGCGCTTATGAATGTTCTCAAACAACTCGCTAACAGTACTGCAGTATGGATTTTAATGAATGGAATGTGACAGGAAACCTACAAAATTCCAGTGAAAGAATTTGACTCATAACAAAGTTGCATAGGATGGAAGTTTCTCTCTCGATAATTTTTAATTCTAGAAGATAGTGCTTCATCTCAGACGGCAGACCCCCTTCTACTGAATATCAAACGACGATGGTTTGTCAACAAAGTCTGACAACTCTAGACTTACAGTTCCGAACACATTTAAAAAGGAATAGAAACGAACGAGTTTTGTTAATCCGAAAAAAAAATATCTATAGCTTCTTGATAATAAATTATATTCCTTATTTGGAATTTGAATTTGAATAAAAATCTTTGATTTTAGATATATGATATAAACAACATCACACTGTTGTTTTGATCTCGGCCCTGGTATCAGCCTGAGCAGTTGGTATTGGCCCAGTGTGATATCCTATATTTCTTCACTGTCACTCTCTTGGACTCGGACACAGAAAATCCAAATTTCTTAAGATCCACACTTTTTTACAAATCGAAAGTACTACGCAATAACTGAACACTGATCCCGATCACCTGTGACTCAAGCAGCTGCTGATTGATATCGGGATCAAAGTTTATTTTTTACACATTCCTTCCGGAACTACCAATAAACTTTTCATCGATCGCTTTTTTAATAGTTTGAAGACTTCTTTAAATAAAACAAAGCACTTGTCCAATCTGATAAGTGCCCAGCAATATTGACTTGTCCGAATTTTATTTTCACTGGTACAGGACAAGCATTAATGTCGAGCCCTGAATTGTGTAGTGTAAACAAACAGAACTGACCGTTCATAATTACGTTGGCGCACACTTTTAGGATTAGGAGGACTGAACTTATTGTTTTGTAACTTGAAGAGGTTTAATACATATGGAAAATCGTTGGCGCATTAATTATTTTAGCGCTCAAGAGCAGTTGCGCCAAAGGCGCTAAAATTTGTAGTGCGCCATATTTTCTCGTTTTACATTATCTTAATTCTCATTTTGCAGAAATAATATTGCTCTAATTAGGTTTAGATGTGCTCTACTTTTTTTTAACACGAGGCCCAGGGGCCTCCTCACTCACCTAAGGTAGCAAGGGAAACTTTCGGATAAAGTACCGGTCAATATTTTTGTAAAATTGAGAATTGCTGTATTTGAAGGTTTATGAGTGTTGCTTAAATTCATGAAAAGATGTTTAATGATTATCATTAGTTAAAGGGATCTCTCCTGTTGAAATTGGTATGCAATATGACACCCTAATGTTAAGTACATGAGAATCAGAAGTAAGATGCGAAACCTAAGGTTTTGACCGTTGAGTTAAATTGACTTTACACTGAATGGTTTTCAAGAAGAAGATTTTAAAGACTTTATATATTCCTATGTAAAAACTGTGTAAAATTCAACCCAATTGTGGCCCCACTGTAACACTGGAGGTCATGATTTGAACAAATACACTTACTGAAGATGCTTTAACACAAGGTTTCAGCTTTTCTGGCTGAATGGTTTTGGAGAAGAAGATTTTTAAAGATTTTGTCTATACATTTCAATGTAAAAATTCGACCCCCATTGTAGCCCCACCCTACCCCAGAGAAATTTGAATCTACACTACTGCTTCCACACAAGTTACAACTTTTCTGACCAAATGGATTTTGAAAAGAAGATTTTTCTCTATATATTCCTATGCAAAATTCGACCCACCCACCCCCTTTGTGGTCCCACTGTACCCTAGGGGATTATGATTTGAACAAATTGAATCAACACTACCTGGGGATGCCTCCACACAAGTTTCAGCTTTTCTGGCTAGGTTTTTAAGGTTCCTCGACATACCAAAATTTTGTTTGATGGATCAATAAAAATTCTTTTTTGAAATGTGATTTTACAGAACAGACCAATATCAGCTTTCAATTGTTTTATATGAATTTTTTTGTATTTTTTCAGTGAAAATGGAAAAATTGTTTTGACTGCAAACAGAGTATTTTAGTGCTTAAAACCTGGTCTCAATTGATGTGTAATATAATTATGAATAAACACATGCCAAGGATGGTTCAGTCAAGTTTTTAATTTTAAAATATAATTTTAATTCAAAAAAATTTTCTAATAATTAAAATTGTTGGTTTTTTTTTTATATCTTTTAAATCTATGGATTAAATCTATGGATAAAATCTAAAGAATAACAAATAGTCACATAAAGCACTTATCAAACAAAAATATTTTACAAAGAAATTGAAACGAAAATGTAAAGTTTTAGAAAAACTGCAATTTATCAAATTTGAACCGATCCCGATTAAAAAAAAAACTGATCCTGATCAAAATTATTTTAAAATTAAAATTATTAAAAAATACTGCAGTTTATTACGAGCAATTGATATGCATTATAAGATCAGTAAATAAACAAACCATTTTACAGCTAAATAACCTTAGAATTTTAATTTGCAAAATTGTGATGTATTCAACCTTTATATGATTTTGTTTGGGATCAGTTTAATTACAATCCGGATTGGTTCAAATTTCCGGTTTTTACTGAAAAATACAAAAAAATTCATATAAAATAATTGAAGGCTGATATCGGTCTCATTTTTGTACAATCGTATTTCAAAAATGGTTCTTTATCGATCCATCAAATAATGCTCTGGTGTGTCGAGCCACCTTAAGTAGTTGATTTTTTGACAACAATTCCTTATTATCTCCCTTTTAAAGAGAGTGAGGCCCTTTATTTGAATTCCCTTCACCTGCGGATGCTTTGTGCCAAGTTTGATTGAAATCGGCCCAGTGGTTCTGGATCAGAAGTCGAAAATGTAAAAAGTATACACACAGACAGAAGGACACTGAACAAAAAGTGGTCCGAATAGCTCATTTCAGCTTTCAGCTCAGGTGAGCTGAAAACATGATCAAACATGATTTGAACCACTTTAAACCCAAAAAATCCTATTAAAATTAAGTTCTACAGGTATTGTAGTACACATTTACATTGATTTAATTTTGGTTTGATGTGGTCTTCGTACTTAAAATTAGACAAATATTTCAATTAGTGACTTTTCTAATACAAACCATATATATAGCCACATATATTTAAAAGACATCCTATTAAAGTGTTATAAGTGCCCTAAGTGGTAACGCTTAGGTCTTTTTGATTTTGTGGTTGCTGGATCGATTCCATCAAGTATAGGTAAACATCGGTATCTCGAACTTGGGGGGACTTCAACAAAACTTAGATATCCGAGGGTTCGAGATATATGAAGTAGTTTTCAAATTTTAATTCCCTGAAGGTCTTATATTTACATGTGTTTTAGTACCTGTATATATATATACCGAATTCTACTATTCATAAACGAGTATTCAACTTTGTTGATGTATTTTTATTTAGTGTTTTTACTTGTGAAATACTTTATAATTAATATTTGTAAAAACAATTAAATTATAAAATCAATATTTTGATAAAAATACGACATCACATCCTGTTTACTCTAAGCGGCTTACAACTTTGAATAGGATGAAGCTTTTGCCAGGTAGTTACTGGAATTTATCACGTAGGATACGAAAAATAAGGGTTTGAAAATTAACAAATAACATATTAATTATCTAGCATTACAAAACACACAACATAATTTTATATAATTTGTGTATGTGAAGCTAACGTATCATATATTAATTCAGTATGCTCAATGCTAGTACTCATATTGGAAACAACACATGTACGATAAACCGGAAGTCACTTCACACACTGATTAGTTTAATGTGTTCAATACACATGAACTGTTTCTGTTAAACTTAAATAAGTTCTTTTAAATCTTCGTATCTCATTCATGCTAAATTGTTATTGGAGCATGCATAAAAAAAATTGTTTGAGATACTGATATTTCCTGTACTAAATATTTTTTTTCCTTTTTACTTTAAGCATGAGAAGAATAGCGATTTTAAATTACAAGTATCTAATCTACTGGATTTTTTTTTCAAATTCTCGTTTAATTCCGAGTATGCATGAGCACACCCAATATAAACAGATGTTTTCAATAACACTATACTCTGTTTATACTTATATTCATTCTATTTTGCTGGAAGTTATCGCGGTTCAGAATATCAACTGTCTTTATACACGCAGTTCTATATATTCATTTCTCGATGCAGGTTTTCTGAATTTATGGCAAATCAGTGGTTACAGACACTGTTATAAAATCATTTCCTAGCTAGGTATTGCGACAGGCACCTGCATCTATTTTTGTAACAGGTACTTTCCGTTAAAACACAGGTGTAGGCGAAATAATGGGAAAAGGCGCTATACCTCTTACACTACGATTCTAACCAATTGTGTGACAACTTTCATAATACCACTAGCTAACTATCATAAAGCAATAAACAGAATAAGAGACCCACAGGCCTTAACAGTCACCCGAGTACAATAGCCCATACAAAGACCTGTCACAGAATCTCACAAGCTTCATTCTTTACACTAAAAAAACACTAAAAAAAAAATAAAAATCTAAAATATGGTAATGACCCTCCCCTACCTGAAATTTTGCAACAAGGATTAGGAAATCTATAATTTTGGTGAAAAACTTAAAGTTTACAATAAGAGTGCATGACCGGATATTGAAA
The DNA here is from genome assembly GCA_016163765.1 of Magallana hongkongensis. NCBI lineage: Eukaryota > Metazoa > Mollusca > Bivalvia > Ostreida > Ostreidae > Magallana > Magallana hongkongensis. The sequence continues at coordinate 20,378,826 of WFKH01006014.1, read as the reverse complement.
AGGTGCAAGGCAGTAATGATAGGAAATAATTTTCCATAATTTGTTCACTGTCAAGATTGCTTTTATATGTTTTCATTAATGAACTAAAGATGGCAGGTATACATGTTTTACCTCAGCTACAACCCCCCCCCCCCCCCCCCCCCCCCCCCCCCCACCCCATTCCCAGGGGCCAGACAGAAACTCTTCTCCCAGGGCAAATATTGGTAGATTGCCTTATTTTCTCATTTAATTTGCATTCATTATCGTGTCAGCGTAATTTAAAGAATAGAAATCAATCCTTGTTCAGCATATTAAAAGAAAATCTTGTGACTTTAATCTCAATCCAATATTGAAGATTACTCCGCTGCTAGTGTTTGAAGTTTATTTTCAAAGTCAAAGCATCGTCGGAACACACACTGACAGGTTAGAAGCAGTAAACTTGATAGAATACCTTTGGGTTCTGACGATGAAGTCAAATCAATTTTATTTAATTTGTTTAATTTCAATTAATCATTGTTAAAACAAGATGGACTATAATTAAAAACTTCTGAAAATTTTGTTTTAAAACTAGAAATCCATATGAAAAAATATCAATTGCCAACATTTTAATGGTGGCATTAACCCCAACACAATCCAGATTTCTGCTTTAGGATAGAGTCAGAGACTATGAGCTGAAAAGATTTTATTCCATCTACTCAGGATTCAGTTCTGTGTCACTAAAAGTAAAGTCAACAAG
>WFKH01006014.1:20301173-20314966 GCA_016163765.1 Magallana hongkongensis | reverse complement strand
TCTCAAAAACTAATCAGCCAGGAAAGCTGAAACTTATGTGGAAGCATTCTTAGGTAATGTAAATTCAAAGTTGTGAAAATCATGACCCCCGGGAGTAGTGTAAGGCCACAATGGGGGGTCAAATTTTTACATAGGAATATATAGAATAAATCTTTAAAAATCTTCTTCTCAAAAACTAATCAGCCAGGAAAGCTGAAACTTATGTGGCAGCATTCTTAGGTAGTGTAAATTCAAAGTTGTGAAAATCATGACCCCCGGGAGTAGGGTAAGGCCACAATGGAGGGTCAAATTTTTACATAGGAATATATAGAGTAAATCTTTAAAAATCTTCTTCTCAAAAACTAATCAGCCAGGAAAGCTGAAACTTATGTGGAAGCATCCTCAGGTTATGTAGATTCAAAGTTGTGAAAATCATGATCCCAGGGGGTAGGGTGGGGCCACAATGGGTGGTCAAAATTTTACATAGGAATATATATATAGAGTAAATCTTTAAAAATCTTCTCAGAATCTAATCAGCCAGGAAAGCTGAAACTTGTGTGGAAGCATCCTCATGTACTGTAGATTTAAAGTTGTGAAAATCATGACCACCGGGGGTAGGGTGGGGCCACAATGGGGGGTCGAATTTTTACATAGGAATACATAGAGTAAATCTTTACGTGTCACGTGTTCAAACTGGTGTCAACCGGGTGATAGTAACCAAGCCCGGAGGCATGTACAGCACATGCAACCTTGTGTCTTTGTTAGTCTGAAGTAACGTATTAATTTAGTTTACCAGGGTAAGGCGGGTTTTTATTTCACCAGCTTATGTTACCGGCTATCTATCATCATTGTAATTATTCGTTAAGACTTTTGGTCAGTCTAACTTTTAAACTTTTACTCAGGTATCGTATCGCATGAATTTAACAATGTTTACATAATCTTTGTAATTGTGTGACTTTTTTACTATGCATATACACATGATCTTATCAAAGCCTGCGGGCATGATTGGCACGTGCGTATAGCTCAACTGTGTATAAACAAGTACATTGATTATTTCCCAGTCTGAATTCAGACACTCATATACTAAGTTTTGATATCAATTGGAAATAAACACACAAATCTTAGTTAACAAGATTTTATTTTCAAGCATAAGTTAAAAAAAATCAAGTTTATTCCGTAATAACATTTTGTACGTTCTCATTTTACTTTTACCACCCGACATCTATTTCCTGTTTATCGTAAGCACACGGTAACATGCCTGTTGTTGATTGGAAATAATAGCCCGCCCAACCGCCCGAGACGGCCTGTTTCTCAGTCAAGCGGGGGCGAAACTTCAAAAGACAGCCCGGCGGTTGGGCTTATTTTAATAGCCAGTTCCTATTTTTAAACCGACTATTATTTACCTCATTCACAAAAAGTACAGACGCTGTCACATTGTTAGGTATCGTTGAAAATTAGGTAAAATCTAGAAATTGTAATCTATTCACTCATTGGTCTGAATGATTGTTATAGCCAACCAGCGTTGGTAATACAATTTTGTTTGGCAATATTACAAATGAAGCAACGAGCTAGATGATACGCAAGTTTTTGAGGTTGTCAAATCCTTCAAAGCGTCCCTTGATTGACGCTAAAAAAAAGTCTACGACCAAAATAAAAGACGCCGAACGATAGTTAAGAATTTGAATGGCTGATAAGTGATGAACCACATGGGAAGCTGTATTGTAAACAATGTCGGGGGTGAATAGGTTGTACACCACTATTAATTTTTACTATATTTTCTTACCAAAATTACGCAAATTTAGATGTGGGGAGTTAAGTTTAAATAAACCTCTGGGGAAATCCCTCTTTACAACTTTTAAAACAATAATTCTTAAACAATTTAGTAGCAAATAAACACACAGCCATCCACAAAGGAACAATAGTTTGTTTACATCAAAGTTACACGTGCTTGAAAATCAAGTACGAGCATTTCCAGGGCTGTCACAGCAATTTTTGGTACAGGGACTGGGTCCCTTTCCATTGGGAAAATTATCGACATTTTTTGTCAAATTGGGAAAATTTAAGATACTTTAATATATTATCAAAATGCCTTCTGTATTAATGGCAAAATCTGCCGTTCACTTCTTAAAATTAAAGTTTTACAGCTTACATGATGTTCTCAAGACTAACCAAGAGTTAAAAAGAAGACACAAAAAAATAGGGAAATTTTCAGAATTATGAAGAGTTTAATTTTTAAAAATTTTTATTTATATATGTTGATTTACATATTTAAATTTTTGATTTGAAATTTTACAGTGGTCAGGAAAATAAGAAGACTTCATTTTTTTCACATGATTGAGACATGTTGAGTTACAATTTTTAAAATCAAGGTAACCCACAGACATAGATTAAAAAAATATATCTTTCAAAAATAGTAAATAAAAAAAAGATTAAAATCAAATCTGAAAAAGGGAACCAAATCTATATGATGTGGAATTATTATATTTCATTTCAAAGATAAAATATTTGCAATATCTTATAAGCAAAATTCTGTGTAATATGTTACTGACATCTTGTATATTTACGGGTATTAGTAAAACCCTGTGACCCAATTACAGCCGTAATGCAGAAGATCTGTTTACGAAGTCTAAATGATTTCCTGATAATCGAAGCATTTACTTGGGAGGCTTATTATCTAAATACCAGATATCAACAAATGCTACTGTCTTCCCAATAATTTTTAACCATCGTTTGTTAATTTCTGAGCGCTTGAAAATGCATCACTCATAATATGCTGTGCAGTATAACCCGATTAACCAACCCAAAAGATGACTGGTAGTTGGGCTTGTTAGGTCACCACAGGTTCAGTCCAGTTGTCAGAACCTTTTAAAATAATCATCAGTGTCGTTCCCATTACTTGATCACTCAGGATATAATTAAGCCAGCTTTAATCAATTATGGCAAATCTACTGACCAAAAAGCAAACAATTCGACAAATCGCAAGTTGTAAATAATTAATTCATTTGGGAATTTTTATCATGAAATTGGGAAAATCTGTGGCTTTTTGCCATTGGGAATGGGTCCGATATTCGGTTCAAATTTGAGGGGAGTGACGGCCCTGATTTCCACCCCCTGCCGAAACAATTGGCATAAAAAAATCAAGTGACCCCATATTTTTACAAAAGTTAGAAAATCAGGCATTTTACACATTTTTTTTTCCATAAAAAATACAGCCCCCGTCACTGGCGGAAAACCCCTAAAGCAAAGGAGAATTCGGGAATTATTTTGCCTCAGTAATATTTTGAACCTTCGGAAAAATAGTGTTGTGAGACCTATAAACAATTAGCAGTTAAAAGGAGTGCATCTGACCGAATAAATAAATTTTTATCACATTTTTTCACTGTTGTTTTTTTTAAATTACCTTTCAATATTGGATCTCATTATTGTCACTTTTCAATCTTTAAAATTGTTGTGAAAGATCATGATTATGATATTGTTAGCTGGCTACCAAAAGAAGGTTTCTAATTATATACATGTAGATGAATAGTTTAATTTTTCAAAGCATGTAAAACTTAATAATAAGCGTTCTTTGGGTTAAGTTTAGATGTGGTTCAAATAATTAATGTAAAAGGTGAAGATTTCCAGGGGTCTGTGTTTCAAAATGTAAATATTAAGCTTTATGTATAGTTCCTTCACAATAATGAACATTTTTATCAGGACTGGCAGATTTTGGGCAGGGCTGGCAACTTTTAAAAGTAGCCAGCCCTGTGGCTGGCTACTATTTTTGGTGAATTTCCAACCCTGTTCAATCAGACTTAGCGATTAAAAAAGAAATTTATGAAGGAAATAGATTAATTCACATTAGGTTTGTCATGATAAATAACTACATTATATTGATAAAAATTCATACGATTTTTACACAGAAATTCAAGCGGTATTATAGTAAACTCTCATGATTTTATTAGGGGTTTGCATAATTTTTTTCAAAATTTCATATTAAATTTAAAACAAAAAAACGTAAATAGGGTGAAGCGATGAATAGGGTGAGGTCCACGGCCAGGGAAAAAAAGTATCAACCTAAATTCCGAAAAATACGGTACTATAAAATCATCCTGTTAGAAAAGGGAATAATGATAATAAACATAAGAATATTCAGGGGGAAAAATGGATTTTTATTTATACAGGACCTACATGTATTATACTACACTGTCCAGATAGTTTGTATTATGACTCAATTAAGCTGATTTTATCATACCTATTGTTCCTCAGGTGAGCGATGTGGCCCATGGGCCTCTTGTTTACTAATTGATTATTAATTACTAATTAATTTTACTAATTGAGAAACACACAAATTGAAAAATAAATGAATTCCAACCGGGCTACAGGTATTGATTAAGCTATGATATAAACTCCTGTTAAGTACTGTGTATATGTTATGTAACAGTCTTTTGTTCAATCCTGACAGAAAAACCCTGCAATTCACACAGAATATACAGGAAAATCACAAAGAGGAGGTCACCTGGACAAAGAATGTATATGCATGTATACACGTGGCACAGTACCTAAGATTAATGATTTGATCATTAAGCCAAAAAAAAAGAAAAAAATTTAAACCATTATCCAACTTCAAAAATATATATAAAATCTTTTTTGATTGGCGCATTCTTTTCATATAAAATTAAGTACTAAACTTGTCACAAAGAAAAGTACATTTGTCAATCGCCTTATTTTCGACATTTAAAAATAGTTGCATGTATACATATAGTTTCAGTCACGCTGAAACTTACTATACATATGTAAGCCTTCCACCTTTGTTATCTACTGGAGATGCGCCTCAAACTCAGTAATTACGAAGTCCAGTTGTTAATCATACTTGCCAACTGACCCGATTTCGTCAGGTCACACCCGATTTTTCGACCCTTCACCCGATTATTTTTTATGACCCGGCGGGTCATGCTTTTCACCCGATTTTTGTCAAACAACCCGAAAATCTCCCGATTTCCGGATTTGGTTCGTAAATTACGTTGCGCGTTTGATTTCCAATTATGAACCCAAGCTGAGCTTGGATTTACTTAAACATTGCCGATGGCTATAAAAGATAAGTGTTCAGTTCAGGAAAGTGTTAATTGTTATCGTGAGTTGTTTTGACAAACCGAGGGCTTAAATCATTAAGTGCGATAGCTCCCAATAAGAAAAGGTCTTCATCGGGGCCAGCGGAATCAAAACGAACAAAAAGAAAACGATATTTTTGTACCTATTAACTTATTTGAATTCCCATGGGTGAAACAGAGTAATCGAGTACAAAACGAGGCTTTTTGTTTTCTGTGTAACGCACATTTGAATATTGGATCTTGTGCCCAAAATGATCTGACTAAACATTAAAAAATGCTAAGTCATTTAAAAATGCTTTTTAATACACAAAAAAGTCTTCCAAGTCACTTACAACTTTCATGCCATCGTTTTCAGAGTTCAAAAGCAAGGTTAATGTAGCAGAAACTCTTTTTGCATTTTTTTTAGCTGAACAAAATACCATTTTCTGTGTCGGATCACTTTACAAAATTCAAAATCAGAACTGTTAGTTACAATGCTTCTTTGCAATAAAATATTACACATACGTTTTAACACATATTTCTATTGTATATACCTTTGAAATGCATGGTAAATATGTTGTGAATGTCGTTATGCGCTATGACCAGATTTTTTACTTTCCAAATCTGGTCATGACCAGATTTTCACATGTTGGAGGTTGGCAAGTATGTTGTTAATTAATAAACGTTTATTAATGAGCGTGATCGTATAGTAGATTTTACAAAGAGTATGGATGCAGGATTTGAGTCTCCGAGTCCTGGGTCTCGGAGTCCCCCATCTGGGTATGAGGCATCACTTACTCTTAATACATTCATTCATACATGGCTTTAAGGTTACAAAGGTTAAATAGAATATGCAATACATGACTTAATATAGAGTACCAGAGCTATCGATGCAGACACAGAATCGCCGAATATGACAACTTATTTACAAACTCCCAATTTGGATATTTGTGCCCCTATTCTGCACCTAGTTGCATAACATCATTTAGGAATACTGCGCAGTGCTACAAGAGTCACATAGTTCATTCTGTTAGTTAGCATTAACACAATTCATTACGCAGTATCTATGTATACATAGAATCATAGTGACCAATATGTAATACTAGCAACTCAAGGTCATAGCATGGCTATCTGTTTACACATATAAGCATGTACGGATTCATGATCCTGAGGCTAGAATTAAACTTAAACATGCTGAAAATAATTGATAACACTATTCAACTCAAATGAATTTTAGCAATGGCTTCAGTGATGTGTAAACCATTTGGAATCTCAACCTAAAGTTTCCGCATACTGAAACCTAGTGGAAATGTGCTGAAACTGATTGATATCCCCATAATAATTTACACCACTTTTCATACATTTCAAATTTGGTTTCCGCATTGCGGAAACCATCAGGAATCTTAGACTAAAGTTTCTGCTGACGGAAACCTAACTGATACTTGCTGAATTGATATAATGGTTTCCGCAATGGTTTCCGCATTGCGGAAACTATACATGAAACTTCAAGTTTCAGCAAGGTTTCCATATAGTTTCAGTTTTGCTGAAACTGGATTTTTCATCCAGTGTTTCCGTTCGTTATCTCTGCAAAGGTTGAACAAATTAATTACTGATATATCATGAAAAACATGTTTTTGCCAAAGATGTGATGTAGAAGATTTGTGCAACCTATAATTCTAAAACTTTTTAGCTTAGACACGTCATACTTGATAGGTTGATGCATCTCAGATAGTACTGGTAGATAGCCCCTATTATTTTTAAGTTTAAAAGGTCAATTTCATTTCCATGTATACTGCCCATAATGTATACTGCCCATAATAAAGGCTTGTGCACCCTATAATGTTTGTCCAAGGGAGGGGGACATAAGGGTTTCACAAACATCTTTTGTTGAGAGATTATTATGCAAGCATCCTCAGAAAGTATAGATTCTAAATTGTTAAAACTGTGACCCCTGGACCAATACTGGGGCCCAAAGATGGGTTCAAAATTCAACATATATATAGATAGGAAATTTTTATAAAAATCTTTTAAGAAATACAACGCTACATATAGTTATTTTACTATATAAGCATCTTCATATCTTCATATCCTCAAATCAAGGTCACAGTGACCCTCTTTCACTTTTTATAATTATTTAAAGATCATTACAATTTTGTTATCTTTAATACGTTGAGGCCTAGGATTATAATATTAGTCAGTTGATGCATCTTAAAGCTTAGGATATGATGCACTGTTTAATGTACTGTCAAATTTTGGAATTTATGAGAGTATTACAATATTTGTAAAGAGTTTCATATTTTAAAATTTTAAAATTGTATGATACCAAAAGTGTCGTTCAGGTGAGCAATGTGGCCCATGGGCTCTTGTTAACTTCTTGCCTTGTCCTCAAATGTGATTTGTATTTCAAAATCTCTGTATTTTCCTTATAGTAAGTTCAAATTAAATACAACAGCAACAACCATCAACCGTTCAATGTGAGCATGAATTTTGGTTTTTGTTTATGACGAACTTGCACAGTGCTCAACGTTTATGAAGTCAAAATTAAACAGCATACATCTAACCTTTTGACCTATAAGTCCATGTTATGGTGTTTGGAATATGCTGTAGTTCGCCATACATTTTACAAGTGAAATGTATGTGGATTGTAAATATTGTGCATTGAAGCCTTATTTTTGCATAAGCATTAGCATTCAATTTATGCTTAGGCCATAAAAAATTAATCTCTTGGTTCTCGATCAGGCCAACATTTTCAAAAACAGATGCGGTCGGGCGGTGATAATTTTTTCTTTTTATTTAATAAAAAAAGGATGCGGTATTTTTCTTTTTATTTTAACAATGTGCAATTCTTATTCAAATCCAGAAAAAGTGATGTTTTAAAGCAAATAAATAGTTACCTTGCAATGAATATCAGATTTATTAGCTCAAACTAAATGAAATAAATAAGTCATCATGTTCTTCAAGAAACACCACAACTACGAGGCTTGAGAAAGCCATGTGTTTAAGCTAAATGGGATATTTAGTATAGTACAAGCTGCAGAAACTCTCCTCCTATATGCATTTGAGGTTAAACGACGTTCTTCTTCTTATATCATAACTAAATCATTGCTGTCGCAATCATAACTGAACACAGCGTCTCGTAACTAGATTCGGTGGCCATTTGCAATTGTTATAATTACATCTGAATCATCGCGATGTTTGCAATTATGATCTTTATTTAGTCAAGCGTTTTACTGTCTTGAGTATCTGAAATGCGGTTCTGAATCCAGAAATTTTTTTTCCGGAATAAGCAAGCGCACTATCGAAATTTTATTTGTTTAATGATTAAAAATGGACAATGCGCAATGTTAAATCAGATGCGCACGGGCCTGAGAACCAAGGGATTAATTTTTGATGGCCTTAGCATTGGCTAAATTTTTAGCATTCACTTTAACTGCTCAGTATGATTTCTCATTTTGTTAGGTCATTATTTATATGTGGAGATGGACCATGGTAAACATCTGGATGCAGGCATCCTTGAGAGTCCTATATTTCCAGCTCCAGATGCAAGCCTTTGGAACTCTTCATCACTGATATATGGAAAATGTCAGGTAAACCTTCAATATTGGACATTTTTCAGCCAAAGTTATACTATCTTAATATGCATTCTGCATGTGGCATTTATTCAGGTTTATGTTTATATCAGATAAAGGACTTAATAGCCCAGTCAGGACCAAAAAAACTGCCTGTAAGGGTTGTGCAGAGACCTTCAACGAAGTTTTAAGGACTATTGTCAAAGTCGAAACAAATCTCTGTGTAAAACCCTTGCATGTACCCTATTTTCTCTTTCGTTATCCTTATTTGTGTTATTCTAACCCATACAGTGCTTGTTTGATAATGGATGTGCAACAAAATGTTTAGGTCAGAGGTTAAGATCAAAGTCCTCTAAGAATGTTTTTCTTCCAAATAACCTTTATTAGGGAAGAACCCTTTTAGATGAACACCATCTCTTGTGACTTTACATGTGACATTTAAATTTTGGTCAGACATTAGAAATGCCTTCATTGACCATGCTAGACATAATTGAAGATGGAAGAATAAAATTTCAGAAAAGTATCTCTTTAAATTTTATATGAAAATTTTAGAAATGCAAACAAGAATTTTAAAAAACTATTACTTGGGTGAGCATTGTGACTGATGGGCCTCTTGTTGAATTTGAGATGGATAGATTGATAGATAAGTATATAGATTGTTTGATTTATTGATTTGTTGGGGCCCCGCTTTTTGTGTGACCTAGTGATCAGTCTGTGCATCCATCTGTCAATCTGAGATCTCTTGTTTAGAGCATATATTCTGTCCCCTTGGCCCAATTTAGCTCATACTTCACCCACAGAGTGCCTTGGGTAAAGAGTGTGAAATGACCTTGAACCAAGTTTCTAGATTGAAGGTTAATGTTGGAGCAGAATTATGTGTCAAAAGCTTGCGCTGGCCCCAGGATCATGAAGTAGTCTTAGACTTAAGTCAAAACTTGTAAACCGTCTTATTGTCTTGCGAACATTGTCTTGAAATCATTGAAAAAATGATATGCTATTAAAATGTGTCTCTAGATTACATTGAAAGTTACAAACTTTAAGCGTTGTTAAAAGGGACTTGGACACAATTTTAGATCAAAGTTTTATTTTCTATTTTATGTATAAAATGGTTTAATTGCTCATTTTGAATGATTGACCAAAATTTGAATGTTAGAAGTAAAGTTATAAGAGAGATACAGAGGTAAGAATTCATTGTTATGTAAACAAAGCTTGAGTCTTATATTTGTGTACAAATTATGTAAAGTATGAAATTACCATTTCTTTGACAAAATGACTCGTAGAATGAAGGTAAACTGATTCAATGTGTTCATAAATAATATTATCAACAGAGGAAAACATCATTTGATTGAAACTTATACCAATAAAACACATATGTCAACAATAACAAGGCTCGAGCTTTGTTTACAAAACAAAGAATTTTAAACTCTGTATCTTGCTTTTAACTCAATATTTGACTTTCAAATTTTGACAAAGCATTAAAAATACACATAATAACCCTTCTAAACATTAAAAATGGAAAAGTAAAATTTGAAAATTTTGAGCTCAAATCGTGTCCAAGTCCCTTTAATGATGTATTATAATTTTATGAATGATTGAAATTTTGACTTAAGTCTAAAAATGCTTCATGACCCTGAGGCCTGATCATATATTTCCTCCCTTTGGTCCATCTAGGTCATACTTAACCTACAGAGTGCCTTTGGTCAAAGGGTGTGTGGTGACTGTGAATGAAGTTTCTAGGTCAAGGGTCAAGGTCATATCAGACAATGCGAAAAAATCTTTGTTCAGAGCAGATATACTCTCCCATTAGCCCTATCTGACTTGTACTTCACATTAAGAGAGCTTTTGGGTAAAGTGTGTGCAGTGACCATAGGCCTTGTTTCTATGTCAAATGTGAAGGTCATAGCAGATTTCTTAAAAACCTAGTTATCTAATAGTTCATAAATTATTTCCCATTGGCATAATCTTGTTCAAAATAAACAAAAACTGCCTGTAGGTAAGGGGTGTGCAATGAGTTTGAATTAAAGCTGAACACCGCTCGTAAATAGGCACTGTCACACAGGTACCTGGTATATAAACCCTTCGATTTTTCAATTTCATTACCCGATTGCACACCTGAAACTCGTGGTCTTTGGATTTTATGCATTTAATTCTTATTCAATGTGCATATTCTGTTTGTAAGTAATGCATTGACCAATTTATTTGATGTTAGTATTCTCTTTGCTTGAAAAAAAGTGCGTAGAATTTGATTATTTCATCGCGACCGGGTAACACAGCGGGTAAAGATGTACGTCCACACAGGTGAGACCTCTACAGCGAAATACTTGAACTGTTTAAAGGTCTGTGCCTTATATAGGGGTTGTAGGGACAGCAGTGATGAAAGAGAAATATGGCGGACAGTGTCTATTTACGAGCGGTGTTCAGCTTTAAGGTAGTATGGGACACCTCCATATTGTGACATACTTCCTACTGAAATAAACAATAAAATAAAGTAAAATTTTATTAATAATTTCTTTCCCAAAATTGTCACCTAACAGTGTAGCACAGTGGGTTAGCCCAATGGGTTGGAGCATTAACTACTAACTATTAAAATGAATGGCCACACCCTTTTTCAAAGAGAGATAATTAGGAATTATTGAAAATTTGTTGGTATTTTTCAAAAATCTTCTCAAAAACCAATTGGGCAGAAAAGCTAAAAACTTGTGTGGAAGCATCCTCAGGTGGTGTAGATTCAAGTTTGTCAAATCATGATTCCCGAGGGTAGGGTGGGGCCACAATGGGGGGTCATATTTTAACATTGTAATATATAAAAAAAAAATTAAAATCTTCTTCTCAATAACCATTTGGCTAGAAAAGCTGTAACTTGTGTGGAAGCATCCTCAGATAGTGTAGATTCAAGTTTGTTCAAATCATGATCCTTAGGGGTAGGGTTGGGCCACAGGGGGGAAGGCAAATGTTTTCTAAGGAATATATAGAGACAAATTCAAAAATCTTCTTTAAAAAACCATTTGGCCAGAAAAGCTGTATCTTGTGTGGAAGCATCCTCAGGTAGTGTAGATTCAAGTTTGTACAAATCATGATCCTTGGGGGTATGGTGGGGCCACAGGGGAGGGGGGGGCATATGTTTTCTAAGGAATATGTAGAGAAAAATTCAAAAATCTTATTTAAAAAGCCATTTGGCCAGGAAAGCTGTATCTTGTGTGGAAGCATCCTCAGGTAGTTTAGATTCAAGTTTGTTCAAATCATGATCCTTGGGGGTAGGGTGGGTCCACAATGGAGGATCAAATTTTTACATAGTTATATATAGAAAAATCTTTAAAAATCTTCTTCTCAAAAACCATTTGGCTAGAAAAGCTGTAACTTGTGTGGAAGCATTGTCATGTAGTGTAGATTCAAGTTTGTTGAAATCATGATCCCTGGGGGTATCGTGGGGCAACAATGGGGGAGGGGGCAAATTTTTAATAGAAATACAGTACAGCTCACGAGTATCCCGACACCCACTGTGGAAAAAACACGGTGGAAAACGGTCTGTGTCACACTGTGTACCCGGTGTGACACCATGTATGTGTATTGGAAAATTCAAGAAAAAGCACCGTGGCCCCCCTGTAACTCCGTGGCCACTGTGTCACTCCGTGGATATCGTTACCTGAGACGTTAATAAAAATAGCGTATGTTTAGAAATACATAAATTATGGCTAAACAAGGCTTGAAATATAAAAATCCTTTTCAAATTAAAAAAAAAAATGTCAATTTAAGTTACGCGGACCCAGAAAATTGTCGGGGCTTTTAACGTGAAGTTAATTTTTTGTGATCTGAAAACTCGTCGTAAATGGGTACATTTTAATTCATTTTTTCTTAAATAAATTCAAATAAATTTACCAAATATATTTATCAATCGATATATTATCAAAATTCAAATTAATTTTATTCATGTTTTTTTTTTCTAAATTGACGTGATGTTGTAACTGACGATCCGATCAAAATGTTGGGAGCTTATAGCGTCTTCTTTTCTGTTATCTGAAAACACCCTTTGATAGAACATCTTTTGATTTATCAATTAATTTACAGTTTAACTTTAAACCAATAAAAAAAATGAGAAATGAAAACATATGAGATCATGGTTTTTTTTAAAAAATACATGTGGATGTCATTTGGAAATGACAACCCCATATTACCGGTGACTCGAATAATTTATACTCAGCTATTTATGTAGCAATAAATTTTTAAAAATCACTCTTAAATGATAAATTATAGATAAATACATGAACAAACTCTTGGTAAATTAAATTCAAACATTGAACTAAAAAAAAAATACACGCGTTTCATAAAATAACTTTCAACTTTTTTTTCCGTATAGCTGGTAATGGCGTCGTGATTTAACATGAACAAAAAATCACTCGTGCGATACACGTGTACGGAAACTGATCAGAGACACAGCATTGTCTTTCATCCTTGGTTCTATACACAACAGGTGTTATTGTCTTTCTTTGTTTTTTAGTAGTCATTGTATTTTACAACTAACTCTGTATATTTGGACGCTTAAACAGGTGTACACGAGATGCCGTTATTCACACCTTTCCACGGACACCTGTTAGGTAACTCATCACAACCTGTCGTGTGTATAGTCTGAATATATCTTACTTCTACTTTGTTAGTTTCATGGTTTTTCTTAATCTCTAAAAAACAAAAGAACTCTGTAGATATATATACACAAACAACTACATGTACATATAAGACTATCGGCGCGTGGATCCGTAGGACAATTCAACAAGTCTATACATGCGGGAATTTCACAAAGTATTAACTTGCGATAAAAATCATTTACCGGGTACATTGATGTACGAAATAAACCCTGATTAATTAAACTGTTAAATAGATGAATGAGATAATGCCTTTTTGCAAGTATTTAGAACAAACACAGCCATATTTAGTTTATTTTCAATCTAATATGTGTGATGTGAAATAGCGTTGAAATTTTAAATGATAAATCTTTATTACACCGTGTACTGTACAAACTTTTTGTCATTGTGTTGAAATCGTTATTGAAACCATGAGTCTAAAATAAATGAATTAAATTCATAAAAATAAAACTCTAATAATTCAAAATTGTTTTCACACAGTTACATACGCTCAGAGAGAGAGAGAGAGAGAGAGAGAGAGAGAGAGAGAGAGAGAGAGA
>WFKH01006014.1:20259824-20269900 GCA_016163765.1 Magallana hongkongensis | reverse complement strand
ACACACACACACACACACACACACACACACACACACACACTGCAAATCAGACAGACACAAAAAACATTATTATTTACTTATTACTTTTGTCCAAGAAAGAATAAAATTTCGATTAAAAGTTTTTAATAAAGAGTTTGCTATTTTTAATCAATGTGGAGTAATGTCAACCAAATGCAGCTAGTATAAATATTTTTTTTGGCAATCTTAGAGTGTATAAAGTTGAAAGAACTATATATGAGTCAAATTTGGCCCCCATGATTCACAATTTTTAAAAGTGTTTCAGTTACTTTATTAAATTGTTATGTTATATTTTTTAGAATAGTTGATATAATATAATTATGTTTTTCACCTATTTATTTATCTGCACTCGCTGGCAGTATTTGATGTCAAAAGTTACACTATTTTTGTAATTCAATTAAAATCAGTCAAAAATTGAAAAATTGACATTTTTCTTATCTCTGAATGGGAAATATAGAGCGAGACTTTGAACAATAACAAATTTGTTGCAACTTATAAGTCTTGGATAGATACATATTTGATGAAAGTATTTTGTTTGCTTAAGCAATCACTCAATGTTTTCTGAAGAAAAAACTGCTTGAAAGCAAGCCGTTTTATGCTAAAAATGTGAAAATGGTGGGAAAAGGTTAAATTTTTAATGTCATATTTCAAAATTGTGGGGATTTGGATCAAAATAAAAATTACCTATTAAACAAGAGGCCCATGGGCCACATCGCTCACCTGAACAACAGTTCCTTGTAACATTCAATATGGTATCATATGCTATTTCTATTTTAAACTTTAAAACCCTTTCTGGGGCCCCAGTATTGGTCCAAGGTTTATGGTTGGCTTTAACAGTTTAGAATCTACACTATTTGAGGATGCTTGCATAGTAATCTCACAAACTGTAGGATTGTAATTTTCGAGAAGAAAATTTTAAAACATTTTCCATATATATTTCTATGTCAAACTTTGAACCCCTTCTGGGGCCCCAGTATTAGATAGAGGGTCACGGCTTTCATAATTTTGAATCTACATTATTTGAGGATGCTTACTTAGTAATATGACAAATTAAAGCATTGTAGTTCTCGAAAAGAAGATTTTTTAACATTTGCCATATATACTTCTACGTTAAAATTTGAATCCGTCTTGGGTCACCAGTATTAGTCCAGGGGTCACTATTTTAAAAATATTGAATCTACATTATCCAAGGTTGCATGCTTATTAATCTCACAAATTGTAGCATTGCAGTTCTCGAGAAGATTTTTAAACATTTTCCCTATTTACTTCTATGTTAAACTTTGAACCCCTCTTGGGGCCCCAGTATTAGATTTACCAATTTAGAATCTACAATAGCCACGGGTGCTTGCATAGTAATCCCACAAACTGTTGCACTGTAGTTCTTGAGAAGAAGATTTTCAAACATGTTCCCTATATATTTTTATGTTAACTTTGAACCCCTTCTGGGTCCCCAGTATTAGTCTGGGGGTCACCGCTTCCACAAATTAGAATCTTGACAATTTGAGGATGCTTGCATAGTAATCCCACAAACTGTTGCATTGTAGTTCTTGAGAAGAAGATTTTTAAACACTTTCCCTATATACTTCTATATTAAACTTTGAACCTCTTCTGGGGCCCAAGTGTTGGTCCAGGGGTAACGGCTTTTACAATTTAGAATTTTCACTATTTGAGGATCCTTGCATACTAATCTCACAAACTGTAACATTGTAGTTCTCGAGAAGAAGATTTTTAAACATGTTTCCTATATATTTTATTGTTAAACTTTGAACCCCTCTTGTTGCCCCATTATTAGTCCAGGGTCATGATTTTAACAATTTAGAATCTACAATAGCCAAGGATGTATGCATAGTAATATCCCAAACTGTTGCACTGTAGTTCTTGAGAAGAAGATTTTTAAACATTTTCCTATATATGTAAAACTTTGAACCCCGCCTGGGGCCCCAGTTTTGGTTCGGGGGTCACGATTCTTACAATTTATAATCTTCACTATATGTACAAGCTTTTGAGTAAACATTGGCATTTCTGGTGCAGTGTAGTTCTTGAGAAGAAGATTTTTAAACATTTTTCCTATGTATATCTATGTTAAATTTTGAACCCCGCCTGGGGCCCCAGTTTTGGTCCGGGGGTCATGATTTTTGCAATTTAGAATCTTCACTATATATACAAGCTTTTGTGTAAACATTGGCATTTCTGATGCAGTGGGTCTTGAGAAGAAGATTTTTAAACATTTTTCCTATGTATTTCTATGTTAAACTTTGAACCCCACCTGGGGCCCCAGTTTTGGTCCGGGGGTCACGATTTTTACAATTTATAATCTTCACTATATATGCAAGCTTTTATGTAAATATTGGCATTTCTGGTCCAGTGGGTCTTGAGAAGAAGATTTTTAAACATTTTTCCTATGTATTTCTATGTTAAACTTTGAACCCCGCCTGGGGCCCCCGTTTTGGTTCGGGGATCACGATTTTTGCAATTTAGAATCTTCACTATATATACAAGCTTTTATGTAAATATTGGCATTTCTGGTGCAGTGGTTCTTGAGGAGAAGATTTTTAAAGACATGCACCCTATTTTCACTGTTTCGCAATTATCTCCCATTTAAAAAGGGATTAGCCCTTTATTATAGCAATTAAAAATCCCCTTCCCCTAAGGATGCCCTGTACTAAGTTTGGTTAAATTTGGCCCAGTGGTTTTAGAGAAGAAGTCAAAAATGTGAAAAGTTTACAGACGGACAGACAGACGGATGACGGACGGATGGACAGACGGATGACAGACTACGGGTGATCAGAAAAGCTCACTTGAACCTTTGGTTCAGGTGAGCTAAAAAACTTCACATGTACCGTAAAGTCGCGTGTATAACACGCACTTTTTTTCAGCCAAAATTTGATCAAAAGTGGGGGGTGCGTGTTGTACATAGGACCAAAATTTTACCCCATTTTTTCAAGCCGTGATTCTTGATACCACGGGAGTAGTGACTGCCGATATAGCGTGTTATGCAAGTTGTATGAGTGTATACTGCCGATATAGCGTGTTATGCAAGTTGTATGAGTGTATACTGCCGATATAGCGTGGTATGCAAGTTGTATGAGTGTATACTATATTTACTGCGTCAAAAATACCTTATTCTTAGTTTTATTTCCATGTATTGAAATATTTATCCTTTCTCAACACTATTCCTTGCATCAAACAAGTTTTAAAATCGCCAGTGTATTCGCCATTACGTAAGCAGCCACCTGTTGACTCGGCGCGTGGTCAATGTTTGTTTAACAATTTCCGGTGTCAGAAGCATGCACCTGTCTCGTGTCGGACTTCACAGGGTGTTTTCAAGTCCATGAAGATTAGCAATAATTATTATTTTATTTAATTTGATTACTTTATTTCCAGTTATGCAGTTAAACGTGCTTTACATAGACACTGCTAAAAATACATCGATCATTTGTACGACTTGATAATGACGATATACGACATACATACGTTTCTTCACAATGTTTATTTAACAACAATCAAACAGTTTAACTATAATTAATCAATTAAATCATTTCTCTTGATGTTTTGGTTTATATCTGCAAACATTATTACTTTTAAGCACAAAGCTCGGTTGCCGTTCTTCTCTACATATGATGATTGATCTTCAACTTCTCCGACGTTGTGTAACTATAAGAAACTCTTACTGTACGAAGTGTCAAATGATAGGCCCCATTTGATACCACTTTTGTAAATCATACCGTTTTTTATAGTAAAATTGTAAGAACTTTGACTGTAATATCGCTTGGGCCATGTTCCGACCACAAAATTACAGTAATTGCACTTGGGTTATAAAATTATCATTAAACATCGATAGTTATTTGGAAAAATGGCGGCCGTCGATTTTCATCGTCTGAGCTGTGTTCCGATCACAAAATTACAGAAATTGCGTATGGATTTTAATATTATCATGAAACATCGATAGTTTTGGGGGAAATGGCGGCCGATGATTTCGCCATTTTTTGGGTGCGTGTTATACATAGGACCTGCTGTTTTTTCGCCATTTTTTGGTCAACTTTGGGGGGTGCGTATTATACACGAGTGCGTATTATACACGATACTTTACGGTATATCCATACAAAGGAAGCAAAGAATTACAGTAAATTGATGATGTTCATTATAGGGGGCCAATATTGTTAGGCCCATATCATATATAGTCCTTTGCTGTGTATATAAATTTTTAAATAAGGCCGCCCAAACTTACTTCTATGTTTAATGTCACTTCAAAATACCAAACCTACGAGGGAGGGCGATAAAATTAAAACAAACAACATTTTCAAACAAATGCTTTTATCCATTTACATTAATACAAATACAGTGAGTATTCAAGCTACAGGTAGGCTACCTCTTTAATAATTATCTTTCCTGACAATCCCATTGAGTTTCTGATATATATAGTCCGTAGTGTGCTCTTAACATTTCGAATTTCTACACATTGCAGAATTTTAGTAAAATCAAACTGGAAAAGATCAAATTAAAATAGGAGTCTGTTTTTTCTCCTAAACCTACGCTCGCGGGTTATGTTAAACATAGAATAACTTTGGACAGCCTAATGGATGAAATTAAGTTAAACGATGCATAGAGTTCATTTTTTCTTGTAATTTACTGCTTTTATTCTAGTTTTCTGCTAATTTTGGACAAAAGATTACACAATACATTTAATCAGCTAAACATTTTCAGCATGAATGTTATACCCATTTTCTTTAATTTGCGAATGAAGCAAATGCAACTGCATGCAAATGGTGTACAATTTGTATTTGATATTTTTGGAGTAAATCTTGCACCCCATGTTATCTATAATGATTTTTTCACTTTGTGGAGGTAATTGAATAATACAAGAAAGGATAGAAAACTAGTCTAAATATTAGTTTATACAGTGTGTTCACGAAGAGTGAGATTGATTTTTCTGACAATTGCAGACAATATTTTGTTAAGTTATGTACTCAAGTGAAGCTTTATTTACAGACAAATCCTCGTCAAACTATTTAGATGGCCAAATCACTTTACTTCTGTCCAATAATCCTATATTGTTCATTGCTTTGGCACTCTCTTTTTCCTGTATTTAATCGAAGTCCTCTCCCTCGGGTATTTCAATATAAGACCCATACATGTGATAAGTTGAAGACCACAAAACTGTACACAAAACTGGAATTTGGGTGAAAAAACTGTACACTGCCCATTAAAAAACGGTACAAAAAACGGTACAAAATATCGCTTAAATTCTTTTGATAAAGCACCTTATTTCTAAACCAACAAATGTATATTGTCGAAAATGCCTTATTTTAAATGTTTTGATAAAGTTTTCTATGCTTTAAAATTTCATATTGTGTTTTATAATCACAATTTTTTCACGAATCATATGAATTGAGCAAGTATAGATGATAGTTTGTTTACCAACTTTATATAGTACAATGTGAGAGCCGGTGTCTCCAATTTACATCTTGTTCATGAATGTATTACTGATATATACACCATCAATGTAAATAACATCAGCAAATGCAACCTTACATAAATTTCTGCACATAAAAAATCCTTTATTTCAGCGTAAGCATGATAATAAACATGTTTATTCATCGTATACATTATGTACGGAGAGCTGGTTCAGATTCATGTATATTTCTAAAGTTGGCTAAAAGTTTTTCGATCAAGTTACGAAATATTTTAAAACAGTTATAATTAAACATCTTTAAAAACAAAGCTACCTAAAAGAGCATTTTGATACGGATGATTATCCCAATTGGCAGTTCACACCTTCACACGCGACGGTTTGTGTACTCTACACAAGTATCAGTAGGTCACGTGTCAAACACAGGTGATGTTTTCCAGTGTCTCGCGAGCGAGAATGAGAGGAAAATGGCGGCATTTAGCGAGAAATTCAAAAAACTGTACAAATTTTCATATTCCGTGAATTTTGGTGTCCCGCCGGTACACCGTGAAAGGGGTCGATAAAACGGTACATTTGGCGTACCGCCGGTACATATCACATGTATGAAGACCACATGCACCCATCATCAACTTTGATCAAATCACCAAAATGATTTTTTGTAACTTAACTATTGTCATTTTTATCATTTGATCATTTTTAGCACAATTTCAATATGTATGAGATATTTTCTGTGTTTTTTCTTTTTAATATTTTCTATATGTTCGAAAGGAAATTTTGCATTAAATGCACAATTAATTAACGTTCAGAAGGGACAAAAGGGCCACAGTTCTTGGGAAAATACTGAAATAGAAATTTACTTGTAATTAATGCACATCTAAACACTTTGTGGCCTAAATATTTCCTACAGTGATGAAATATTAAAAGGAGTTGTGCTGGCAAAAAACAGGACTGACTGACTGACTGATGGATGAGACGAAAACATTATACCAAATGCAATTTGCTCCACGGGTATAATAATAATACTAACAAAACTAGCATTTCATTTATTTACAACAGAAATTGATTGATACACAAAGTGCACTTTTGGTATATTTGAGATCTTTCTCTTCATATATAATTCATTTTGAAAAATTAACCCATTAGAGAAAACCCTTGAAGATAAACCTTTAAAGATTACTTTACAAAACACATCCTCATAGACATGCAATAACTTGCTGGATGTATAAAATTCACATTTAGCTACATTTCCTGTCAAAGTAGCTTATGCGTTTTCAAGATATTCTTAGCTTAAACAAGATACCATGGGCCTTTATATTTACATCTTAAATTCAATTCTTCTGTAATTGGTGCATATGGGCCTTGCTTTTATGTCAGTATCGATACACTGCAATAATTGGTCATGTTTGTCAGGTACCATATCTATCATCTTCCCCATCCCTTACGAAAACAAATATTAAGGACAATTTTGCAACATTCACTTTTCCTTCATAATACAAAGACAAAACTCCATATTTTCCAATTGCCCTAGGTTATACAATTCCACTCTCAAAGGCTTGCTACTTGTAACTCCTTAATATAGATTAACTTGGGCTTAAACACAAAAAATAAATGCTCAGTAATTTTCCAAATCTATGGAGTATTACTTGATCTCTTCTGAATAAGTCTGACTAAAAATAAAAACTTCCCTAATACTTCCTTTAAGTGCCATTTCTAATATTGTTAGCTCATTTGCTTGACCAATGTGAAAATGCATTTTCTAAAGTTAAACTTTTTCTTCCCTGTAGATTTGATGGGTTTTCACACAACGCTTTCATCATATCCTCCCACATTAAAGGAAGACATTGCTAATGATCAAAACAAGTGTATATGCTCCTTGCATTTGTCCAGCTGAATGGTTATCACAGATATAGGAGATGTCTTCGTTTTCAGGGAGCAAAGGGTCGTTATTTCGTCTCAAGAGGAAAGAAAAACAATAATTACATTGCTGAAAGGAATAGATGTCATAAACGCACCAAAACCCAAGCTCCATTCAATTTTGTTTTTCAATACATTCAGTCCCAGACAGAAAGTTTTATTGTTCTGCTCATTATTCATAGAAAACTGATTATAAATGACACTTAAATGCTACAAACTAAGTAGATTCACGAGTAATGGTAACAATATTGGCATCATATCCCTTAACAAATGGAAATTCAGGCTTTTAACGGCCCGTATAAACTAAAAGCATGCAACCCAGCAACTCTAGCATTGTTTCGACTACCATCATTTATTTGGTGAAGATATTCACCTCCGATAGTCCCATTACATTAGGATCGCAACGTTCTAGAATAGTATGATGTCTTGTTTAAGGTCTCACATCACTGCAACACTTAACACTACAAAAAGGACAATCTTTAATTCAATGTAATCTAGTGACACATCACATCCACACAAATCAAATCAAACAAATGAACTGAACAATTGTGGAACATGGTAAACAGGGTTTTTTTTTCTCTTGCAGGTTAAATTATTGCAAACATGTAATCACACTCAAATTAACAGCTAGCAGACCATGCTATCAATTTCAACTTCCCAAGAAATAACCAGCTTGCATTCCAATCATCAATAATTTAAAAAGACAATTCCTCCTATTTTTAAAACAATTCCTTCACTTACTATTTGATGTCTGTTCCTTTGCATAATGTCATAAACATTTAGGCTAATAATTCTTTGAAACTTGTATGTTTATTAATAAGTAAAATTTGTGAAAGTTATATTTTTGGTAGTGTTAATTTTCAAATTTGATATCCTTACATACTACAGTATATAATATGACAAATCAAATCTTCAAAATTAAATTACAATGAAATAACTTCTCTATATTATTTAACTAAATAAACAACAATGTACTACCGGTAGTATGTTAAAAACTTTGGTTAAAGAACAAATATTGATTAGCCTATCTCTTCCTCATGTTCAGACATAACCCTCTGGAGCTATTTCTTTAAACAATTTATATAAACCTGGAATTATTATACGAGTCTGCGTACTTGAAGCTGGCATTTTTATCTCATTCAAAATAAAAGACAATAAATGTAACTTGGTCAAAGTTGTTTCAAAATGATTATAAGACAAATATTACAGGGCAATATTTCATAAGTGCAATTCATGTCTGATTAAGTCTAACATATATCTAGCACTATAAAGTACGGTCATTATACTTCCAGAACTTTTGTTTCTTGACGGGTAAAGTTGTTTTTTTCATTGCTCAATGAGTACGAATCACCAAGTGACTTCAGTCCTTAAATACCCTTCGGGAATAGAAAAGGTTTTTATGCAAATTTGGATCATCACCTTCTGTAAATCCTAATTTGCTTCTCATCCCAGTCTCCTTCAGGCTAAACACTTGCATTAATTATGTCTAAGTGTAGGAAAAAAAATTAGACCATTATCAGTTGAGGAATTATTAACTCTATAAGTAAAAATGTCTGAAAGGGCTAAAGGTTACTTCAGCCTGCACATTCTCTGCATGTTGTATATTAAGCTGACATCCTATGTATGTTGTATATCTCTGCATGTTGTATATTAAGCTGACATTCTATGCATGTTGCACATCTATCTGATATTCTATGTATGTTGTACATTAATCTCAGGGCTCCAAGTCACACTAACTATTTAGTCGCTAAATGGTGACCAAAATTTATTTCTGGTCGCCATTTCAAATTTTTGGTCGCCATCAAGAAATATTCCACTTGCCATGGTAAAAGCAGTTTTTTAATGACAAGGGTTATTATGAAATAAGGAATGAACTCTTGTATACCGTCTGTATTTATATCATTATTATTAACAAGGACTATTTATTAGACCTGATCATGTTATGCTTGGTGATCAGAAATTGTCTCACACAAAAACATGCCTTTACTTTTCTCGTGCATTATGACACTCTCGCGCTCGTGAGAAGTACATCAAGTTGTAGCAAAATCCCACATATTTGCCAAAGATGCATGTGGATAAAAAAAACTCACGGAGGTTTTAAAAAAAACATGTTCTCTTCTATGTAGGTTAACTACAAAATTCTTAATACCATATAAATACTGGGGATCTGTATTTGTTCAAATTATGTTGTTTACTTTTTTCTTTTTTCTTTTTGAGTGCTTTTATTATTATTTCCTTTCTTCGTTAATCCAAATTGCAATAATCTAAGTTTTCGTTTTCGCCATGCTGTCACTGCTTAATCTAAATCCTAATGACGCTTTTACATACTATGTAAGTTTATTTCTTCAAACATAACATTGACCGAGAGTTTAGTGAAATATTCTAAACTTCGATCCCAATCAGATAATAGACAATCGTAAGCCAGAAGCCAGAATCGTAAGCCAGAAGCCAGAATTTTCTCGGTCGCGAAAATGCGACATGCTCTTTATTTCTGGTCGCAAAATCAAATTTCTGGTCGCAAATGCGACCGTTTTAGTCGCAACTTGGAGCACTGTAATCTGGCATTCTATGTATGTTGTACATCTAGCTGACATTCTATGTATGTAGTACATCTATCTGACATTCTATGTATGTTGTACATTAATCTGACATTCTATGTATGCTGTACATCTAGCTGACATTCTATGTATGTAGTACATCTATCTGACATTCTATGTACGCTGTACATTAATCT
>WFKH01006014.1:20226123-20256314 GCA_016163765.1 Magallana hongkongensis | reverse complement strand
GGGTCATGATTTTCACAACTTTGAATCTACACTACCTGAGGATGCTTCCACATAAGTTTCAGCTTTGCTGGCCAAATAGTTCTTGGGAAGAAGATTTTAAAGATTTACTCTATATATTCCTTTGTCTAAATTCGACCCCCCATTGTGGCCCCATCCTACCACCAGGGGTCATGATTTTCACAACTTTGAATTTACACTACCTGAGGATGCTTCCACATAAGTTTCAGCTTTGCTCGCCATACAGTTTCTGAGAAGAAGATTTTTGAAGATTTACTCTATATATTCCTGAAGATTTACTCTATATATTCCTATGTTAAAATTCAAACCCTCATTGTGGCCCCACACTACCCCTGGAGGTTATGATTTTCACAACTTTGAATCTTCACTACCTGAGAATGCTTTCACATAAGCTTTCCTGGTCAAATGATTCTTGAGAAGAAGATTTTTAAAGATTTACTCTATATATTCCATTGTATAAATTCGACCCCCCATTGTGGCCCCATCCTACCCCTGGGGGTCATGATTTTCACAACTTTGAATCTACACTGCCTGAGGATGCTTCCACACAAGTTTCAGCTTTCCTGGCCAAATGGTTTCTGAGAAGAAGGTTTTTGAAAATTCTCAAAATATTTTAATAATTCCTAATTATCTCCCCTTGTAAAAGGGCATGGTCCTTAATTTTCACAACTTTGAATCCCCTTAGCCTAAGGATGCTTTATGCCAAGTTTGGTTGAAATTGGCCCAGTGGTTCTCGAGAAGATGTTGAAAATGTGAAAAGTTTACAGACGGACAGACAGATGGACAAACAGACAGACGACAGACAAAATGTGCTTGAGCTTTTCAGCTCAGGTGAGCTAAAAATCATTTCATGAATTTTAGCAACACTCATAAGCCTTCAAGTACAGCAACTCTCAATTTTACAAAAATATTGACGGGTACTTTATCGGAAACTATTCCTTGCTACCTAATATTGTTGGCGATTCTTTTCATGATCCAGATTGAAGATGATCATGATTTGAGCTACGATTCAACCCTGAAAATAAATCTATGTAGCCAAACATACCATATCGACACATCACAACTGAACCCACTGCACCTTGGTGTTTGTCTCTTTCAAGATTGATCCAGATCATCACCGTTAGGGGGGCACGATTAAATGCTACATGATGCACTTAGTAACGATGCAATGTGATGATATGATGATAATGAATAATTATGATTGAAATTGTCTTGATCATAGAAAATTGTTTGACAGTCTAAAAATTTTCTACGATTAACACGATTGCCACGACAGACATCAAGATCTGCTGAGATTTGTTGTAATTATACTACGATCACTCCATGATTAAGACCGCGACCTCAATCGCGCTGCAAATTATGATAGAACGCAGCATGAACCAACAAATGTATATGTTATTTTGGCATGAACCAACAAATGATTATGCTATTTCAAATGTTGCAATCAAATTTTACAAAGAGCAAGAGCCACGAAGCATCAAAAATTGCCCTATCATAAAAAATCACCATATTTTGGTGAAATATAGTGTGGAATCTTAGCTTTTCATAACTGTTTTTGTTTTTTCGTTATCTATAATACTTTTTGGTAAACGGAGTTTACAATATGGCACTGTTTTGATGAAAAGATGTAAAACAGAAGTCAATTTTGTTTAGTAACGTCATGAAATGATAAAACTACGCATGACTTGAATTTAATAAAATAAATAAAAACAGAATAAAATTATCTTGTAGACATTATAATTTATTTATAAAAAAATTTATTCATGAAAATACCATGAAAAGCTTATTTACAATAAAGTTTTTAAAAAAATACATTTAAATATGTCGGTGTCTTCACAGTTCTTTTTTCTGCAATTTAATACTGCATGAAGGAATGCTGATAATGTGCAGTGTATAACTGAGAATTAATTATTTAATTCTACCGATATAATAACAAATTATTAAAAATGAATATATAAATATGACAGAAATAGGGTAATTGAATTTAACAGAGATATATGTAATCTCGAATTTGATGCATTACTGTAACAGTATGTGTACATTATTCTGCATAATTATTTTACTCGTTTCAAGGCTTCGATATTTTCACCCAAACCTGGCCTTTTATAGCAGTTAGATGCCGGTGTTCAGTCACTGAAACATTCTGTTTTCCCATATTCCGTGCGTTCACCGTGCACACACATTGCGTTCACCGTGCGTTCACTTGCGTTCTCCGCTCCGCTCGCGCTCATTGTTCACAAAGCGCCCACCGTGCGTTCACAAAGCGTTCGCCTTGCGCTCAGCGTTCGTTCAGTGTTCACTTATTGTTCAGTCAGGTAATATTTTATTTAGGTTGATAACAATACGTACATGTAGTTTATTGTTATATTAACAATAACTCCCGGGGCACTTCGAATAAATCGTTCATCTTGCGTTCACATAGAGTTAACATATCGTTCACCGTGCGTTCACCGTTCACTTTGCGCTTGCCCTTCGGTTCACGCTCTGCATTCGCGCACCGTTCAAAAGCGCTCACCAAATTCCGCTCAGCGTGCGCTCACCATTTGTTTAGAGTGCAATCACCTTGCGCTCACCGTTCACTCACTGTTTAATGTTTAATGTGGGAAAATAGAACCGTTCAGCGACTGTGTACATATGTAATGGATATATGCCGAAAACAGTTATGTATGAAATAATTTAAAACAGTTTCGAGGCCCGTTAGGGCCGAGAACTGTCTGATATTTTTTCATACAGAAGTGTTTGAGGCATATATCGTACTTAAAACACTGCCATTGAATTTCATTGTTGATTTACCGGAGATAGCCCGATTTTAAAGGATACCAGTATTGTAGCCACTGGTAACGGTCTGATATTAAGAAGTTCAATAATATCGGACTGTCACAAGTAAAATTTTGGACTGCTGGAACAAAGGAATACATCACAGCAGTGTTTTAATGTTCATTAACTTAATGGGAAAAAAAAGTCAAAAAATATTTTTAATGAATTAATTATTCCTTATGAATGCCGTAACATAACGTCTATTTATTTACATTTCATTTTTTCTAGTGATATGCATGTCTTTTGAGAATTGTTATAAGTGATAAACCATCCGTTAATGTCTTGAGATCATATTTCAGAGAGAGAGAGAGAGAGAGAGAGAATGTGGGTTCACTATTTGGAAGCGAAGGTAGCTTACAATGAACATTTTTATAAAGCATTTGATTTTTCAAAGCCAAGCAGTAGCACATGAATAATGTCGTAAAATTGTCTTAAAAATCCGAATTCATAGCAAGCATGTAGAATTTGTGTTATAATATAATTATAGATTTGTAATAAACTCGGCCGGAAATCGACTGATTTTTTTAAGGGGGGTGAATAGAAACACATACCATTTCAAAACTCTCTGCACTCATCGTTGTGTTTTTTAAGAAAAGGGCCTGGTAATCTGAGTCCTTTTTATATGCCATACAAGGCAAACTTTAATTAGATTTAGCACGCATAAAATAATCGAAGAAATTTTATAGGCAAAAGTCACCGATGTACACACATTTGGGGTGATTTTTTATCTTATTGGACGAATAATCAACAAAGACATCACGATTAATATTAGACTGTTATATAGTGCACATGTTGATAATATATTCTAAGGTGTGTATACCAAAAGTCGTACGTCTTCATCGAAACGGACACGATCGATCTTACAATAAGGTCATTCCAAGTTTTTTCTATGTTAAGCGTCCGCGGACGGATTGGTTTTGAGATGTAAAAATAAATAAAAAACACAATGGTTGTTCATAAAATTAGATCGCTTTTTCATATGTCGGACTCGGGATCACTTTTTAAATTGGGATCGGAAATTAAATATTAATCATAACAACATTCAAAATGGAAACCATAGTGGTTATTTGTTATATTTGAATTTTTGTTACAAAATGAAGAAAATACTTCAAAATATTTAATAAATTTTATTTTGCTGAACCTTTAAAGATGTGTGTTTTTTCTGAGGTTTGTGGTTTTTTTTCCTTATAGAAAGATAGGTTTTTGAGTTTTGGGTGGACACTAAACAAAGAAAAAACTTGCAAAGGCCTAACTCTTACTGCATGTAACGGTTCACCGGAAATACATTGACCACGCGACGAATCAACAGGTGGCTGATAACGTAATGGCGAATGCATTGGCAAGATTTTTTTATGCAAGGGACGATAGCTTAATAATTAATTACAGCTGTACTTGGGAATAAAATAATAAAGTTATTTTGATGGAGTAAGTTAAGTTTATCATACTTATACATGTACATGTTCACACGTGATATCGACTGTCTCTCTCCCGTGGTATTCAGAAACACTTGTGTCACAAGTTTTAAAAAATCGCTTGCATCTTTCCTTTCGTTTAATGCATATAGGTGTTTGACAAAATAAACCCACCAACATCTAGCTACTTATAGATGCTATCGCTTATTCTACACAAAGGTAAAGGAATATTTACTTATTTGTTGCCATCAACGTACGTACAATGTTAACTTTGCCATTAATTTTTTTTTTTTGTTTGTTAACAACGTTAATGAATTTCATTATTTACTCCAATTAAATAATACCGTGGTACATAGAAATAATATTTTTAAAAATGCAGACTTTACTGGTAAGTTCTTTTAGCAAAATACTGAAAGCACTCAAGATTCCATGTACAGATTCAACTGACGTCGCAAACGTCAAACTATGACGTCATTGATGATGCACGATGTAAGCATGAATACACAGTATAAAATTACTAAATAAAACATGTTAAAGTTCAGTTTATATGCATTTCTTCCTCAAATATTAAATAAAATGATGATTTTGTAAATAATCACAAATAATTCTTTATCATTATTAATCAATTCATGCAGTTTCAATAAAAAAAAGCTAATAATTACCCTAAAATAGAGTGGTCTGCTTTATATTCTGTTACTGAAATTTTCAAAATTTGTAAAATACATATTGGCCACACTTGAGTACCTCTAAGAAATTTTGCAGGCAGATGCATTTCTGCAATATCTTTCAGTTTTAAAAGTTTCAAAGAGGTACTCAAGTGTGGCCACATTCAAATTCGGGAAACACTGCAGTAAAATCTACAATTTTCAGCTATTTTTAACGACCATGGTATGTTTGATGATGCGCATGTGCTAAACGGCGGAGCCGAGGTGAAAAAATTACATATGCATAGAAGCAGAATATTGTGCCCTACATTATAAGCAATTGCAATTTGTATTGTTTCAAACTTAAGTTTTGTGGAAATTTTAAGGCACATTTTGATGCTTCGTGGCTCTAGCTCTTTTTAAAATTTTATTTTGTGTATCATAATCACAATATACATTCAAAATGTAATAAAGAACATCAGAGTGAAAAACACTTAAAAGGACCTTAACCTCTGACTTCAAGATCATTGTTAATTCTTTATCCATCAAGCACTCTATGTGTTAAGTATAAAGCAGATAGGGTAAAGGGGAGAAAAGGTAAGTCTCGGAGAAAGATATATTACAGAGGTTTCCTTTGACCTTGGCATTTGCCATAGAATCTTGATTCAAGGTCACTGCACATCTCTACCTAAGTCTATGGATGGTCTTAGTGGTCAAAGCAATAGTTTTTTAAGCGATTTCAAAATGAGGGAGACAGTCTTGGACTGCATTACATGTGGATGACCTTAGGAATCCTTTATCACAGAATTTAATAGTCTAAAACACCTCAGTGTATAAAAAATTGATGAGCACCTTAAAACCACTAGCAACTTCAATTTATGCCAGTCCTTCTAAGAGTATTATTTGTATCTGTTTCATTTTGCCTTTATAATTTTTTCCATCATTTTGGTGGTTTTTCTGATTTAGCAAAGGCAATTTTGTGATTAATTGCAAAATTTCTATGTAAATTTCTACAATATGTCCCTTAGAATGAACAAATGAAATAATCCTGCACTAAATGTTCTTGGCCTTATGACTTTGCAATACATGTATCTTTAATTTATATTTTGGATTACTCTAAAACATTCCACATACTCAAAACATATCAAATTCACACCAACATTGATCAACCCAGTTCCTATTTTCCCCTTCAATTTTTGTACACATAAATTGTGCTCTCCATCAAAACTATCTCATGAATTTTCATGGTTAAACAGAACTTGGGGGAAACACTGCACAATTAGGATGGAGAGTGAATGACGTATGCAATTGTGGGATTGCACAGGAATGCTAAGAAAACATTAAGATTTAAAATCAGCTTATAGAAACATGTCACTCCTCATTATCTTCAGCCTTCCTTAACCAATTCTAGAGATTAATGGAATAATTCCAAAAGCTGGTGCAAGTACTTAACTTCGCTGGCCTGTCTTCCTAATTTTGTCATATTTCTTCATTTGTTGATGTATAAATTAATAGATCTAAAATCCTAATTCCCATTAAACAAAATATTTTAGAATGAAAGAAAAAGTGAGCAAGCTCACATACCCCACACTCACCTATTACTTGACAATTATACACATAATGAATGGCAATGTATGCAATAAATACACAAAATAATTTAATAAAGGGCATAACTTGAAAAAAAAAAACTTCCTGCAAATCCTTTGTCTTTAACAACTAAAACCATTCTAAGTTCAAAAGGGCTGAAATTTCCAGAAAAATAAAGAAATCGGAATTTCCTGGTAATATGCACATCTACACATTGTGTCCTAAATGCCTACAAAGTTTCACTAAATTCCATGCAGTGGTTTAAGAGGAGATTTACTATATTCCATGCAGCAGTTTAAGAGGAGTTGCGCTTATTGTGCTTGCGTTTACAAACTGTTCATTACTATATTCAACATAGGGCCAAAATTCTAATTTCAAAAGGGTCGAAATTCCCAGAAAAATAATGGAATCGGAATATCCTGGTAACATGCACATCTAAACATTGTATCCTAATATACATTTATTGCATGATAGTGAGGGAAATATGAAGATTTATTTCCCCAAGAAAAATTGTATTTCCTGAGGGCTTCGCCCGAGGGATTTATCTGGGGGAATAAACCTTCATATTTCCCAAACATTCATGCAATAAAAGTTTCATCATACCGAACAACATATGATTATACAAAATACATCGATTTCAAATAATTTTTCGACTTGTCGAAAGCAATAACGTTGTGATTGTTTGGGGGGTTTTTATTCGAATCAAATATAGTAAAATTGGTTTTTGTGATATAAAGAGAATTTAAATGATTAAATATTTTTGATTTAATCATATTTGTAAACATTGTATGCTCATAATGGATTTTTTATATTTTTCGAATGAAAAATCCCAAATTTCCGAAGAGGTGAGACACGATATTTATTACCCGAAGACACGACGTTTTGTTCGCCCTGTCACACTCTCTAGACCAATCAGATGACGCGTTATATAGAATAATCATATTGAGGTTAATAGAATCATTCATTATAATGAGTGTGGGATAGTGAAATTCCACCGAGGGGACAACATTCACGGTCTAGGACGAGGCTGTGCCGAGTCCTAGACGGTGAATATTGGACCCAAGGTGGAATTTCACTATCCCACACAAGAATATAATGAATGGTTATTTTTCTTGCATTATTTTACATTAAAAAATGATGTCTGACAACTCTCTGTTATGACGTTCAAAAGATTACTTTCGGTTTATCCCTCCGCGTGCTTCAAATAGTGCAAGTCAAAATGAGAGCATACGACAGTTTTTTCAATCAAAATATGATAAATTGTAATTAATTAAGCAAAACAATTACTCAATGGATAATCTCAATCTATCATTTTGCATTTCCCTACAGCAGACGTTTTTTTGTGTTTTAAAGCGGCATAGTAATACACAGTGTAAGACAGAAAAATCTCACACTGCTGTCTCACACTGGACAAACCGATCTCACACCGATGATAATGCGAGAAATAATACCTTTTGTTGCATGGGGTATAATAAAGTTTCAATGGAAAAGGCAGTTTTCATAACTTTTGTTTCCTAATTTATTTTTATGCATTTATAGAATATTTTTTCCCAAACTACAATATATGTATATTTAGTAATTAAAATAAAATACCTATTAAAAAAAAATGATAACAATCCTTTACACTTACTGTATTTGGTCTGGTCAACAAGTGAACAATTATAGTTCAAAACTGGACTATCAATAATTTAAACTATTTAAAGATTCCAATTAAAAATTAAGTTAGCATATGCCTGCAACTGCATGTAAGGAGTTATCAGGTTCTTGAGTTTCCTTACATTTTGAATCCTTTTGAGAGGTCAACATGAGACCCATGGACCACATGAACATCAGTTCTTAAGTCAGACCTAGTATGCCTTAAATTTTTTTTTTATATAAAACTATTAAAGCAGGTGTGAGGGGGCAAATAGGAAAAATGAACATACCCTATAATATAATGCTTGCATTATAAAGGCACAATTGGCAATATCTTTATATCTTTTTGTGGAAAGTCACTTAATTTTGAACAAATGACCTTTGGTCAAAATCATGACACATGCCTCTGGTCATAACCAATTGAATGAAATTGGAAATTTCTATGTTTCTTAATTCAAAAGAAGAACTACTTGATCACTGAATTAATATTAGGTTTTTTCTGGAATATGATTACCTGATATTTTGTTTTGAATAATTTTATAATCTTATTTGAAATTGAATTTGAAAATGAACATTTTTGCCTTGGTTTTGACAGCTGTTGAATGAACAACAGTTTTCAGTAAAAAAAAAAAAAAAAAAAAAAAAAATAATAAAAATAGGATAAATCCACTCAGCAGATAAGAAACAAGAGGCCCACAGGCCTTGATGGTCACATGAGTACCACAGACCAACAGCAATAGGTTACCCGAGTGACTCAAGTGACCATAAAAATATACATTCACTATATGGCCATATTTATCAACCCCCTCCCCCCCCCAAACCACCTCAAATAAAAAGTCTGAACCCTTGCCCCATGATCATTGAATTTCACAATTGAAGAAGAAGACGTTATGGACATAATAACAATGCATTTATTTATCCCAAATGACTTTGAAAGTACAGAAGAAAATATTTATAAAATATCATACATTTTAACTATGTGGCCACATTGGCTCTACCCAAGGGTCTGAACCACTGACCCTGGGGTCATGAATTTCACAATTTAGGTAGAGGGCTTCAAGGACATCATAACCATGCATACAGTTTATCTCCCCCTGCTGTGGAAGCTAGTAGAGAAGAAGATTTTCTAAGATTAAATACATTTTTATTTTATGCATATTGGCCCTCCCCAAGGGCCTTAACCCCTGACCTAGGGGTCTTGAATTTCACAATTTTGGGAGAGGGCTTCATGAACATTATAATCATGCATTCAGTTTTTCTCCCACTACAGTGGAAGTGAAGAAAAAGATTTTCTAAGATTTAATATTTTCCAGCAATGCGAATTTTTCACCTCTACATGAATCCTCCTCATTTTCTCTTTATTAAACATGTGCTGAGCAATTTAGAGTACAATTACCAATATTGGAGAAAAACTTACAATTTAAAAATAAGCATGCAGTAAATTTCAGATACCCTGAGATTAAAAGCGTGATCTACAATTTTGAATCATGATGCTTTATTTAGTCCATTGAGCCGTTCATATATAGGCAATTGAATTTTGAAGGACACAAGCTTTACCCAATCTCTCATAGGAAAGGCATGCAGACACCAATAAAAAGATCCTGAAAATGTTATACCACATATAGCACAGCCTTTTGTTTCTATATATTTAATATAAGGATCATTAAAGCAGTTCTAAGAATTTGAAACTGTGGTAGCATCAAATAGTTTAATCAAATGACTTTATCAAATACACGGAAAACACCGATTTTATTCCCAAATTATTTACTACATGTAATTTTCTATCACAAACTTTGACATTACCGCAAGATATCTTAATACTACACATACAATGATATTTTAATTCTTCACATATAAAGATTCCAAGCACTAATCTAATCATATACAATCATTACTAACTCCGATATTAATCAACTACATACCTGTAGGTAAGACTGGGGACTTTCCTTTTGATGCATCATTTTTTCCTGACACACTTTTTATTTCCTTACTGTTAACAATGCCAACTTCTTCTGGGTCCTCTGGAAATTGACACATTGTTTTAGCCATTAAACTAATTGTCACATGTAAAGTAAAGACAATTAACTTCCAAATACTCATGTTGCCGCAACAAACTCCAGGAGAAAATCAAATGACTCTACAAACTGTTTGTTTTCAAGTTCTAAAACAAAGTTAAAAACATGCTCTCTAGAATAAAAGATATGAGACTACTTATCCTGAATTCAAGAGAAAGCTATGGAATTATACTAAAAAAGTGTCAAAGGGCAATTTTCTTTGTTGATTGTTAATGAAGCAACAGTTTCATCTGGTTGTCATTGTGAGAGCCTGCTCGATCTATAAATCCACACTATTAACACAAAGTAAAACAAGAAGTCCCTTGGAGATGGAAAAGTCATTGCATCATTGCAACATTTCATAGAGAGCAGTCACTAGTGAAAACTGCCGCACAATAACTCCATGTAACCAATGTCCCATTTATATTTCCTCTCAAATTTTGTTTTCTTGAAATAATCAATAACTGAATTATATGTCCATCCGTTGGAACAGTCAGATGACCATATCTGTCCCTGTCAGATGTCAAATCATTACAAAACTTCAGGAAAACCTCAAATTGGATGAAACATGTCAAATACAAAACTTCTTAAAGCTACTGAAGTTGCTAATCTGTTACATGATCAATAGTATAGAGCCAGATTGACAATAGAAGGGTTTATCTGACGGTCCCGCTATCTGTTGGTCTTAACAATTGACAGTAGTAGTGTATTTCAGCAGAAAATCTACCAATGATCATCTGTCGCTTTAAATTATTTATGCTTTAACTATTGTCCAAACTGTGTCAATTTTCAGGAAGAGAAACTCTTCATTATTGTTAATGAGCATACAACTTACTTTACTCCATTTAAACATTGCAACGTGTATCTGTCAAAACTGATTACAACATATCTACAATGGATTTTTTTAGTTCACTTTTTCCTCAAAACATTTTCAGGAAATGTATATTTAACATGAGGAAATGCATGTCAGAATTTCACCAATCATTTACATAGAGTTCTAGCTACCTTTTTACTATACAGTGATGTCAGGACTGACCCAGTTTCCTTCAAGTCCAGCTGGCATTTCATACTTATGATATTTACCTATAAAAGTACAAAAGAGAACTTTTCATAAAATCTTCAAAAATATCCCATAAATTACTCCATTGGTTTTATCATTCATGTATATCAGGTAAAAATCATACAACAGAAAATTGAAAATTCATTTTAAAACCAATCCAATTACAGAACAATTTTGAAGAAAAAATAATTTTGGTGATTTATTTCATCAGACATGTCAAATGTAATCCACTCATGTATGTTTTTAAAAATACGTATACTTTGGTCAGAATATATAAAACTCTTATTAAACTCAATTTTCTGAACAGAGTAAATCATTGGGCCAAATTACCAGGAACCTAAGTAATAAACTGAATGAAATTGGCCATCTAGTATTAAGAAAAGGGTTTAATCATATCAAATTTACAAACAAGTGAAAAGCTGTCAATGTGACAGCAAACCGGGTTTTCTTTTATGTGAACTGTATCCATAATCCATGTCAACCCTGAATTGATAAACACTACCTACTGTATCCAAAGAAATGGAGTACCCATATGCATTATTTTGCAAAAAAAATGACTAAGTTCAAAAACTGGTATTTTTTTCATAAATTATCAGAAATCAAAATCCAAGCAATATGCACACCTCTGATATATGTACAATTGATCTGCAAAAGAACAACTTCCTATCTTGAAAACTGTAGGAGGAGTTATCCGTACAATAAGGGTACCTTTTTGGCAGCCACCAACCCGCCCACCCGCCTTTTTCACCATTTCAATAACCGGATTTTTCCGTTGGAAAACCTGGTTAAAAATGGACAATGGATGACACAGACAGATCCCAATCACTCACCTGAGTGACTCCAGTGACCCAAAATATGCCGAATGTTCAAGCGCATCTTTCAAGAGTAAAAACTACATACCTAAACAAAGAGAGTGTTAAAAGAGCTAGAGCCACGAAGCATCAAAATGTGCCCTATTATAAAAATTCACCATATTTTGGTGAAATGTAGTGTAGAATCTACGCTTTTCATAACTGTTTTTCTTTTTTCGATATCTATAATACTTTTTCAAAAACAGAGTTTACAATATGGCACTGTTTTGATGAAAAAATGTAAACCAGACGTCATTTTTGTTAAGTAACGTCATGAAATGATAAAACTACGCATGACTTGAATTTAATAAAATAAACAAAAACAACAAACCTGTAGACATTATAATTAATTTATGAAAATAAATTTATTGATGAAAATACCATGAATAGCTTATTTACAATAAAGTTTTTAAAAAATACAGGGACCAGTGCTAAAGGTCAATATAACGGCGGTACATTTAAATATGTCGGTGTCTTCAAAGTTCTTTTTCTGCAATTTGAAACTGCATGAATTTAAGTAATGCTGATGATGCGCAGTGTATAACTGAGGATTAATTAAATTACTTGTTTCAAGGCTTCGATATTTTCACTCAAACCATTTTATAGCCGGGGTTCAGTCCCTGAAACGTTCTATTTTCCCATTTTTTTTGTGCGTTCACCGTGCGCTCACTGTGCGTTCACTTGCGCTCTCCGCTCCGTTCACGCCCATCGTTCACAAAGCCCTCACCGTGCGTTCACAAAGCGTTCGCCTTGCGCTCACCGATCATTCAGTGTTCACTTATTGTTCAGTCACATAATATGATAACAATACATACATGTAGTTTATTGTTATTAATACCTGATTACCAACGAAACACAATGTAACAATAACTCCCGGGGCACTCCGAATAAATCGTTCATCTTGCAATCATTAAGAAGCTCACTAATATCGGACTGTCAAAGGTAAAATTTTTGACTGTTGGAACAAAGAAATGACATAACATCAGTGTTTTAATGTGCATTAATTAAAAAAATATTGATTTCTAAAAAAATATTTTTATGAATTAATTATTCCTTATGAATTAATTATGCCTTATACATGCGGTAACAACATAACATCGATCGAGAGAGAGAGAGAGAGAGAGAGAGAGAGAGAGAGAGAGAGAGGTCATTATTGTGAGATAGGTTACAATGAACATTTTTATAAAATATTTAATTTTTCAAAGCCAAGCAGTAGCACATGAATAATGTCGTAAAATTGTCTTGAAAAGCCGAATTCATAGCAAGCATGTAGAATTTGTGTTAAAATATATAAATTTTTAATGAACTCGGCCGTAAATCGATTGATTTAATTTTTAGATGGGGGGGGGGGGGTGAATAGAAACAAAACAAAATCTCGCTGCACTCATCGTTGTTTTTTTTTTTTTTAAAGAAAAGGCCCGGCAATCTGAATCCTTTTTACATACCATACAAGGCAAACTGTAATTAGATTTAGTACGCATAAAATAATCGACGAAAATTTCAATCGAGAATTTTATAAGGCAAAAGACCTGATGTACACACATTTAGGGTGTTTTTTTTTAATTTTATTGAACGAATTATCCAACAAAGACATCACAATTAGGATTAGCTATCTATAATATAGTGCACATGCTGGTAATTTATTATAAATTGTGAATACCAAAAGTCGTCTTAATCGAAACGTACACGATCGATCTTACAATATGCATGTTACAGTTCACCGGAAATACATTGATCACGCGACGAATCATAACGTAATGACGAATGCATTGGCAAGATTTTTTATGCAAGGGACGATGGTTTAATTATAAAATATTCAATTACAGCTGTACTTGGAAATTAAATTATCAAGTTGTTTGACGGCATACGTTAAGCTTATCATACATGTACACATGTTTACACGTGATATCGACTGTCTTTCTCCCGTGATATTCAGAAACACTTGTGTAACAAGTTTTAAAAAATCGCTTGCATCTTTCCTTTGGTTTTTTTTATGCATTTAACTGTTTGACGAAAAAAAAACCCCACAACTATAGCTACATGCTATCGCTTATTTTACACAAAGGTATAGGAATATTTACTTATTTGTCGCCATCAATGTACGTAACGTTACAATGTTAACCGCCTTTAATTTTTTTCTATTTGTTAGCATGTTCAAGTATATCATATTCTACTGCAATTGAATAATACCGTGGTACATAGAAATAATGTTTTAAAAATTGCAGACTTAAATGGTAAGTTCTATTAGCAAAATACTGAAAGAACTCAAGATTCCTTGTACAGATTCAACTGACGTCGCAAACGTCAAGCTATGACGTTATTGATGATGTACGATATAAGAATGAATACACAGTATAAAATTACTAGATAGAACACACTAATGTTCAGTTTATATGCATTTCTACCACAAATACTGAATAAAATGATGATTTTGTAAATATTTACAAATAATTCTTTATCATTATTAATCAATTTCTGCTATTTCAATTAAAATTAAGCAAATAATTACCTTAAAACAGAATGGTCTGTTTTATTTTCTGTTACTAAAATTTTCAAAAATTGTAAAATACATATTGGCCACACTTGAGTACCTCTAAGAAATTTTGCAGGCAGATGCATTTATGCAATATCTCTCAGTTTTAAAAGTTTCAAAGAGGTACTCAAGTGTGGCCACATTCAAATTTGGGAAATACTGCAGTAAAATCTACATTTTTCAGCCATTTTTAACGGCCATGGCATGTTTGATGATGCGCATGTGCTAAACGGTGGGGCCGAGGTGAAAAAATTACACATGTATAGAAGCAGAAGACTGTGCCCTACATTATAAGTAATTACAATTTGTATTGTTTCAAACTTGAGTTTTGTGAAAATTTTAAGGCACATTTTGATGCTTCGTGGCTCTAGCTCTTTAAAGCATCAATCTGTAATTAATAGTTGCTGAGAAAAATGCAACAGAAGTAACAGACAGAATGAATTAATTCAAACAACTATGTCAATTGGTAATGGTAACTTAAAGCTAAACACCACTCGTAAATAGGCACCGTCACACAGGTACCTGGTATATAAACCCTCCGATTTCGTTACACCCAATTGCACACCTGAAACTCGTGGCCGACGTGTAGTAT
Organism: Magallana hongkongensis; assembly: GCA_016163765.1. NCBI lineage: Eukaryota > Metazoa > Mollusca > Bivalvia > Ostreida > Ostreidae > Magallana > Magallana hongkongensis. Next base: position 20,241,111 of record WFKH01006014.1, on the reverse strand, counting down.
TCCTTTCGTGGTCTTTGGATTTTATGCATTTATTTCTTATTCTATGTGCATATTCTGTTTGTAAATAATGCATTGACCATTTAATTTGATGTTAGTATTCTCCTGGCTTAAAAAAAGTGCGTAAAATTTGATAATTTCATCGCGACCGAGTAACACGGCGAGGCGAGATGTACGTCCACACAGGTGAGACCTCTACAGCGAAGTACTTTGAACTGTTTAGAGGTCTGCGCTTTATGTAGGGGTTGTAGGGACAGTAGTGATGAAAGAGAAACATGGCGGACAGTGCCTATTTACGAGCGGTGTTCAGCTTTAAAAACAATTCTTTGAAAAGATGCAAATTTCATTATTTTTCACCTCTTGGAGAATCAAAATTAGCTTGCTATATACTGTAAATGTCTTTAATTCCATGTGTCTAAATTAATTTCATGATTTCCTGTGTTAGAACCTTTCACAGTGTGATAATCGATTTCATTATAAAGTAAATAATCATGATTATAAAAAATTTTCATGAGTAATGAACATGCAACCATGCATTTACATTATTTTTCTTTGGATTCAAGTTAAGTTACTGTATTAATCTAAATGCTATGAGAAAAATAATTAAGGCCATATAAAGTTAATATTTAGATTCTCATCCTGATTTGCAAAAAATATGGGGCGGGTGGGCGGATTTTATTTATTATTTTTTATTTCTATAAAAACACTTTTTTCACCGTTCATGTTCTAGAAATAACAACTGCTCTATTCTTTTAAGTTGTTAATGCTAATATGAGTACACAAACCCACATGTAGTCTTTTAATTCCATTTTATTTTGACTTAACTGGTAATGCATGAAGACATTTGTATCCTTATAATAATAAACATGACTTAAAACAAACGGTAATCCACATGTTTAAGCAGCCATTAAAATGTTTTGAATTTTTTGAATACCGAGCCCGATTTTTTTTCTCGATTTTTTTTTTCACACATTTTTTTTTTCAATATAAAATAAAATGCATTGGGGCGGGCGATTTTCAGAGGGGCGGGCGGGGATGAGAATCTAAAAATTAATTTTATGTGGCCTAAAGTATTTTGTCAAATATACATGTAATACGCATTGGTCTATAATGCGCACCTGACATTTTGGGCCTAAAAATAACGGACGAAACATAGTCTTGGGACTCTATCAATTTTTAAAAATAAACTGCTCAATATGAATACCAATCGCAGACAACATGGGTATAAAGGATGTTTATAGAGATGTCCAAGATAATTTAAGACAAAAAGTGACAATTAGCACACGTGTTCACAACAATGGCTTTGATAGGGATGCAGAGGGTGTTAAAAGATAAAGGTGAAACGAATTCTGTTATACTTAGTTGTTTAATTACATTAATAAATTGTAGAAAATCATACATAATATTCATGCTAATTATTTTAACTGATTTTGAAAGTATTATGATTATGATAAGCAAGTGGAAACTTAGGCCCCAATAATGCGCATCTATTAATAACATCTGTAATGGTGGCCTACACGGAGATGGTGAATACACAGCTCAATATTCACAGTGGCTAAATGTTCTCGGAAAACATAGTGAAATTAAAAACACCGTAATGTTTTCCACTAAACAGTATCTGTAAATTCGTAATAACCGAATTTGTTAAAACTGTAAAATTTTACAAGGATTTGTAAAGAATTTTGCAAAGGTCTCTACAAAACTTCATTATATCCAAGATTTCGTTAAATCCATGTTCATACTAAGTGAGTTTTACTGTACATAATTGATGAGATTATATCACGAAAGTGTGCAGGTGCCAATTTGGAATAGAGCATGAATGATCTACGAGAACAAGAAAAATTCATCGAGTTTGCCCAATTACAGATAGCATATGCGAAACTGACAGTGGGTATCCGAAAACAAGTCATGCATAGGGAGAGTTCACCATGCATCATGTATGCATACATGTAAACCTTAGATCAGACCATTCTAGTTGAAAATATACAAAATTAGAAAATTAACAATATAACGACGCAGACGTTAGTTTGTATCAATAAATGTGCTTTAATAAAGAAGTAAACTTCGATCAAAATACAAAAACTTCTATAAATGTAGACTATTAACTTCCTTGGGAAACATACATGTACGTGTACATATATAGTTAAAGGGTCTATATTAGCAATAATTTTCGTAATAAAGTCTCAGCTACATCAGTAGCTTAAGCAATTAATTTTAGTATAAAGAATGGAAACATAAAATGAGAAATAACTTGGAATAATGCAAATCAAATCAAATCTTTTTATGACCTTCTGAAGTATCATCAAATAAATATAGGAATCTATCATTGTTCTAAATTGAAAAGAACATGGGTATGCTAGTGTTAATGTAACAAATAAATGACTTTAAAATCTTTTTTATTTGTTCTGCATGTGTTTTGGGATTTTGCTGGTCTTTCGTCTCTAATAAATACTGGTAGTAATAATGGTTTTCAGCCATTAAATTTAAAGTGGTATTGCTTACATCAATTGACACAATGGTCAGTCTTCTTTTATAAATCAAATTGAAATTAAACTGTATAATATATACTGGGAATAAATCAACTCAAAAGCAATATGATCCCTGTGAATCTTTCTCCATACATAGACAGATTTAGCCCAGCTTATCATTAACATACAAAGGATGAATCCAAATACAATCCAAATAAGTTGCGTGGTTTAATAAAACACAAAAAAGTTGATAAATCTTGTCATCATTAGGTTTGTACAATATACCTTTAGAAAAGAAGCTAGCTAGGTCATAACATTTACGGTATCACTCCAATTTCAGATAAAGGAATTGCTCTAGAGTGCTTGACAATTGGAATTAATACTTTTAAAGCATTTACTCATCAAAATGACACTTGTTCCTGTGAGAAATAAGAGCAAAGGAACATGCATTATTAATCAAACTATTTCTTTATACTGTAAATTTCACTAAATCCACAAAAATTAATGCTTCGAAATTTCAATGAAACCACAGTTTATTGCTCTTATTCCAGGCGTTATAATTCATGTACTTCAATGCATGAGCACACCAAGTAGTCATGGGGAGGATACCATGCATAACTATAATACGAATTCTCTCTAAACTTATTATTATGAATTGGTAAATGGATATGATGTATCATGGATTTATAAGGAAGTAAGCAGTAATGTTCCCTCTTGTGTACAAGCAAATCGCCAAGAAGAATGATCATAAGATATAGGCTTGAACATGCAGCAGTGGACTACATATATGTATAAGCAAATTGCTGAGAAGGATGATCATATAAGATATAGACTTAAACATGCAGCAGTGGACTACATAATGTATAAGCAAATTGCCGAGAAGGATGATCATAGAGCTTGTTTCAAAATACCGTCGATTTTCCCACTTGGTGACAGCCAATGTTTACATCAGCCGCTCACTAGACTCAGTCGGCCGGCAACTTCGCCGGCATCAAAAGCATGCCGCCGCCACAACAACGCATGTGGTTGAAACAGTGCAATAGCACTAGAGAAAGTACACTGCAGGTCAAAAAACAATTATTTTGCTTATTTATTCTAATATTTGGTATTATTTTTATGCATATTTGGAATGACTTTATAAAAATGTAGCTTAAACACGTGCACGCGAGAGAGAGAGAAAGAGAAAGAGCGAGAGATAACACATGCGGTTGAAACGTGCAACTGCATTAAAAATAGTGTACTGCAGATCAAAAAACAACTAATTTTCTTATATATACTAATATTTGAAATTATTCCTATGTTTAGAATGACTTTATTCAAATATACCGGTATGTCAAGAGAGAGAGAGAGAGCTTAGCTGGCTAAGCGAAATAGGGCTTCATCAGGCCCTGCCGTACGACACCAACTTTTCTGGAGTCAATACTCAGCCTCAAGTCTGAGTATTGATCTCAAATTTATGAATTTTTTAAAAAAAATTGAGTTGGAGAATGAGTTGAGGGTTTATAAGATTTTGGTGACGGTGGAGCCAGATTTTCAAAAAAGTTTCTCTTACTTTTCTTCTTTTAATAGCACGCTGAATATTCTATGTTTTTAATTAAAGTTGCAGCCGATTGTGCTACATGTAATTAGGATGCACCATTAAGTATCGACATCTTTCTGGGTTTACCCCTGAACCCCATACAGGTCAGTGAACTACGTACTTGTGTGTAAGCTTTGCTGTAACATCTTTGCTGATGAAAAATGTTGACTGACCCTTGGCCAATCAGACCGTAGCAGGCGAAGTTAAGACATTTACCGCTCATGACTTGAATGAGAGAGAGAAGAGAGAGTAAGAAAGTAAATTTATCAATACAATTCAAACATGTAAATAATCTGTGACCTACGGTGTTCAGGAAATCAATATATAAACAACATTTGTCAGTAAACGAATGTATATATGCTTGCATGCATATGTGAATGAATACTTAAAAACAGTCCTTCTTTTAAAAGTCATGTAGAATTATCGTTAAGATAGCGGCATTTCTTTGATGCCAGCAAAGCAACCCAGCCAGCTCTAATGCGGTCACACTGCGTGGGAGTTTTGGCGGCATGTCTTTGATGCTGGCGAAGCGACGGGCATCTGGATTTAGCGAGCTGCTGACGAAAGCAAGACTGTCACCAAGTGGGAAAATCGACAGTATTTTGAAACGAGCTCTAAGATATATAGGCTTGAACATAGTGATTCAGCGATAGTCGCCGATGATCGAAAAATCGTCGTTAGACTGCTACCGATGCCGACAATCGATAGCTGAAAGCTGACATCGATAGTCGGTGAATGTTTGACAAAAAATTGAACTCGCGGTAAACAAATCCGTTTTGTGCCGGTTTTAAACATTTTTTAATTTCCGTAAAAAACGATAACTCTAAATAAAGTTCAAAGTAATAAAAATGGCTGAGTATAGCGAGCAGGACACAATGACAGAGCCTCAGATATACCCTTATCCCGGGGCAACCCGCTCGGTTGTATGGAAGTATTTTGGCTTCAAGAAAAAAGAAGGTCCACCAAGTAAACAGAATTTAGATATGGCGGTGGTAATCTACAAACTTTGCAGAAAATCGTATGTCAATAAAGGTAAACAGAAAAATGACAGTTTCGCGCCACGACTAGCACGTGCGCATCTTATACATGTTTTGTTGTTTTGTGCAGTCAATGATGAAGTTTGACAGTTCTATTTTCTAAATTAAATTTTTTTTGTGATCAGCGTTTACGATGATTAAAAAACGCCATTTAAGATGGTTATGTATTATATGATACGTCTCCCTTTGCATAGGAAATACGACCAACCTTCAGTTTCATCTTGACAAACACCATGGTCACGAATTAATTTCTGCGGACAAAAGTAAAAGCCAAACAGCCAAGAAAAAGTTGATTCAGCCCCAGATTACTGTACTTCAGAATGCTGTCCCTCAAATTGGTGTAAGTGCTGATAGAAAAAAGACGTTGGATGATTTAACACTGAAGCTGATGATAGGAAAAGTGCTTCCCATAAGCACAGTTTACAACACGCATTTCATCACATTGGTAAAAGATCTGGACCCAAGGTAAAGTTTTTGTTTCATTTCATAATTAGTGATAGGGCAGTAAAATTATGGATTGTTGTTGCTTTTTAAAAAAAAATCATAACTATTGTCAATTTTCTTCTAGATATACACCCCCAACTAAACATGGAATTTTAAAGTTAATGAATGAAAAGAAAATCAGTATGAGAGAAAAAGTTGCTAGAGATCTTCCACCAAAAAGCGGATCTATTGCAATAACGCACGACGGCTGGAGTAGTTGTGCAACAGAAAGTTATAGCACAGTGACTGCACATTTCATTACAAGTACCTGGGAGCTGCGATCAGTTGTCCTGCATACACATCAAGTTCAGGGGTCCCATACCAGTGAAAAGATTGCAGATGGACTAAAAGGTATTTTCCTTGATCTTAAATTCTTAATTGTTTATGATTGAAAAATATGGGGAGGGAAAATAAACTATTGTTGATTCAAGACATAATTCATATTTCTTTCTTTTTTTTAAATCAGAAACTGTGTCTACATGGAACCTACCAAACCCAACATGTGTCACAGATAATGCGGCGAATGAAAAGAAAGCTGTTGAAATTCTTGGATGGGAGCGCTCAGGCTGTTATGGACATCGCATTAATTTGATTGTAAAGCATGCACTTGAAGTTCCTGAAGTCCACAAAATATTATCTAAATGTAGAAAATTAGTCGGACATTTTCACAAATCAACTAGTTTAAATGATTGTTTGATTGAAAAACAAGCAAGCGTTTTTTCAGACAATGAGAAACTGATTGGGCACAAATTGATTGTAGACTGCCCCACTCGGTAGAATAGTTCTTTGGACATGTTGAAGCGTGTATTAGAACAAACCCCTGCCATCATGGCTGTAGCTAATGATAAAAAGATAAACAAAAACATGTTAGACAATGTCAAAGCTTGTTGTTTGAGTTTTGAAGAATTAACAGTTGTTGAAGATTTAGTTCAGATACTTGAACTGTTTCAAAGAGCCACATGTATTTTATGTGCTGAACTTAACCCAACAATGTGCAAGGTTCTAGTGACCTTTGAGAAAATCAAGAAAATTCTTGATAATCCCAATTTCAATAGTGTTATCCAGAAGGTTGTTTCTAAAATGAAGGTGGAAATATGTAAAAGAATAACAGATGAGGAAATCCCACTTATGGCCGCCATGCTCAGTCCTGATACCAAGAACCTCAGTTTTTTGTCAGAGGCAGAAAGAATTTCTGCACATCAACTTCTTCTTCAAAAAGCTTTGGCTATTTCAAATGTAAACCTTAATATCAAAAAAGAAAATGTAGAAACAGTTGCAGATGGCCATAGTGGGACTTCATCTGATGTTCTTCCCAAACTTCCTAGTTTGAATAGTGAATGTGTAGTTCAGCAAGCTAATGTTACCTGTGCAGATGATGAAATGTTAGACGATGGGGTGTCTTCAGCCAAAAAAATGAAATGTTCAGACTTAGAAGATTGGTTTGATGATGTTTTTATTGTTCATGAAGATAGAGTTTCATTGTCAGTGGCTGTGGAGAAAGAGGTTACAACATTTTTGGGAAGTACTAAATGTGCTGAAGATGGGGACACCACATTATTACAGTGGTGGCGTAAAAATGAATTTATTTTTCCAAGATTAGCTACTCTTGCAAGAAAGTACTTGGCTATTCCTGCCTCCTCAGTTCCTAGTGAAAGGGTATTCAGCCTCTGTGGAAATCTAATTACAAAAAAGAGATCTAGAATGAGATCGTCTCAGGTGGACACAATTGTGTTTTTAAAAATGAATATGGGTTTGTACTGGTGAAATGTTGAAAACTGAATAGTGGTAAATATCTTGTACATGTTCTGTATTTTTCTGATACATAATTGATAAGTATTTGAACAGAATGTTCATAACTTAGTACTTACTACTGCTATGATTGGTAAATAGTAATAACACTGTTACATAACAGTTGATATGTTTACCTGAATGTCTACATTAAAGTACAAAACTTGTATTGATTGTGTTATTTATCTATAAACAAAATCTATCAAGCTGAAAATAACTTCTTGTTTTTGATCTAATAATAATAACAGAAGTTTAAAACACAAGTACATTTATGGCAAGACTTTATTAAGGTTTTTTTTGCAAATGCCTATGTTAGTTTTATTTGTTTGAATGCAATAAGTGCATGTGCATGCAATAACAAAATTCAGTAAGTTGAAAATCTCCAATTATTTTCGATTATGAATCGAAATGGTGTTTCCGATTTGATTCGATAATCGATAGTGTTTTCTGTCCGATTCTGAAACACTACTTGAACATGCTACAGTGGACTACAGACCATATAGCATTATGTGTGATCAATCAGAGGTCATGCAACTATCTGTCATGCGTTCTCATAATGGAGCTGGGATCAAAATGAAATTGAATTGGAATAATGATTTTAAAACACACTATTCACATTTCCCAATATAAAAATGATCAAGAATCAGAAAAAATAAAATGAAAATCTAAACTGCACAGTAATCCAAAACAGCAATTAAAGCAACTTAAAATTGACCGAGTTTCATATCATTTTATCCCAAATACTTCCAGTTCATACAATTCACATACTTAACTTCAAACTAGAAATGCACAGATCAAATAACAGAAATCCTTTAACAAGGTACACTGTTATGATTGTGACCAAATTGGACACTATATACTGTAAAAATTGTTTTCGCAAAATCCCGATAGCTTAGCAACATAAAACCCTAGCTATCTGATAAAACAGACAAAATGATGGTGTTCAAACAACTAAATATTGATGTTCATACCACATGCTGGTATTTAGAATGACAATTTATACTACTAAACATATTTAGAGAGACAGAAAAACATGCAGTCGGTCCAGTTTATCTTTTTAAGTTTCCTGTTCTGCATGCAATATAATTGATACCACAGGTGCTAATTACAATTATCCAATACCATAATTGTTTCAGAAATAATCAATTTTTTCTCTGAGCATATTAAAATGAAAGCATTTATCTCGATATCAATATAAGAATGATTAGATTTCATCAATGCATCAGCGATACATTTTTTATAAAGAATGGCAATGCAGTGCAACATCTGGAGAAATATATGGGCTGTAAAGCTAACCTGAAAAATATGCTGTCAAAATTTGCAAGCTAAGATTTAATGGCAAAAGAGGTGAAAGTATCACGATTTTCTTCTTGAAGCATTCATTTGACAACCTCGACAGAGAATGCTTCCAAACTACAATTAATCCCTCATTAGCACTGATGTGACTGCAGACACTTAGTTCACCATTACATGTAATATCATGTTAAACAAACTCTTCTTACAATACTTTCCAGTTTGAATTTACATCCTAGATTACTATCTGGAAAATTCCAGCAATTTTAAAGTAACCTTTATGTTCTCAATAAACTAAGTAACTTCTGTTGTGAGGCTGGGGATTATTTTTTCTATGACCACCTTTAGAGGTCAAACATGTGTCATATCCTTGAAATCTCCTCATATGTTTATAATAGCACTGATATTCATGCAAGTACAATTCTCACAAGCTCTCTATAAAGAAGTATAGCGCACTTAGTATACGATTTCGCCTACATTTAGCGCTTTTGCAAACATGAGACATTTTCAATATTATACAATATTTAGTTCAAATATATACAAAGAAACGCAAATTACACAATTGCCATGTTAAAAGAGTCTTAATTATCTTACATGACATCATTAAAATCTTCCGGTTTTGTAAAGGATATTTTGGAAAATAGTTAGTATGCAATAAAAAGTTGGATATTTGACTATTTGAACCACTTTAAACCAAAGAAATCCGATTAAAATAATGTTCTTCAGGTATTGTAGTACACGTTTGCATTAAATTAATTTTGGTTTAACGTGGTCTTCGTACTGAAAATTAGACAAATATTTCAATTAGTGAATTTTCTAATACAATCATGTATATAGCCACATATATTGATAAGACATCCTATTGAAGTGTTATATAGGTGGCCTAGTGGTAACGCGTAGATGTTTCTGATTTTGCAGTCGCTGGATCGATTCCACCAAGTAGTAATATTTTTTTTTATTTTCACTTGAAGCATGATTAGAATAGATAGTTTAAATTACATGTATCTAATCTGCTGGATTCGTTTTTCTTCAATTTCTCTTGTTTAATTCAGAGTATGTGCACATCAATATAAACATGTCTCTCCAATAACACTATACTCTATTTACACTTACATTAATTGCATTTTGCTTGAAGTTATCACGGTTCAGAATATCAACTGTCTTTAAACACAGAGTTCTATATATTCATTTCTTGATGCAGGTTTCCTGAATTTATGACAAATCAGTGGTTACAGACACCATCATAAAATCAGTACCCAGGTTTCGAAATCATTGCGACAGGCACCTGTATCTATTTTTAGTAACAGGTACTTCCCATTCAAACACGGGTGTAGGCGAAATAATGGGAAAAGGCGCTATACCTCTTTAATGTTTTTATTCTATATATAGAGATTAGTATATTACTATAAAATTATCACATTAGACAGACAGGGGGATTGAATGTATATGGAGGAATCCAGAATTACTTATGATACTTTGATCCTAAACCTTTCATGTCAAACATATGTCCTGTATGACAAATATACAGCATAATTACTGGGTAGAACTAAAGGCAATGATTCGTTGCAGTTCAAAACTGTATTGTTTGTAGCTCAAATTGCACGTCCTTATGATGCTCAAACTGTTAATAAAAAATTGGCTCAGTGCATGTAATAATGTTTGGCAACTAACAAAAAGGTTGTTTATTCATGTTTCATTAATCATGAGGTCATATTGTTTGTTGGAGAAACAATATCTGTATTGTCTCAGTATAAAAATCGGTACCAGCTTACACAGGGAGTTAACCAGTGCAATCCAGTGGGGGGTGGGGGTGTCTAATTCTCTAATCTGCTTAGCACCACAGAAACTACAAATTAGCATTGGCTCTCTGAGTCTAAATGCTGTGGGCTTATAAAGGATGAATTATATAAACATGGCTTAGATTTATTGACCATATTTCATTGAAAACAAAGTATTATACACTAGCTATTATGATTCAATGCAGCCAGGACTAAAGATGACAAAAAGACCAGACAGCCATTAAAATTTCAGCTTGAAATAGAACACCACTGTCAGCTAAATAATAAATCTTTAAATTATCAATAACAACAACAGCTTCTTCAGTCTGCACAAAACAATGCAAAAAAAATAAGTCTGAAATTGCCATGCTACAGACAAGATTAATGAAATCTTCAAAGGACTCCTTGGTACATGTAATTGTAAAAGACAACTCCCTTATTGGTCACAACTAATTGGACCTCTCCATGCCTGAATAATCCATATAAAGATGGTAGACTCTTTCTGTTACCTGTTATGCTAAGACCTTGGATGAATTGACTCCCTGAAACCCAAAAGAAAATTGTAGCATACATCATTAAAGATATCAGAGCCCATCCCTATTACAGCTATAATTGAGTAGATTATTACACAAACCATTCCTTTCATTTGATCCTCGGCCACTTTGCAAAAACCGCATTCACAATTCTTCTGCGGAAACTTCCATGTTTTTCAATTACTACAATGCAAATATTTTTAAAATGGTTTTAAAACGTTGGTGACTGATTTGATTAAATGTATGGTTTAAAATGGTTAATCTTTGTGCGTATGATGTAGGATATTTTTTACTTTTCCAACATCTTTTAGCCATAGTTTAATAATTTTTTTTTCAAACAAAAATGTGTTTTTCCCCTCCAAATTGTCAAGCATCAATTCGTGTGTCTATACACATTTAAGTGTGCTCCCCCCCCCCAACCATCCAAACACTTGTGTCATGCATACGAATAAGCCACTGCAATAGTATATTATACTCTGTCCCAAGATATCCTTAATTTACATTTTGCTAAATTACTCAATATTTATAAATACCTCAGGGACAGTCAGGGTTCAAACGATGTTTATTCAAAAGTAAGAGAAATTTCCAAGATTTCTCCTTTAAAACGCCCCCTCTAGCTTTTCAGGTTTTAATACACGACTAAAAAATGTGATGTCTACGGGGATTTCGTATTGCGACAGACCTGGATGATAACGTTGAAAAATTGTGCAATGTATTCCAATGACTTCCGAATGGAGAAAAGATGTCAACATTTCCCATTATAAATCTCAATAAGAAATCTGTTTTCATTCCTGTGAATTTTTCTGATTGAAAAATGATAATGTGTAAATGAAGTTATCTTGGATATATTCCCTTTCATCTATTTCAATTGCACTTCTTTCACAGGTATGTGTATTTTAATTAAAAATCGTCCAAATGTGCTGCATAAATATCTTGGGACAGACTATAGTGAAAGAATGCAGTGTGCAGAAATTGATTTCAAGTTTTGAAAATAAAATGCATATTTCACTATTTGTTTTGAATTAAATGGAAAAAAATTGCATTATCACAAACATTCTGCCATTTCAAAGTTGGAACCATTTTTTTTATAAACAGGTGAAAATGCTTTTTTTTCCCCTGTTGTCAATAGTGTAGCGTCATTCCCCTAGAAAACAATTTAAAAAAACAATTGGCATATAATTTTAGAAAAAGAATAATAAACAATTCTTGTTGGAAATGCAATGTTTTTCAACCTACAGTACAGGAATTTATTTTAATTTTTTTGTCTGGCAATGCTGTGTCAACATTACAATGTATACTGGCTGCCTTTAGCTGCAGGTCTTTAGCTCCCGGTCTATAAAAATTTTATATGCGACTTGAGTTACAGTTCTTTTCATGTTAAAGCTGCATGGTCCGATTTTTTTGGCTTTACAGTATCAAATAATTTTCCATACAAACCAATTATCTTAGAAAGTTACAGACTTTCACCTATTTACACCAGCAGAATCAATCTCCTTTCAAAGTTAGAAATATTCAAAGTAAATAATTTCTTTATGGGCATACAAATAGATAGCTGCAGGTCTGTAGCTCCCGGTCTGAAAAAATTCAGATGGACGACCTGGGAGCTACAGTGCCTCTCATAGTAAAAAGCTGCAATTTACAGCACACAAAAATCTGCGCTAGCTTTTGACTGATTAACCTTATTTACACACAAATTCTGTGGAAAAAATGAGTACCATTAAATTTTTCAACCAATTTCCAACTGATATCCTCTCTTTACTTGCCTCAGACTTTCCCCGGAACACGCTAACCGACCTGGGAAAATGAAGTATGTTAAATTCACGTCCAGATCGAGAGTCCCATTTTTACATGAAAACAAACTGTACCACTTCACTTTACGAGACTGGAGATGGTGTTTAAAAGAATATCAGAGGCAAGTAAAGTGACGATATCTGTAGTAAGAAGTCCGAAGAATTTTTAGGAATCAAATATTTGTACAGAATGCGTTTGGAAATAAGATTAATCAGTCCAAAACTAGCGCAATTTTTTGTGCGCCATAAACTGCAGTTTTTTTACTATGGGAGGCACTGTAGCTCCCAGGTCATCCATCCAAATTTCTTCAGACCGGGAGCTACAGACCTGCAGCTAACAAATAAACAAACCATAATGCATCATGGGAATGTTTAGGAAAGGGAACTATTTGGTTTCGTCACCCGTATGTTTGGTTTTATTCAACCCGAGTGTTATACATCAATTGTAAACAAAACAAACTTCAGAAATAATAGTGAACAACATGTACAAAGGTTTATTATTGATTTGCCTGAACACTACCTATATTTAGACTTAAGTAAAAATGATATCAATGTCGTAATACAATCATTACCACCTCGACGTCAGGGGCGAATTTTAATATGAGGCGAAATAACGCGAAACCCTTTTTATGTCGTTTGTTTTGTTAAAATAATTTGTACATTAATTTTTCATTGAAATATGTGGCTTAATACTGCAATGTCTATTATTATACACATACTTAGCATAACCATTGTTTAAAAGTGTACACAAAATTTGATATAAAATCGGACCAAGCAACTTTTAAAAAATGAGATTTACGGCACACAAAAAATTGTGTTAGTTTTGGCCTGAATAACCTTATTTCCACACAAATTCTGTGGAAATCTTTAATTAATTATGAAGAACCATTTTAAAATTCTTCATAAAGGATGACTGCACTTAAGGACATGCGATATTTGCGAGAAAATAAACTTTAAAAGAAGAATTTTTCTTTCAATTGCAGAAATGGTCAACATCTAAACTGCAACTTTACATAATTGCGTTAAATAAAAGTATGTTGATACCAAGTACGAATTTGTTTTCATAGGCCGGGGTCATCACGATTTCTTGAATCTCCATACGATAATGAGGACGCCCACTTTTATAATGACTTCGTACATAGTCAGCGCACGTTTGTCTATTGTTCTCCGTTTAACAGTAGTTGTATATTTGCATTATCAAAGTTATGTCAAAGGGAGATTAATAGACAAACATGCGCTCATGGTTTAAATGAGAAAAAACTGCTTCTTCTTACTTTCGCTTTCCCTGTTGTAACCAAGGGTTGATACATGTTGAATATTATAATTCACCACGTGATTTCTCACCTCAGGTCTCTTTGTGAATACAAAATTCTATCACGTGACGTGTAAGGTAGCATGTTATGTGCTAACTAGGACAATGTTTTCGAACACGTTAAGTTGTCAAGCATTGATTTTAAGTCTTCTGTACTTACATGTGCGTGGTCTAATTGTTAAAACCATAGTAAATAGTATACTTGTACCATATAGAATAGACAGAGTTATGGTGAAAGAGTGATCACATAACTTTTTATACATGGCATTGTTATTCATGCTAGTCTAATTTTAGTACCATTCTGATAATGTCAGCTCCACCTCTCATGCATATTAATATTAATCTTATGTTTGATCAAGGGCAGATAAGCAAAAATTCTCCTTTTTTCGAAAGTTGCAAGGAGAAAAACATAGAATGAGCTTATTGTATCAGTCTAAAATCTTTATTCATGTTGGAAATTGACTAGACTCTTTAAACAAGAGGCCCATGGGCCACATCGCTCACCTGAGCAACAATAAACATAATAAAATCAGCTTTATGGAGTCATATACAAAATATCTTAACAATGTCGTATAATAGATTCTGTATTAAAAAAAAAAAATTCCCCTGCATATTCTTATGTTTATCATTGAGCTCTTTTGTAACAGGGTGGTTTTACAGTCATATCACATATTGAGCATTGCAGTTCTCAAGAAGATGATCAGACTTAAACAACTATTTATATATGGATTATAAACCTACATCAAATTTTGAACCCCTTGTGAGGTCCAAGAATTGTCCAGGGGCCAGAGTCTAAACAATTTTAAAGAATTAACAATATGTCAAAATGTTTGCATATAAGTAAAACCATATATAATAACATTTGAGTTTTTGTGAATAATTTAAATGTTTTCCTTTGTAAAATTGGAATCCCCCCCCCCCCCCCCCCCC
>WFKH01006014.1:20202382-20212817 GCA_016163765.1 Magallana hongkongensis | reverse complement strand
GGTTTGGAACAATACTGAAGATATTGGTGGTTTGGAGGCAATACTGATGACATCAGTGGTTTGGAGGCAATACTGAAGACATTGGTGGTTTGAGGCAATACTGAAGAAATCAGTGTTTTGGAGGATATACTGAAAAAATTAGTAGTTCAGAGGCTATACTGAAGACATCAGTGGTTTGGAGGCAATAATTAATACTGACGACATCGGTGGTTTGGAGGCAATACTAAAGAAACAGTGTTTTAGAGGCTATACTGAAAAAAATCAGTAGTTTGGAGACAATATTGAAGACATCAGTGTCGGTTTGGAAGCAATACTGAAGACATTGGTGGTTTGGAGGCAATACTGAAGAAATCAGTCTTTTGGAGCTAGGCTAAAATAAAAAAAATGGTTCCTGGATTGTTTGATTTTCAAAACCGCATAGTCTTAATTTTTGTATATTTCATTTATATATCTGATAGAATTATGCTTGGAAGGACATGAGTTGAAACAAATGCATAACATTGATATCCATGGGTGTCTGTTGCAAATATTTTAAATTTATGGAATCGGGGTGTACTTCTTTTTAGAGAACTGAAGTCCAGAATTTGAAAGTTTGTAAAGACTAGAGGAATCATCTAAACTTCATTGTATAAATAATTTTATCCTTAAATGTTTTGATTAATATTTGAATTTTCAATAATAGTTTTACCAGGTGCATGTGTGACATCTCCACAAAAGTCCAGCTTTTTAAACAAATTTTCAAACTTTGAAATCTAAATTACTAATCCAAGGTTTTGAAATAAAAACAATGGCAATGGCTAGCACTGGTGAAAACTGCTCCATTTGCAGTCAAAACTTTCACATGAAATCCTGAGCTGAGGGATCTGTTGATTCTAAATACTTTCAATCTGAAAAAGTTCACTGTTGTAAAGATGGTTCTAGAATTGTGCATTTTGCTGCATCAAAATTAATATAGATCTTCATTCCATCTCACTGCTGGATCAGATGATAAATGCTCTTGAATCACACCTTGAATTTTTACTTAAAATATTTTATTCTTCTTTATAATCATTATTGACTCAGTGTAAAAAATCTTCCAGCTTGTGAAATTTGTTTCTCTTTGGATGTGAAATTTCCATTCTTGTAAATATGAAATGGTGATTTGGCTAGCTTAATTGTCATCGGGGCTAAATTCTGCATGGCGGGTTGAGTTTAAGTTTTTTTGTCAAAAAAATTCACTGGTATTATAAAAGAAATCACTGTTGGTCGAATTAAACAGTTTCTTCATAAAAATAATTGATGAAGCAAAAAAATAATTATTATTGTCAGATAATATATCACACATGCACCTGGCCCGTTCCATCCCATTGATTTTATGATGTTTTTCTAATCCTCCCGACACCTGAAATAAAAAATTTGCAAAAACCACTTAAACAACTGTTATTCAAATAATCTTACATACAGCATTTCAACATAGTAGCCTACGGTACCTCGGTCATTTAGGCAAAATAGAATCATGAACAAATTTATAAAAAAGCAAATACATGTACACATGTACATGTATTTTCATGTTCTCTTCAACTGAATCTAATAAGCATTATTATCAACAAATATTGAACTTTTAACATTTAACAAGATTTATGAGGATAATATTTATTTGTAGCCCAATCTATTCTAAATAAACCTGTGGACCTCTAAGCATAATAAATTAAGAAACTAGACATGAAAGGTAGCATTTCTGATTAATAAATGGATGGTAGGTTAACATCTGGTGCTAACAGAACTACCGAATGAATTAATCCTATGAAGGCCACTTGGGATAAAGGAAACTGTTCAAATGACAGAGGCCACTGCTGAACAAGGCAAAATCCAAGGATGACTCTAATCTAAACTTATTTGTGCTGGTCCATTCCTACAGGAGCTCCTACCACTTCTGCACATTACCAGAGTTAGCACAAAAAGCTCAAAGAACTGTATTAACCCTGTGTGCTTCAGGCTGAGCACAAGGATATGTACCCTAGCTGTGTGTTTCAAGATGAGCACAGGGATTAGACCCTATGTGCTACAAGATGAGCACAGGGGTATATACCCTATGTGCTCTAGGATGTGCACAAGATGCACCCAAGTGTTCCAAGATGAGCACACAGAGATGTACCCTACATGCTACAGGATGAGCTCAAGGAAATAAACTCTACATGTTTTAAAATGAGCACAGGAATATGTACCTAATGTGTGCTTAAGGAGGATCACAAGAAGATGTACCCTATGTGCTACAGGATGACTGCTCCAGTATAAAGTTGTAGAATTTAAGAACTTGCAAGGGGCAGAAAGGGTCAGTTGTTCAGCCTATGTAACTGCTGCTTGAGTGAATGTCTAATGAACTTTTGTAAAAATGCTTTCTAGCTCAAATTCTCCCAATGTAGCACAGGCCATGTTTATATGTTTAATATAGGCAGCAGAGTTCCTCGGATTACATGCCACTGGGATTATCACAAATCGAGGTTAGCTGTAGTACTATAGTTGAAGCTGTCCTGCCTTGTTGACCAGGAGGGAGGTTTACATGGACGTAGTTGCACCTCTATTATTCAAAATAAAAGAACTTTCAGGGAAGGAACATGTGTTGACAGGTAAACGACAGCTATTGGCTAATAAGGCTTGTGAATTCTATCTACTCTGGCTAAGTATATACATGTACATGTACCTAGTGGTATTTAATGATAGGAATACAACTGGGGCTACAAGCTAAGGGAGAAAAGCTAAAAATTGGTTTGCAAATTAGTCCTCTGAATAAATGTATGGCCTATTATAATTTTGATTCTGTGACAAGTGTGTTGACCTTCAGGTATACCTGTAAGAAGAAAGCCTGTGTCACAGTGATCTCATAAGTTTAAGCTACTTGGACACTGGTACAGATACAATGATGGTGGGCATTGCAGGCCATGCAGGCATTGTGTTGCCAGGATATGAGTTACATGTACTTAGGGAGTCACAATCTAATAACTATGACCTCAACTCGCCATGAGAATTGGGTAGGTGTAATAATGTCTCCCATTAGCAACCCAAGCAAATTACATTAGGAAAAAATGTAAATAAATGGATTAAAGTGTCATTGGAAAAAGATTATCATAAATCTAACTTTTATCATAAGTAATTGTACTTTTATTTCATTGCTTCATAACATTTACTTACCCTGCTGTACAGCAGAAAAGGCGTTTAAAAAAGCGCCGGATTCTCTTCATCCTCTGAAACAAAAACTTTAGTGTTAAATATGAATTTTAAAATAATTCCCCTCAACTGTACAGTGTGTATTATCATAATTGTAAAATGATCTGAAACCGTTATAGTAATTTGAATAATAGAATTGAATATAAAGCAAAGTAATGATCTACTCCAACGCGTTTTGGTTTTGCCTCTTCCTCCGTATTAGCATTGTAATTTAACAAAATATCCTCCATCTTTTGGTCTGCTGGTTTGATTCTTCCATTTTCTCTCTGTTCTTCCTGCTGAGTTGCCTGTTTGTCATCCTCTATCCCCTGAAAAGAAAAAATGCACGCTAGTACCCCATATTTAATGTTTAATTTTTGTATCAAGATTACGAATATTATTTTTGCATATGCACCAAAATAAAATCAAATACCTCTCTGTAACATGTACATGTAGATGGCATACAGCAGCAGCAGAAGCAGTCAATCACATTAGTCTTAAATATGGTCCAGCAGCTCTAAATACAAAACACAAAATAATGACTGCATGCATGCAGAGTTAACAGCAGAAGGCCGGTGTTCCACTTATGAAATCCTGACCACTTCTATAAATATAACGGTTTTTTTCCATAATTTTTTTCTTTTGTAAAAAGAGGGCATACATGTATCCTTTTGCATCAGCTGATTACCGGTAGGTGGTTGGTTAGTTGGTAGACCAAGTCTTGTCTAATAAATATCTTGAAAACCTTTTGTTGGACAGAGATAAGTTATATGTCAGCTTATTATCTTGAAACTGTTTGCTTGTCTGCTTAAAGTACCTGTACCTTATAAAAAAAAGTTGACACTTTTCAAAATGCCACATGGGGATTTGGGGGGGAGGGGGGAGACGTATATTTTTTAAAAACATTTCTGATTACTTGAATAACTTATACCTCTGTAGGTGTAGGCGGTGGATCAGAGTAAGTTTGGTATACACCATATCTGGGATCATCTGAATCCAAATACCACTCCTTGGTTTCCTGTTGAAAGAATATTGGATGAATGTGACATGTTAAGGGTTCCTTTTCTAGAAATTTGCAATTTTTGTTTCATGTAGCCAATATTTCATTTATTTATTGATTAATTGCGGTTTCATAAACATTTGTGGGCATCAATTCATGGATTTAGAAACTAAAATGTTGACATCATAATTTCAAAGATATCCATGAATTCATGGATGCAACAGTTAAATGTTGTCAGTTACCTAAATTGAAATAACATTAAGTTTTTGGATTAATTCAGTGTTGATCAAAATCCATAAAAAATTGAAACCGTACAGACAGTATAAAAAAACCCAAAGAAACATAATGCAATGCTGCTAACAGTTTGCTGGTGTCTGAAAGAGGACCTGTGTTGGTCTCCTCTTTTAGGAGTGAACTTCTGTAACAAAAAAACCCCCTAAATTATAAAAGGAATATAATTGATTTAAATATTAAATTTTTTAAGGCAGTTAAAATGAATGAATTAATGACTGTTGTGATACTTTCAATGTCTTTTTGAAGTCTGCTCTCTATATTCTGTAAGAGCTCCCTACCAGGAGAGATACTTTCTTGCTCCTCACTTACATCATCTCCATCTTTCAAGTCATAGTACCGTATGGTTGTCACCGGATCAAAGTCGATATGGTTTTTTGGGGGAACTTCATTAGTTTGATCTTCTTTCTTTAAGTCCTATTCATAATTTAAAAAGTGTATATATAAAAAAATATAAAAAAAGTGGAGACCAAGTGAAGAAAGCCTTTATGAGACATTGACTTAAACTATAATTATATATGTCTATGAACTACTGTAAAAGTGGTTATTTACGCTGGTGGTTAAGTACACATTTTCTATAGTCAAACAATACGCGTGGGTATTAAATACGGATGCTTGATTTACCACACTAAAATTTTGATTTTTTAACCATACGCGCTGTGGTATTTTACGCGGTTTTAAGCGCACCGCGAACTAGTGTAAAATTTCCCCACGCGTAAATAACCACTTTTACAGTATGTCTGTGTAGTACTGTTTTAGACTTTTCGAAGAGAGTGCTCTTCCTGACTTGGCTTTAAAACAGCTTATAACTAGTAAAATTTAAGATATTATTGATGCTCACAATAAGAATTTGATGTCACATAGTCTTGTACCAATATGACTGCTAGATTCTTACCTTTTCACTAAAACTGAAGATGATGTTTTTTTTCTTTGGTGGCACACCTTTATTCTCGGGAAGGATTTCAGGTATGGCACTTTGTATTTTCTTTTTTTTTTTTGGTCTTAATTTTTACCGCCGGAATTCCCTTTACTGGTACCTCCTTAGGTCTTGCCCCACCATTTCATCACCTGTTCCAAATTTAAAACTGGTTGTTTCACCACATTCATAACTTATGTGAAGCTAGCACTCTCATCTGGAGTGATTTCATTGCCTATTGCTAAATATACATTATTATTCATAATTTTATTTTGAATTTTTGTTATAAAAAAAATCAACATATCGAAGAGCAAACTGTTTAAAATGAAAGCCTACTTGTTGTGCTCTCATCGCCGCTTAATACTTCTCCTTCATCGCATGTGACGAAGCTCTTATCTCCTGATGTGAGTTCATCTTCTGTTGCATAATATGAAATACAGAATCAAGAGAGTCAGTCTACATGCATTTATTTATTATTTGTTCATCAAGAAATGAACCTAAAAGTTTGAATTGGTGAAACATATCACCTATTTGTATTGTTAATAAAAACCACAAGGTGCCAGATAATATTTGTGCAATTTAGGTAAATATATTAAGTGGATAGTCTTTTAATTTTAATCGGTGATACCAATTTGAGTGGGTAGATGAAAGCACTTCATTGATATACTTGATATCACCTTTTTATTTTGAATATTAAAGTGACACCACTTAACACTCGTTTGGATAAGTGATAATAACCAATTTAAAATGCCAATTATTTAACAACACAGAGGTACAAAATAATACTTACCATCATTCTGTGGAGAGCCTAAGTTAGAAACAACTTTCTCCGTGTCACGTGCATACGACAGTAACTGACCGCTTCGAGAACAATCGCTGCATGTGTTCATTGAATAAATTAAGTACCCGGTATTTGAAATAAACGTCATAGACATTCTTATTCACTTGTCTCTTCTTACTGAAACTTCTTGAAATAATCAAATTTTTGTTCAAGAAAATATACCTTGTATAAAATCACCGTGACGTGTTTACAGTGGTAACAAATCAAATTACGAGCATCGGATCGCGCACGCTTATTAACATCAAAACCGAAAAATTAAACTAAATCTAAAAACAAAATAATTTTGCTTTTGAAACACAAATCTACCAGTATACACGTATTTGTCTATCCTGATCATAGAAAACAAGCACATTGGTAAAGACCAAACTTTTGGAAGTTAATTTTCTTAATTAACAAAAATGCCGCTGATCTGGTAAACATTATTTTCTCTCAAAGAAACCCAGTAAAGCCAAATACCTTGAAGTTTTTTTTTTCTGAAACATCTATGAAGCTTTCGTGACCAACTTTAAATTAATTGCTCTGCATACAGAAAAACATCTCATATCGTGCAATTAGTGAAAAATGATCTAGAATGACTATGGAACTATGTTTTATATTTTTCTAGAACTAAACAATTTAGTGTTAGTGTTTAGATGGGTTTTTAACATTTTTTTTTCGATGAAGTGACCCAATATTATTGTACTGTACAAATACATGTTAAAATGACGATAAAAATACACGTAGATGCATAATCAAAGAACGAGTAATTATTTGAAATTTGTATACAGTGTGGTGAAACTGATGTAATTCCTACAAAGATGTCGCATGTTTTCACAGTGACATAAACTCCGATTTATTGCAAGGGAATAAAATCGATTAGCAATTTCAAACATTTTTTGTTTGTAATTAACTTGTATGCTTGTTGTCTTAAA
This sequence comes from Magallana hongkongensis, assembly GCA_016163765.1. Lineage (NCBI taxonomy): Eukaryota > Metazoa > Mollusca > Bivalvia > Ostreida > Ostreidae > Magallana > Magallana hongkongensis. The sequence goes on along the minus strand of WFKH01006014.1, from coordinate 20,205,675 downwards.
AGTGCTGTTATCCTGATATATTTACATCCACTAAGTATGATTCCAGCTGTATAAAAACTAACAGGACTGAAATCTACAAGATACAGTTCAAACCAGTTTATTGATCGGTCGACACCTTCAGCAACCTAAGAAAAATCACGGACAGCACGAAATAATCATGATGATGTCAGACTCAAATTCAAAGACGACTTGGCTATTTCTTTTATCGAACGTAGTTGGTGTACATTAACAACAATTTAGTTAACTTTATTTACTCTTAATTACGACCAATTCATTAATTTGTTAAAGATATATGTAAATATAAACAATAAAATGTTTTCTTAGATTATTGATGTGGGTCATGAAGAAAAAAAATAAGATAACCCGCGTTAGTATATTTTTTTCTGCAATGTTGCTACCTTCATATCCTGCGTGAGCATTTTAATGTTTAAATGTATATTCTTAAATATTAATGTTTTATACAGTTCTATCAAAGATAATGGAAACTCTTGAATCTCGCAGCGCTTTGTTATAAAACATACAATATACTGGAACATTATTTCAGTTGAAGCTACATGTATTCATATTGAATTTTAGCTAGTTTATACCTTTGCGATATTGAAATGTTTAGATGACTTTTCTAAATGTACAGGTACTATAATACTATACTATAATCGTGTCATGAGACTGTCAAATCACATGACCACAGTATAAATATAATATAGCAGTGTTACATCTGTAGATTCGAAATATATTGTATTGTTTATTGGTCAACAGCTGTACAGTTCATAGACATATACAAGATTGATATACACATCTTAATACACATATAAACGGGTCACTGGAAAAAAAAGAAGCAAGTTTATACATGGATTTTTCTGATAACAAAGGCATTCTTAATATATTTACCTAAATTGCACAAATCTTTTACATTTTGTGTTGACAATAGTTGTATTAATTTAAAGACAGAGGGTTTAATGTAATAAAACTTCTTAAGGAATTTTTCTCTTAGATCACAGTAAAAGGGACATTTCAATATAAAATGGTATTCATCTTCTATCTCTAAAGTACATAAAGGACATAAACGTCTTTCTAGTGGAGTATTGTTATATCTACCAGTTTCGACGGTAAGACAATGAGATGATAATCTTAATTTACATATAAGTTTCTTATATTGTATAGGAATTCTTTTTGTCAGATATGACTGCAAAGTACAATGATCAATTAAATATTTATAGAATGTACATTTAGAGGAGGCATTTATATCTGCCAATAGAGAATATATTTCAGTTGTGTAATTCTATATCAGATTAAAAATGCTTGTTTAAATTAACTTGATATTTTTAGCACAGAATTCACCCCATCATTATCTAGTAGTTGACAGATGGTTTTTTTCATAATAACGGGATATTTTTCTCTTTATCACAAGATTACTTCGAAATGAATGACAAAGTAAAACTTTTTTTTTTATTTCACTGGGTGTTAATGAGTAGTGCTTCGTTTACACCGAGTCTAATTAATGCTTCGAAAATAAGGAAATAATTTTGAAAATACTTACCATTGTGTGTGCATTGAATGGCTCAAGAATAATCTTTTTCCAGCTTCATTATGACGTCACCATGGATGCGTCATAGAGACTTTACATTTCGGAACCCTCTTACCCTACACTGAAACCACTTCAGTTTTAGTCTGGTACCCTTCCCACAATTCCGTTCGCGCACTCTCTACATTGAGGTCAGGCACCGGTTAATTTGAACACATGTAATTGCGCAATTCAAAATGGCGGACAAAGTAAGTGTGCGACTCGCATAAAGAACGTGTCTCTTCTCTCTAGTGAAATGGTTTTAGTATTATTTATTTGCCTTATTGTATGCCTATGTTGATTTTATTATGTTTCCTTTTATTATTTTGCCGTGTCACGCATCTAGAATCGCCGAAACACCTAGAATTCATAATGTAAACAAATGGAGTGTACCGACGGTGGTAAACTTTGGCAGTTATTATTCTTTAACCCAGAGACCGACATCTAAATTGTGGTACAGCATCAGTTACATGAGGGATCAAACTTTTCGTTGACGCATTGGTCATTTATTGTCGCGTTGTTTTTAATCCATTAATTTGCTCTGATTGAAGATATACCGCATTCTGCTATAACCATTGTATTTAGCACCACATTCTCGTACAAATTGTGTAGATTAAATTTAAATATTTTTCTATAAACATGTCAAGAGTCACAACTTCTCATTAATTTTGCATTTTGTTTTGTATTTGATTATGAATTGTTTCATTTTACTGGAAGAGCTCTTGAACTTAAATGCTAAATATTGTTGCAGGAATATCCTTCCTTTATATCCTTTCACAATTATTCATTGTGCAAGTCCCCTGTGAGAACACGTCAGTCAAAAAGACCCAGAGGTACCCCTACAGGAGCAACTCCACTGCAGCCCCATAAGGTTTTTCAGAAATAAAATCTTTATCTTACAATCTAATTCATTTGAAATAATACACTTATAATGTTGATTTGAGCTGCAATTATATGAACTAATCAATTTCGCATTAACTGTTATATATGAATAATTCTATTAATTTATGACAGTTTGCCAAGGAAAATGCACGGAATCAACAATGGACTCAGGAAGAAAGAGCCACTTTAAGGACTTATGTAGCTTTGGCTTTGGGGCGAAACGACAGTAACCCGTCAATAATTCTGAACAACATACCGGTTCTTAAACAACCATGCACTTCAGAAAGGTGTATGGCACAGTTCTGCCAAAACTCCTCAGAGTTAGAAAGAGGCACTCCACAGTTCTCAGTTACATAAGTCCTGGGTTACTGTCGTTTCGCCCCAAAGCCAAAGCGCCCCATGCACGAGCGCCCCAAATTTTTTTTTGAGCGCCCCAATTACGTTTCACGAGCGCCCCAAATATATTCACGAGCGCCCCAAAATATCTTTCACGAGCGCCCCAAAGTAAAATTATCATTACACCTTACGTCTTGAATAATTTGCACGAGCGCCCCAAAATTGGATTGTCCAATTTTGTACTAAAATCAACGTTTTCACGAGCGCCCCAAAATGGTTTTCCTGATTAGTCTTAAAATCTTCGATGGAATCTCAATGAACACATACTTGAGATCATTTTCCCGAGCGCCCCAAAATGTGCTACCTTGATTTTGCTTGTTGGATTATTTTCACGAGCGCCCCAAAGTTGCCTACTATTTGTAAAAACTACATTTGGATATCACTTTCACGAGCGCCCCAAAATAAGTTTACCCAAGTTTGCTCTCATATCAGCATTATATGTTGATATAAAGTT
>WFKH01006014.1:20156290-20183292 GCA_016163765.1 Magallana hongkongensis | reverse complement strand
ATAAGTTTATGCACAGTTTGCCTGTAATATAATGTATACTGTTATATTTATATTCATGTATTTGATTCAAAATTATTTCGATATTTGATATCTGATACTGAATGTATTTAAACGTTTTAATCTTATATATTTATATGAAAACTTCTAGTTCAGACATATACAACAATAAGTTTATGCCCAGTTTGCCTGTCATATAATGTATACTGTTATATTTACAAATAAATAAAGTCAAACAAAAAAGTTGGAAATTCCAAGATTAAAGTTGGAAAAATCAACTTTATTAAAAGTTGGAAATTCCAACATTAAAGTTGGAAAAATCAACTTTAAAGTTGGAAATTCCAACTTTTAATCTTGGAAAAGTTGGAAATTCCAAGATTAAAGTTGGAAAAATCAACTTTAAAGTTAGAAATTCCAAGATTAAAGTTGGAAATTCCAACTTTAAAGTTGGAAAAATCAACTTTAAAGTTGAAATTCCAACTTTAAAGTTGGAAATTCCAAGAATAAAGTTGGAAAAATCAACTTTAAAGTTGGAAATTCCAAGATTAAAGTTGGAAATTCCAACTTTAAAGTTGGATAAATCAACTTTAAAGTTGGAAATTCCAACTTTAAAGTTGGAATTTTAAAGAAAGAAAAAAAATTACAATGTGGCACTAATACGCTTCCGTACTTTCCAAATAATTATGAGTTTAACAAAAATCAAATACAGTTTCAACACTCATAAAAAGAGTATCAGTAAGTTAATTCAAATATATTATCTGTTTATAGAGTTATGTAAATCTTGCTTGTTAAACATTCTCGTTTTCCGCTCGAATCCATTCTGTTTTTCGTGCTGCGTTTTAGCAATATCCGAAACCTTTAACAATCAAGTGCTGTTGTCATGGTGTGAGGATCCTAGATGCCATATTGATTTTGTTGTTGTTGAAACATTGATTGGTGAATCTTAAAGTAAGATTAACAGAATTAATTAGATTATTTGGTTTCCTATTTAATTTCATGTAGGTACATACTTTTCCCCCCTGTTTCCGATGAAACAAACCGAAAGTGCGCTATTTTCCTGAAAGTAATAACGTCAGCAAAAGACAAACTAATATACACACACGGAACTGAACGGTGAAAAGTTAAACTTAGCGTTTCTATCAATGTAAGTAAATTAATTTGTATTATACTGTCTTTAATATTTTTTAAAAGTGTAATTAATTTAACTGTCACTGTACATGTATCTTGCATTATAATAAGAGCTAATTTCTTGTTATGCGAGGTACCAATCTTAATATTGCCACGGGACAAAATGAATACAGAGTACTCGGAGTCAGATTTAGAGTTAGAAATAAAACTGCTCCAAGACACAGTCCAAAAGCGACAAAAAAAATCCCAAACAATAGCTGTTATTGGTCAGCATGGCTGCGGAAAGTCGTCGTTTATAAATACGGTCATGGCGGTGTTCAGTGGTGAATATAGTGAACGTGCGCTTGTTGGGAACTTCGAAGAGGAAGGGGAGCACGTGACCCGCCGACTGACCAGGTGAGCTCTTCATTTACAATAATTATCTTGAATGATAAAAGGTCAATATTTTGATTTGAAAAACCAATCTGATTAAATTTAGACTTGTAAAATAAGCTATATTAAATCATCTGATCAAATTCATGTACAGACACGTAGCATCCGGGAGGGGGGGGGGGTGGGGGGGGGGGAGACAGGGGAGCATGTAATAATATAGCTGCAGGTCTGTAGCTCCCGGTCTGAAAAAAATTCGGATGGACGACCTGGGAGCTACAGTGCCTCCCATAGTAAAAATCTGCAATTTACCGCGCACAAAAATCTGCGCTAGTTTTGGACTGATTAACCCTATTTACACACAAATTCTGTGGAAAAAATTAGTACCATTAAATTTTTCATGCAATTTCCTACTGATATCGTCTCTTTACTTGCCTCAGACTTTCCCCGAAACATGCTAACCGACCTGGGAAAATGAAGCACGTTAAATTCACGTCGAGATCGAGAGTCTCCATTTTTACATGTAAACAAACTGCACCACTTCATTTTACGGGACTGGTGATGGTGTTTAAAAGAATATCAGAGGCAAGTAAAGTAACAATATCTGTAGTTAAATATCCGAAGAATTTTTTGGAATCAAATATTTGTACAGAATATGTGTTCGGAAATAAGATTAATCAGTCCAAAACTAGCGCAATTTTTTTGTGCGCCGTAAATTGCAGATTTTCAGTGTTTTCCCTAAGAACCGGCCACCGGCCAAATTGACCACTTCAATTAATAGAAATGTCGGTTAAAATTCCTAACGTTAAAAAAATTTATAACGCGAAAGTCTCGTTGTTGATAACCGTACACGAACTCGACGAAGTACGACTTGATTAAAACGAGTGTACCCCGATCCCGATTAATAAAAGGCCATTTATCCTTCTGCCATTTAATATGGCAGAAAAAAGGCAGTTGAAGTTAGAAGAAGTTATATCAGGAAAGAGGCCCAAAAAATCTTTGGTAGATTGTAGCCTTTTACTTTCAAATAAAGAGAAACCACTGGATTTTTACTATAGGAGGCACTGCTGCTCCCAGGTCGTCTATCCGAATTTTTTCAGACCGGGAGCTGCAGACCTGCAGCTAGTAACAATAAGGATTACAACAATATTGAAATTAAGAGAAATACTACCCCCCCCCCCCCCCGCCCCCCCTGATTAGGATTTCCACGATTTTGAGAGAAAAAATTTCTTGTCAAATTTTGTTGGGATCAGGTTGCCCCCTTTCAAAAACGATGCTACGTGCCTGGTGTATAGTGTATCATAGAGAAGTTTCATTTTAATATGATTGATCTAAAAACAAAAAGCTAATACATGACAAATATAAAGATCCGTCAGTGTCAGATGATCTACCATCTAGGTAACATGCCAATCAATATTACGATGTTTCACGTACTGCTGCTCAAACCATTTGAAAGCTATTTTATTTTTTAAAATAGAATATAAAATATAAAACCATTTTTATTGTCAGTGGTTGTCATACAGGATTTATTGAGTGGGATCATTGCCAAAAATATTAATAACATTGTATGCTAACGCAGATTACAATTAAATTACTTTTTGCAATGGCCGTAGCTTTCAGCGTTTAATTAAAGACTTTGTGAAAGTAGGTTTTAATATACATTGACGTTTTCTATAAGATATTCTGAACAAATTGCCATTACTCGCTGTGATTTTGAAGCTGTGGAATGATATCTTCAATTATACAGATACCCCAAAGAGAAATACGTACTAACTGAGGACAATAATCTCCAGTACCAATATCCGACTTTGGTGGATATGACGGGATTTCAAAATGCTGGAAACGAAGTAGTTAAGAAGACACTGGACTTGATTTTCAATGGATGTCTCAAAGACGGAACCAAATTGAGTAAGGAAAATCAGAACCAAAGGTAGATATAGACACAAAACACTAAAGAAAGAACAACCCTAATATCACATTTTACTTTCTACTATTTTCTAAGATTTAAAAAGAAATAATCATTTTGGTTGGGATATAAAAATGCATCAAGATTATACAGAAAACATATGCCAAATAAAATTGTGTGATTTTGAATTGAAGGCTACTTTTAAAAGTTTTCAAATACTAGTGATAGGTGTATTCTGTATATATAAGAAAAGAAAGATGACCATGTTATTAAATAAAACAGAGATATATCTGACGAAGATAAATCAAACTCTATATTTAAATTGAAGGCTTAAAACCTTTGATTGCATTGAAGTAAATTCCAAGTTCAGACTGATATATCATCTAAATTACAAATGCAATGCCTCACTGTAATACTAAGACAATAAAAGGAAACATAGATTAATTAGTGAAAACCTGTACTCACCTGATACGCTAGCGTTACAGAAGGAAATGGAGTGCATGAACTAAGTTCTCTTTTACATGTATTTTATTTTCTCTAAAGTATACTGGTAAATATAAAACCTTTATGCAATCGACGTCAAGATATTCTTATCTGAAATCATGACTATTTAAAAAACATATACGATATAATGTCTATATCATTCTAGAAACATACTGGACGAGTTGCAACAGCTCACTTACAATGACGAGAACGCCTTAAAAGTTGACAAAGTCATTTTTGTTGCTTCTGCAAAATCAAGAGAATGCCCGACTGAGCTCATCAAGGCAGTTATATCACAAGCAATGGATGGAAGAAGAGGTAAGGACTGTTCATGTTTTCTTTATATGTGTATATGTGTGTGTTAAAGGAAGACATGTGTTTCACATGTAGCAAGTAAATTGATTAATCCATTATTTCATTTGAAACTGAAGGGATAGTATTCTAAAACGATTGAAGTTGTGTCGAACCTTCTCCTTTAAGTGCCTCTGATCAATCAGTATCGCTCTTATATACATGTATACACAATCTTTACATTGGTTCAGATTTCCTTAAAGTGTTTTTTTTTTTTTTTTAAAATACCGGTATGGTATATGATTGTTGAAAACCGTAAACGAATTTCTCTTCATGTGTGAGAAATTGATGGAAGATTAGATCTCAAATGTTTCTTGTACCTGTTTAAAGCTGACATGATAATATATAATATTATACAAATATTGAATGGGATTCAGGACAACATTGATTATATTAGCCCCCAAGGGATGAAATATTGCCCGACGTGAAGTGGAGACCGGTATAATTATTCGTCCCGAGGGGGCTAATATAATCAATGTTACCCGAAATAAAATTACAGTATGTTTAAACAAGAATAGATATGGGTTATCCAAGATATTCGACTTTTAAGTTACTTGAATTTTCAATGTGCTCAGTGTGTTAAATATCAACGTGCGGCAATCGGTTTTTGGAACGCAGTTCGCTATTCGCAATTGAAACGTGAACTGCGTTCTAGAACGCATTTCGCAATTCAAAATTTATAATTCATATTTGGGGCCTGAAATTTTCAGGCTCATCTACTAGAGGTATACCACTATCCCTGTGAATATATGGTGAAGTGGTCATCTCTAGTTTTTGAGATTCGGGCTTATTTGCTATTGAAAAGTGAACTGCGTTCTAGAACGCATTTCGCAATTCAAAATTTATAATTCATTTTTGGGGCCTGAAATTTTCAGGCTCATCTACTGGTGGTATACCACTACCACTGTGAAAATATGGTATTGTTGTCATCTTTAGGTTTTTGGATTCGGGCCACACTCATTTAACACTATTCGCAATTGAAAAGTGAACTGCGTTCTAGAACGCAGTTCACAATTCAAAATTTAGAATTCAGATTAGGGGTCTCAAATTTCAGGGTCATCTACTAGTGGTATACCACTACCACTGTGAATATATGGTTAAGTGGTCATCTATAGATTTTGAGATTCGGGCTTATTTACAATTGAAAAGTGAACTGCGTTCTAGAACGCAGTTCGCAATTCAAAATTTATAATCTCTATTTGGGGCCTGAAATTTTCAGGGCCATCTACTAGTGCTATACCACTACCACCGTACAAATATGGTGATGTGGTCATCTCTAGTTTTTGAGATATAGGGCTCTAAAAATTGACTATTCATTATAATTGGATTTTAAATATTGGGCTCAGAAACATCGAGGGCCCCTACCCTGGACCCTGAAGGTTTATTTACTTCAGGGTTTTACTGAAAATACACCTACGCTAATATTGAATATTTCCAACTCCATTAACTCCAAAATAAATTATATAATTTGAGTAATTGTGCTACTGTTAAGGATGTTATTTACTCTGCGTTCGATTTGTCATATTCGGATTGTTATAAAGATCATTGTCATGAATGAAATTTGTTCTAAACACAAAAATGAAATGAACTATTCTTGACATAACATTCGATATTTTTTTTACTATATTATGGAAATAGGCTCAAACAAAAATGGACTTATAGCAAAAGAGAGAAAATTTTGACAAAAGTTTGCAGATTTTTTTTGCTAAAACATTTTTGACAGTACTTTACTATTAAAAGTTAAGCTTATCTCACTTAATTATTAAGATAACCACAAGACACGCAATGCAAAAATATTGAAAATGCTTAATAACGATAAAAGACATCATATCTCAAAATTTTTATCATTGACCTCATATAAATTTCATGCCCGCAAAATAATATCAATATATAAGATAGTTTAATTCAATTAATGTTTTTGTATTTCATCATTCAATTTTTTGTTTAATTGAATCAAAAAAGGGAAGTGATTTGTAAACTAATAGAGGAAGTTCAAGCTGCAATATTTGTTAAAAAACAACTGCAAACTTAATCCGATGTTTTTATTTAGTACCACTAACATTCATAAACTGTATTTCATTTTTAAAGAGTTTAATTATATGTACTATTTTCACAATTAAGAAAATCTCAATCATGTAAAGTGTAAAATCTTAAGGGATTTTTCTTCATTTTTTCAAAATATATTCAATGGCCATTAACTCAAAAAGTCGGTCATAGACCTACTTTTTTATATTGAAAAATAACACTATAACCAAAGGTCTATAACATACAATAGATGGTTTTTCATTATTACCAGTGGATTTTTTTTTTCATTCTGAGAAAGCACTTTTCTTGAAGTATTTGACTAAGGGTAGAAATTTTTTGTATGGTTTTTGATATTTATTACGAACACCTTGATTTGTGAATAAATGGCATAGAAACTTAAATCATTGTTTGATATTTAACTCATATAAGATTTCGAAGACAGAGTAAATTATTCATGAGTGATTACTACATAAGTAACTGGTAATCAACGTTTGATATTGTCCTGAACAAAAACAGGTTAAAACTTAATGTTGATGATGAATAGCTTAAAACTACTTGAATGCATATGGTAATACGTTTTTTAGTGTTGTCACTCAATGTTTTTTGCTGTTACTTTTGACTTTTAACAATAAAAGTACTTTATCTACAATGTCTCAGTCCACCCAACTGAAATTGGGAACGGTTTACGGTGAGAGTTAACCTGCGATAGACTGGTGTCCCATCCAGGGGTGAGGGGCAATGACTGTCATCCACTTGCACCACGGATACTGGGTACCTATCTTTGGCGCCTTCATGGCTCGGAGAGAACTTTAATGGACGGATGTGGTCAATTGGTTTCTTTATGCGGCGTCGACTAGAGACTTATTCAAATGAGTGCATTCTTTATTGACTGAGACATCATCAATGAAAATAATTTTTACTATTACTCAAATATTTAAAATTTATCATATCTATAATTTTTAAATAAATTTAACAGATTAAAAACATTTGAAATTTTACATACATGTGTTTTCCGTTTTTAACTTACATATATCAATTTAGCTTATAAATCCACAGTAATGCAATTGATACCAGAAATTCTACAAATTATACAAATTTATAAAATAAATATGTGAATAAAACATTTCCAGCAAAGTTAAAAGGAAAAAATGAGTTTAAACAGACACGGATACAGAAATATTTTAAAAGAGTAGGGAGGGGTGATGGGAAATTTGGTTGTATGAAGTACATGTTCGGAGGTCCAGGCAGCGAAGCATTCAGGGGCTCCTAATTTTTTTCGATTTGAATAAGTATAAACGAAACCATGAAATTAGCATCTGCATTGGTGTTCCCGTACTCCATGAAAATCGACATTACAACCAAAAGATGCACAAACATATTTACAGCAAACCCCTATTGATGTGAAATGTACATGTAGGTTATTAAGAAATATCTTACATGCCTGGTTGATTTTTTTTCCTTTCTCTCCCTCTCTTTTGTTAATTTTTTAGGGAGGTGGTTTTTCAAAAGGACGGGTGTGGGGGTGGGAGGGGTAGCACCCCCTTCAAAATCCGCAACTCTAAAAACCATTAAAATATGCAAAAGAAACAATACGATAATCCAGGATTGTTAATCATACCATGGACTAGTCACATCTGATGATAAAACGAAACAAACCCCCCCCCCCCCCCAAAAAAAAAAAAATTACTGACATAAAAATTTCGAATGATCTCGTCATTTTTACAAAATGGAAAAGTCTTACACCTAACAAAATGTTTTTCATCTCATTATATATATCAGCCCCTAAAGCGAGATAATACCCGCAAAAACCACACAAAAAAAATTAGGAATTATTTTCCCTCAGTCATGTTTTGACGTGAACCCTCCGAAAAATACTTGTTGAGAAAACATCGATGATTCCAAGCCCGATGTTTAAAACACCATTATAATGAATAGTGTTCTATAAGTGGGGGCCCAAATCTCAATAACTAGAGATGACCACTTCACCATATTTTCACAGTGGTAGTGGTATACCACTAGTAGATGACCCTGAAAATTTCAGGCCCAAAATTTGAAAAATAAATCTTATTAATTATAATTTTATGAATTATAATTTTTGAATTGCGAACTGCGTTCTAGAACGCAGTTTACTTTTGAATTGCAAATAGTGTTTATTGAGTCAGGCTCGAATCTAAAAACCTAACGAGGACCACATTACCATATTTTCACAGTGGCAGTGGTATACCACTAGTAGATGACCCTGAAAATTTCAGGCCCAAAATTTGAAAAATAAATTGCGAACTGCATTCTAAAATGCAGTTCACTTTTAAATTAAGAATAGCGAACTGAACCACTTTACTATACTTTAATAGTGGAAGTGGTATACCACTAGTAGATGACTCTGAAAGTTTCACCGCCCAGGTTAGGGGCCCTCGATGTTTCCGACCCCGATGTTTAAAATCCTATTAAAATGAAAAGTGTTCTATAAGTGGAAGCCCGAATCTTAAAAACTAGAGATGACCACTTCACCATATTCTCACAGTGGTAGTGGTATACCACTGGAAGATGACCTTAAATAATTTCAGGACCCATATATGAATTTTTGAATTGCGAACTGCGTTCTAGAACGCAGTTCACTTTTCAATTGCGAATAGCGAACTGCGAACTGCGTTCCAAAAACCGATTGCCGATGATTATTAATTTTAGGATAAAAGTGAATACACAATCTTTTAAAATAGAAGATATACATATTCCAGAACAATCATAATATACAGGTGTACATTCAGTTTGCACCTTTATTTTCTAAGGCTGTAGGTTAGGAGACAAGCGTGATGCGGTGTACATACAGTGTACAGAGTATATTAACTGCACACCTACTTATTAATTAAAGTTGTAACTTTGCAAAAATTGCTTTCTGAGTTTTATAGTCCCGTCGCAAACCACTGCCAGTATATATATTTTCTCTAATCCTGCTAAGAGAGTCGGGAAGATATATATGCGGACTCGGGACCACGACTGTGGACGATACCCACGGACAGTCTTCCAATAAGATGATGCGAGTTTGACCTAAAAACTGACCTGTTTCATAACTTATACGAATTTCTCTAACACGGACTGTCTAATTTCTTCCCAGAATTCCAATTTACGCAAGCGCAATTGAAGTTTCATCCTAACTTAATTAGTCAGCCCGCGGGCTGACTAAAAAGAATAGAAAAACACACACCCATACACAATAAATAATTTAAAGAGACTGTGTGAATAGTCATGAAAGTAATATAATTAGTGTAATGATATAAGCAATATTCATTTATGAAAAAACTGTCAATCGAAGAATGACCTTAATTTCGTGAAAAAGGCTGAGGAGGCAGCTATCGTAGGAATGTGAACAATTCTCATTTAGATTTCTTGTGGAAATGTGAGAAAAAAAATTTAAGTTAATTTTGTTTCCTTCCACGTATTACATATGCATCGATATTCTAAACATTTGTCGTAATGTTGTATCTGCTGATCATGAATGGAACTAAATTTTTCAGCGCAACCGTGTAAAGAGTACCTGACTATAGTAATATATCTAGAATAGAAAGCACTGATTGAATATATTAAAATGTATTAAAAGAAGCTATTATAGTCAATACTTCTAAGGCACATCGAACACGTCGTGTGACGTTGCAAAATGTGTTTGTTATATTATTGTAGACCCCGGTCGCACTACATCCAACATAGTAAATAAGCGATGTAAGTCCAAGAAAATAATGATCTACTACAGTGAGTGTATGGTTTGCGCATGTGCAAAGATATAACAGTAAACTCAGGGAAACGTTCTACAATGTTCGAGGATTTTTTATATATATTTGTGTGTTTTGTTTCGTCTTTCATTGGATATTCCTTTCCAGTGATGCAGTGGTTATCGTGTTTGGGTGAACGAAATGCCTGAATGCGATGAAGCATGGATAGTGCTCTAACCTTTATATAGGGGATGTGTGGCGATAAGTGGAACTATAGAAATCGAAAACTAATATGGGGGTAGTCAGCGAAGAAAGGAAAATAATGCATATTTATGAGTTCATGTCGGCTTCATGATTATTATCATTGCATTGATTGCCAAAAATTATTCTCTATAAAGCAGTTTTACTGCTTGTAAATAAATTGCGAAAAAAATCGTTGCAATTAAAAATTCACGAGACAAAATAATAAGATCTACATGTACATGTAAAGTAGCACCCTAACTTGTTTACTATCATCATTATCATTGTTAAATTATTCAGACATCCCTGTGTTTGGAGTACTAACACATGCTGACCAAATAGACGAAGACGACACGGATTTTCCAGAGTTCGAGAAAAAATTCAAAACCAGCCTAGGTCTAACAGCCATGCGGTACCTGTTATGTTCAAGCTATTGTGATGAAATCTCAAGGGAAAATGGACGCAATCCAAACGTAGAAGTTCCAGTGATGCGTTTCTTAAGACAGGTAAGACAGTTTATCATATTCAATCTATGCACATGTAATAAAATAATTCTTTACCCGAATGTTTGCACATTATTCCCCTCCTCTTTGATGTGTTTGAAACATTAAAAGATATAGTGGTGAACGTCATTTTTATTTTGATATTAATGCGTTTTTAAAGCTGAACACCGCTCGTAAACAGGTACCTGGTATATAAACCCTTCGATTTCGTTACACCCCATTGCACTCCTGAAACTTGTGGCCGACGTATAGTGTTCATTTCGTTGTCTTTGGATTTTTATGCATTTAATTCTTTTTTATGTTCATATTCTGTTTGTAAATAATGCATTGACCAGTTTATTTGATGTTAGTACTTTCCTGCTTTGAGAAAAGTACGTAAAACTTGATAATGTCATCGCGACCGAGTAACACGGAGAGGCAAGATGTACGTCCACACAGGTGAGACCTCTACAGCGAAATACTTTAGACTGTTAAGAGGTCTGTGGCTTATATAGGGGTTGTAGGGAAAGCGGTGCTGAAAGAGAAATATGGCGGACAGTGCCTATTTACGAGCGGTGTTCAGCTTTAACTAGATTTCGATTCACGACAAATTCAGAAGTTAAACTTCAAACGAATATTTCATGATATTTCAAAAAAACTTCAAACGAATATTTCATGATATTTCAAAAACATTGCTCTCTCTCTCTCTCTCTCTCTCTCTCTCTCTCTCTCTCTCTCTCTCCTAAAGAAAAAAACCCACACACATCAAATACTGTATATTCAATTATATTTAATCTAAAATAAATACAATTGGTATTGAGAGGGAAATTCACGTAAAATTCACTACGTACTCTAATAACCGATATGACCTACTACCATTTACATTTGCATAAGTTCAACACCTAAAAGATACCCTCATGAAGCTGAAATTGCATAGATACATGTATTTTTATTAAGAAATTTTAAAATTTTAAAAATCACTTTAGCCAACATCGCTGGCTGTTTTGTTAGCGGCCTAAATTACTTTATTTGATCATAGACATGCTCCATTTGTGAAATTTCGAGGGAAACAGATGACAAACCTTTGCAAGAATTAGCTAAGCGACAGGGCTAGGATATTTGATTAAACGTGTAGAAATAACCATACATGTAAATAAAATGTGTTTAACCATAAAGATATTTTGATTTAAGGTCATTGATCCTGCTCGAGAAGCATATCAAGGAAAACTGGACATGGTAGATCAACTGCGTGGACGATTGAATTTCAAACTTAAAACCATTGTGGAATTCCTGTTGTACATTGTTGTCGTCTGTATTGTCTTATTGATGATGCCTCCTTCTTCATACATCC
This sequence comes from Magallana hongkongensis, assembly GCA_016163765.1. NCBI lineage: Eukaryota > Metazoa > Mollusca > Bivalvia > Ostreida > Ostreidae > Magallana > Magallana hongkongensis. The sequence continues at coordinate 20,171,256 of WFKH01006014.1, read as the reverse complement.
AAAATCAATGCGATAAGACTGAAAACAAGGCTGATCATGACTTCCAAGAAATTGAAATGATTTGTCGACTGAATTCGGACGGGAGAATCATAGATAAAACAGCAGTGGTCTTCTTTCTTTTTGGGGTTTTTGTTGTTTACAATGCGATGTATCTATGTATGGATCTTTATCTGCGGTTTTGTCCAGATCATGAAGAAATTTTGAATCAGAGAATTAAAACATTTCTCAGAAACATATAAATTACAGGGGTTTTGATTTAAATATCTTTTATTTTGAAATCTTTATCCCCTTGTTTTGAAACGCATGTAATGCACAAACTGCTTTTTGTCGCCATAATACTGAGAAATCTTTAAGAGTTTATGGCTTATGTTTGTATGATATTAAAATGGTACTTAATGCATGTTTTGTCATTTTAATGTTGTATAAAAAATATTGTATTTATGTACGATAATTGGGTCAGCGCTAACAATGACGATTCAACACAATTATGAAAACGACCTTTATATTGTGTATAAATATGTGAATTTTCCATGTGCTGCAGATTTGATGGAACCTTTTCAGAGTATGACTACAATAAATAAAAAAAAATGAAAAATTCTTTATTTAAAAAATATTTTAATTCTTCTAAAAGACCTAGTGACTTAAAAGGTACTAAAAATATTTTTAAGGTATCCCTTTCCTTAATGTTGTTGTATCAAGAATTTCTTAAGAGGTATATCATTATTTAATTCTTTATGCACTCAAGACCAGTTCACTGGTATTTGAAGTTCAAAATAAATATATACAAATGTACACAAAAAACAGTCAAGGATCACATGTACAGTAGTAGTAATAAAGATAAAAAAAAAGTTAAGTTTACAATACCGTAGGTCGTTTAAGTTTGTTTTTGGAAAAGCAGACTTTGAAAATTTTCTTAATAAATCTTGACAATTTTTTTTAGTTTTCTACATTATAAGTATTCATTAGCTCGTTAAATTTAAACATATGTAGACAAAACATACTTAAAAAATACAAAGATAAAGGGGGGGTCAGTATTCATCCTCCTGAGTTATGGCCCATTTAATTTGACCTTTTTGCACCTAAAATGCAATTTCAGCCCGATTAAGATTTGTTGTCAGTACCGGTATCTTGATTAAGCAAACTTATTTCTTCAAATATTGTTTTTAATTATGCACAATTGTCACACTGAATAGAGGGATTCCGAAAAAAAAATTGTACGAAGCTGCATACATTTTTGTGTGACCTTTTTGCACTTAAAATGACAATTTCTATAATAGTTACAATTTGGTTTGAAATAAAAACCTTTTAAATATCAAGAATTTTATAAGATTAATCCAGTTAGTCTGGATATGTATTCCGTATCATTTTGACATTATAAAACATGGGGGTTGATGTTGTCATATTTTAGATATAGGGCTTTAAAGGTAAAATTCTTGCAAAATTTGGCTTAAAAAATTCAGACATTTTCTATATATTTGCATGATTTCATGCTAAATGTCTATCACTCTCTCAAGATTTAATTTTTTACCTGTCACACAAAACCTATAAAATATGTTACAAACCTATCAAATGTTAAAACTGTGAAAAATGAATAAAGTATAATAAAAAGAAAAGTATATTGAAAATTCAAAAAATTGCTTGTTTCTGTCATTTTCATCTAAAAAAAAAACTTCCGCACGAAAAAATAGTTCCACAAAAACGTGTTTCTTGAATTGAAATGGATTTTCTTTTATTATGAATGTTATTGTAATTATGAAATAATAATTTTCTATGATGATTAAATAATTCAAATCATATTCATTTTAAATATAATGATCATCTGCGCAATAAAATCAGAACGTGAGGAGTGAGATACCTTAAATTGCTTTAATTATGACAACAGGAATAAGTAGATAAATAAGAGTTATTCGAGAAGAATACACAAAGTACAAACCTGTTCTTGAAAGTGTACAATGTACAACAATTTTATAAGAATTTAAATTGCTTGTTTGTATTATTATAATTGATAACAATTATCTTTTTCATAGACATCTCAGTAAAAGCAGCCTAAGATAGATAGAGATCAATTTACAGTAATTGAATAGATTTAAATCGACCAATCCACACTTTACAAAAGTTATGTCCCTTGGCCGCCATCTTTGGAGAAAACCCCATAGAATTCTCACAGTAGCCTTTGTAGTTTAGAGGTTTATTACTCTGTCATTTGAAGTTAAAAGTCCGTTTCCTTTGTGTATTTTAATTGCCCCAGGATGGGTGGTGCAACCCACAGATCGAAGGAATAAATTTAATTCAGAGAGATTTCATCACAGGACGCCCAATTATTTGGTAGCATAAAGAAGGGGAAAAATGTTTTTTTCCCGTTTGACCTTAAGGTTGACCCCGCAAAGGGAACAGCTTTTGTAAAGTGTGGATTGGACTATTCAAAAGGGCTGGATGGTCGTGGTCATGTTTAGACTGTATTGATCTACTTTAGAAAGAATGATCTGTATAAAGATATAGGAAAATACTCAAAATTTACAAGCTAAAATATATGGACTTTTTCTTTGTTAAGTAATATTTTACAGCATTTAAAAATTAAAAGTATATCTGATGGTTAATTTGTTGACCACCCAGCCTCCTATACATTAAAGGCCGGGGACGACCTAGATTTTCTGCCACCTGGTAGACAATAAAGCCTATAAGGGCAAAAAGGCGGGGCTACCTCCATCACTATCAGTGATGCTGATAAATGTAAACATTGTATGGGGCTCAGTCCACTTTGTTTATATACTGGGAAAAACCCAGTCTAAAAGAAGGGCTTTATTTTTTTTACAGTAAATTAATTCATATAGATTTTCACATAGGTTTTTTTTATTAGGGTTTTAATCATAATCTTTAAATTATACTTATGTTGTAACATGTGTAAAGATAAAATTTCAATATGACACCCTTGAAACAATGGGTTCAAGCATGAAACTTGATCCAAGTAACATTTAGCAGTTCCCCCACCAAAATTACTGAGTCAACATGAGGATAACCAGAGGTTCTCTAGGGATATTTTTCATTCAACTGATTGAAACACCTGTAGATTAGCATTCAGATGTGAGAATAATATATTACGAACATTAATTAACAGCTAGTTGTTGAGAACTCAAATACAATGTTTTATACATTTCGTTTGCTTTTACAAGCAAACATATTCATATGCCCCTTATTTACCCCATATTCATCCTGTGGAGGGAACTAGGAACCAGTGTCAAAATGGAGGGAAATGGAAGAAAATCACAATAAGCAGGGAGAAATGTATAATTCAGCTTTGAAAGTAACAAATAGTTGTGGAGAAACATTTCGTTTGCTTTGGACATACTGAGTTGGGATTTTAATGAAGTTCTTGTTGAGGAAAAACAAGTCAGTGATTGCGAGGTTCGTTATAAAGTTCTGAAGACACTGACCCACATTTAATGATGACTTTGTGATAAGTCAATAAGGTTCGGGAGACGGAAGATTAATTAACGTCAGCATTGCATGTGTCGTTCGTGCATCACAGACAAAACTTTGGTGGCTTGATGGGACATAATAATTGCATCTTTATTGCGGACTCAGTGAGGATTTTTATGTGGAATTAAGAGCAATAATATTATGTTTTTAATAAATTTCTATTATTATCACACCAACAGTGTTATTCATGTGAAGGATGATTTTCTAATCAATGATAAGGTAAAAGATTTTTCTCATGCTGTGATGAGTAATCTACAGAGCACATGGCTACAGCCACTTCCTGTGTAAACAAAACATTGGTATTCTCCGCCTCTAATGTCAATCACTAGTTTAGAATTCAAAATTCTGAGCTGCTTCAGAACTTTATAAGATAAATACTCTTTTAATAATTTTTTGTTTGTAAAAATTTTAATGTCAATTGATACCTGCCTTGGTATCTACTGCCACACCAAAAATTAGAATTTTTTATTCATGAATAATGCAATTAATTTGAAAATTTTCTCTCTGAACTGAAAGCTGCAGAAAAAATTGAATTTCCCATTCATTTTGTGATTGGCTGCTATTTATACCCGGGCCCCGGCCTTTAAGTGATTGTTCTTTGATTTTGCATGTAAATGAGTTAATAAATATTTCTGTAGGTGTAAATGGCTAAAAAAGTATAAGAGTTTTAACCAACATCTCGTTTTATCTGAACATTATGATGTCTACTAGTCAAAGAGTACAATATCTACCAAAACGATTTTTTCAGAGTAAAAGTAGATTAATGTTTAGATTTTAGAACCATTTCATAATTTAATGTTTTCGTGTTTTATACTTCATGTAATTAACAACTAGGAATGACACAGTGTCAGAAAAAAGTGAGGGGTATTGAATGTTTGTATTTGTAAATACGAATCAAACATTAGATTTATATATATAAGCTAAAATATTTTGATTACGTTAACGTACAATGGATTAGTTTTAATGGAAACTGTAATAACATTTTTAAAAAACCACCACACACCATCACAATTTTTATATACTAGTAATATATATTTATTTGACATACTTTAGAGATGACCAGAAAAAGGGAAGTTGTCAGAATATTAATAATGTAAGAATGACATCAAACTGGCAGGGATCTTTATTTAAAAACTCCTCATACATACTTCCATCATTATTATTTAACAATGGATGCAATTTTTACATTAAGGCAAATAAGCGAATGGTTTGCCTTTCTTTTGAATATCATTTTAACTACTATTTCATATGATAAGCCTAATGGCTTAAAATTGAAATAAATAATAAATGCTATTAGTACATAATTGAATGCCGCATTTAAGAAAAATCCCCAACTTTTTGTGGATATTGATCGTTGAATGTTTTGCTTTGATCATCATGAATAATTTTAATAATCCATGAAGAAATACAGTAAAGTACGTGGGATCGTGTGAAAGTTCTATATTTGGAAACCTCTGGTTTGGAGCTTTTAATATGACAGAAACGAATTTGCTATCATGATTTGTTTGAGATATTTTAATTTTCAGATTCAGGTTGATCTTGTCTCTCTAACTTCAAAAGAGTGATAACGGGGAAAACAAAATAAAATGCAAGATATTCAATTAATTTATGCCTTAAATAGATTTTTGACTTGTATTATCGATTATAAGTTGAATTTTATTTGTTGATTTTTTAAAAATTTCGACAGCAAGAAATATCTAGTTTGAATTGTAGGAGTAAGTGATCTTAAGGTAGAACAAAACAGATAAGCCAACATTTTCCTATACATGTAGTTGAATTTGTCTGAAAATTCAATATTTTGTTCGTTGGAATCAAACTTGTAAATATTTAAAGTTTTAAAGAAATCTGACCTCACTTTTTTCCCCACATCGCCTCAAATTTACCATTTCAACCTCCTTTCAGTGGCATGTAAAATGGAATAGCCATTGTTATAATTTGCTATGCCAATAAGTTACTTTTGAAGATATTACAAATATTTTACTGGTATTCAGAGAGGAGACATTTCTGTTACTTAGACACTGAAATGTATTCTAACTGGTAACTTAAAGTAAATTCTAATGTTATATAATGTAAGAATAGCGCTTGTGAATGATCTTTTAAGAAGAAAATTTGCAACACTTAAATGTCTCTGTAAAGAAATTGTATGATTCAAATTTCGATATTTAACAGTGATTGTCATGATCCCATTATTACATATATCAAAATAGTGAAAATTTGACCGATGGTTTTAGATTAATTACGATTTAAAAATATTGACGGAGGTTAAAATTGATAAAAATCCTAGCTAACGTCATCATATTTGACCTTGACCCTTTGATGTGCATGAAGCCTAAACACCTGTGATGATTGTGTCCAAATTTCAGGTATTTTCTATACAATAAACACAAGTTACATATTCTTAATATAAGGCTAAATTGCACAAAGATCAAATGAACACCATTCAAATGTGGGTTTCGAAATTATCTAAATACGCTGTACCTCGATTTTTTCCCGATTCGAGTAAACAATGGGTATGATTGATACATTTTTTCTTGAGATAATGGTTTGATATTAATTTTTACAAAATATTAAGCCATAATTTCGTGCATTTGAAAAATGGTTCAAATAATTAATTTCATGGTTGTTTTGTACTACCTTTAATAGATACATGTACTTTACAAAAAAGAAAAGTTAAATTAATATTATAACGTTTACTTATTCTTTATTTATTCTTTTATTTGACGTAATAACTACTCTTTCTCCATTGTAATGTTTTAAGGGTAAATATGATTGAATTCTATTAATTAAATGAATAGCAAACATAATTTTAATCACCATATGTGTAATATGTCGTATTTTCACTTATTAAAACCCCTAACTGTGGATCAATTCCATAATTTTCATTCCAAATGTGATACAATTTAGGCATTACCTAACTTAGTTATGCTTTATTTTCAGATTTTGATTGAAATTTGGAATGCTTAAGGAAATTTCCAGAATGATTCAAAGGTATGAAATGGAAGAAAATATGAATTTAAAACCAGGAGGGCCATGGGCCACATCGCTCATCTGAACAACAAGTCGTTGTATAATTTCGTAGCATATGCTTGCATAGTAATCTGACAATTTGTAGCATTGTAAATCTTGAAAAGAAGATTTCTAAACATTTTCCTTATATGTTTCTAAATTGAACTTTGAACCCCTCTTGGAAGCCCCAGTGTTAATTAAGGAGTCACGATTTTAAAAATTTAGTATCTACACTACATTGCTTGCATAGTAATCTCACAAATTACATGTATAGCTTTGTAGTTATCGAGAAGAAGATTTTAAAACATTTTCCCTATATTTTTCTATGCTAAACTTCGTACCCCTCTTGGGGTGTTAGTCCGGGGGTCAGAATTTTTACAATTTACAATCTTCACTATATATACAAGCTTTGTTGTAAATATTTTTTTTTTAATTATTTTATTCAGTTATTATATAGATAACAATAATACATAAACAATACAGAAAAAAATAATTGAAAAACATAAGTCTAATTTTTGTTGACGAATGAATAAATAGTTTGTAGGATTTTTTTTCTTCAAACAGTGAATATACATAATTATATTGTATGAAATATATTTTTAAACATAGTATTGCAAAGTATAAAATATAAGTACTAAGATATAATAAGACAATTATGGTCTGTTGTTTTATCTTTACGTTACTAACAATTTTATATTATCTCTACCATAACGTTTATAAGTACACCACTTTTATTAACACTGTGTACAGCTTATAGAACTATACATATACATATATACATACATACACACATATACATACATACATATACATACATACATATACATACACATATATACATTTACATACATATACATGTATATATACATATATCCATATACACACGCATACATACATACACATATACACATACACACACATACTGCGCTCTATAAGTCAATATAATAATACTAATAATAATAATAATGGTCCACACAACACAAAAAGTCCAAACACTCCCCAGTGGACGATGCTACTTGAGACTGTTCTCTCAAAGTAGCAGATTAATTTTTAAATTTACGAATTAAACAAAACATGTACATACATATCACAATGTGTCAGCAAATTTTGAAAAAAGATGTTGTTTATCACATGTCATAGGACGTAACATAGAAGAATATTGAATAAGAGCATTTTTTTTACACTTTTTAACACATCTATTTCAGTCTCTTGCAGCGATTCAATCCTACAGTACATTTTGTATTTATATATTTTATAAGCAATAACAGAAATCAATAAATTCAAAGATTCAATCTTGTTGTTTTTTTCTAGATAAAAGCCCAAAATAATATGCTTCCATTTTATATCGAAAACTAAAAAAGATCCTAGTTTTTTCCAAATATGTTTAACATATTTACATTCAAATAACAAATGTTTTGTGTTTTCGATTGCTTTGCATAGATTACAGTTATCCCCCTTATCTTTTATCCATTTACTTAAATATGCATTGTTGCAGAGAATATTATGTAGCATTTTATAATTAAATTCAGCTATTTTATTATCATTTATTTCTTTTATTTTTCTCATATATATACTTTTCCATAGATTTGAGTCATTTACAGATTTTGCAAACTCTTGAGAAAGTTTAGTTTGATAACACGGTTTAACGAATTTCTTGTGTATTAAATTTTTATAAAAAAAATTGGCATTTGATACCATTTAGACATGACACCCCTGTTGCGAAATGAAATTTCATTTCATTTTTAATGTTCAAATATTTAGCATTTGAAAAATCATATTTCTTAACCAATGGTTTTATTGCTGATAATAAGGCTTTATATTCACACAGCCAGTTTGTTGTAAATATTGGCATTTTTATTGCAGTGGTTTTTGAGAAGAAGATTTTTTAAGACACACACCCTATTTTCACTGTTTCGCAATTATCTCCCTTTGAAAAAGAATTTTGCACATTATTTTAACAATTTTTAACCCCCTTTACATAAGGATGCTTTTTAGTTTGGTTAAATTTGGCCCAGTGGTTCTAGAGAAGAGGTCAAAAATGTGAAAAGTTTACAGACAGACGGACGGACGACGGACAACAGGTGATCAGAAAAACTCACTTGAACCTTCGGTTTAGGTGAACTAAAAAAGAAAGAAAAATAACCAACAAGTACACTAATACATCTATGGTATTACTATATGTATAAAAATACCCTAAAATAAAAATAAACTGCCTACAGTTTTTCACTTGAAAGGACTATATTTGGTATGGTCAAATATCTGCCCCCAATTTTAACCAATTTTTAGATAGTATTGTATAAAAACCAAATCTTCAAAAATCATTGTACAGAGGATGCCTATCAGTTTGATCTTAATTTTAATCATCATTGCTCATTCGCTGTTTTATCTATGACGTCAATGACCTAAATGACCCAATTCCCGTTATTTTGCAAACAAATGAAAATATTGTCAATTTTCTTTATATTTTGATTCGGAAGTATAGAGCGCAGGTCTGCTCAAGTACGATTTTAACATATGTTTTTCTTCATATAATTATACACATCATAATAAAAAATAGTATTTGAGCAAGCCTGCGCTCGATGTTTCCCAGTCGAAAAACCACCGGAAAACACCCATATTTTGCTACACATCTGCTAAACATCAATTTATCAAAATAAGACAATCTTTATGACGTTATTTCTACATTATGACGTCACTGTTGTGATAACCTTTTGCTCACTTATTTTCAATATGATTTCAGCTATCTTCCACCTTAATTTTAAAAGCTATTTCAAAACTTTATTTTTGGGGGCGAAAAATGCATAATACCGCACATAATCCTTTCAATTCAAACAATATAAGTGTTCAACCAACAATATCTTTTTTTTCAACATGTAATTAAACTCTGCTCAGTGGGATCATACTTGCATATTGCTCGTATCCTTCATAATAACACTTTTCATATTAATTACGATGATTATTAGACTAAGATTGTGATTAGGCAGTTTTGGTGATGCATAAAGTTATATACTGTGTAGCTTTTGATTTTCTTTCAGTGTCATTTTTACGGCACTTGTACTCGCTATTCATGTGGAGGTATCTAAAGATGGCGTAGTATCCAATCAGTCAGAGGTGTGTTATCCCGAGAACAAGATGAAAAATGAAACTAGAAAGTCACACAAGATTTATCATGTGAAAATGGACGAGTCAAACAGTCAATATCTAAATGACTGTATGGCACATTTTGAGATGAAAATGCGTGCAAATGTAAAAACTTCTCGACAACACTTAAAAGAGGAATTGACACAAATTGCGTCCGAATTGAAGAAATGTATAGATCAGACTAAATATGAATCAATCAAACAAAGTGAAACAGTTCAGAAAAACATTGACAAGTTACAAGAAATATTTATAAAGGAGATAGAAAAGGTACAAAATGATACGATAAACTATAGCAATAAGTCTAAACATGAGTACAGTAAACTTGTATATCAGCTGGAGTCACAGATGAAAGGAAACTTCAACACTTCTCAAAATTTGATCACACAGAAAATGCTCCAAGCTCAGAACAAGTTGACCAGCTTCATGAATCAGTCTAAAATCGAATCAAATGAACTTATCAACGCGACAAAGAAAGATATAAGAGGAGATATTACGAAGCTAAAAGAAATCATTGACGGCTTGAGAGATTTGAGTGATCAGACCAGGAATGAATTAAATGGTCTTATTCAGGAATTAAAAAGAGAAATGCAAGAAAACGTAACCACGCTACAAAAATACATTGCAAATGAAGTGAGAAATTCAAGATCTAACATCAACTATGAAATAAAAAATCACATTTCAGAATACGGTGAGAACAGTTTTATGTTGAATGAAGTTCTTTTTTTCAAAATGTCGAAATTAATATTAATGAGTATAAAATATCATTGTTTGTCTATAGGTTTTATGATTTGGACTGTGTGTGCAATACAAGTGATAATAGTGTTCTTTTGCTGTTGGAAAAGATCTAGCAAATCTACAAATCGGGTAAGTATATTGTTCGAATACACATGTAACAGAAATTGTGTTCGGCGATAGGTTTAATGAGACAGAACTTTGAAATATACTGTAACTTTAATTTTCACTGTCCGTAAAAAAATTCTTTAGGTTGTAGCTTTATCTTTACAAAAACATGCTATTAGAATATTTTGCAACAAAACAGGTTCCTTTTAATCAATGCTAACATTTATTATTTATAATATCTGAATAAGGATTATCCATAGGCAAACACAATTTGCTGAAAACCACATACCTTGCATCACAATCTATCCTGGTTTACAATATGATATTATTTATAGCAGCCGATTTAGTTAAGAAATAAACAGGAAGTTAAAATGCTCACCGGGATATGAACTTGGTTGGTCACGTGATCAAATCCTGTGAAGTCCGAAGGGATTCTTAGAAGATTTGATCACGTAACAACCAAGTTCATATCCCGGTGAACTTTTTAACATTGCTGTTTATTACTTATATTTACCGGTACGTTTGAAAAAGGCAAACCGTTCAGAATTATTAAAATAACCATGTTTTACAATAAAGCAAGCGATAAGCGCGTGCGGTAATCATTGTGACGTTATTAAAAAGTTCACACAGAATTGAACGTTTTCGTTATTCTATAGGTTCATATAAGGAAGCATATTTACAAATGTAAATATTTTCCTTTATCATTTCTTAAGAAACAAAAATTGGAATCTGAAACACCTGAACTGAATATAGAAAATTCGGTGGCTGTTGTTAGTTTTACTGAGGAGAATAGAGAGCTTCATCTCACCATTGCTCGGTCTGTGGCATCAGCCTATCGAATCCATCCTACCTATGTTGGTGGATTGAACAATATACCGAACATTGAACTTAATTCAAAGGTTAGTTTGTACCTTAAGGTATCCGATCCATAATAGCCCCAGATTCATTGAATCTGGATGCATAACAGATATATATGGGCTTCATACTTAGTATACTTGGACATAATTTTCATGTTTAAGTATCAGTATGTAAGAGCAGAATGTGTCCTGATAATTGACCTTTTCCTTTCTTTGAAGAGTTGCCCCCCTTTGCTTTTAATTTACAAAAATTAATTCTAAAAAAATATATACGGTACAAAATTTATTTTCAATAGTTTTTGTATTCCTAATGATGAAATGCATCTTTCCACCGAAGCATTTATTGATATTCTTAATATTTAATTTTTTATTTTTAAAAAGTTGCATGGCCCCATAGACATTAATGCAATTTTCATTAATTAATTACTGCTTAGTTAATAATATTTTTGAAAATTTCTCTCGGTAAATCTTTTTCTATTCTAAAATGTTTTAAATAAATATCAGAGTATTTATTACATGATTGGTATTCAGGGTTAGAAAAATTAGGTCCTAATATGGGTCGGATACCTTAAAATTGATTTCTTAATATATTTACATTTAATTGATTCGTTACAACAGAAAAAAAAATAGTCCTCACTTCATTGCATTGGGTTTTTATATATCGATAGGTCTGTCTTGTTTTTGTGGATAAGAATGAAAGGAATATAATATTGGAAACCGATGTGGACATTTCAAAAACACGTTCTAATTTTGTGGAAGGCCAAGTAAAGAGAGGTAAACGAAGAACCAATAATCTTATAAAATTATGATCATATTATTTCATTAACACTTTTGATCATATTATTTCATTAATTAAGTTAGTGCAAAACTCATACTAGTATTTCTAATGAAAGTCATTTTTTTAGGTTTTAGTTGTATTTATGAGAAACGACAAAAATACAGTATTATTGAAAAGACACATTAAAAAATTCTTAAGAATACAACTCATTGAAGTTATATATAACTAACGTTTTTGCAGGAAGCACACACGTGATAGTAGTTTATTGTCAGCATGAGGGCTCCCGAGACTTGACTACGCTGTATAACAGAAATCTTGGTAACATTAAACAGCATGCAACACTGAGGCAACTACAGAGACAGAACCGTGTTCTGACCATTGATAAAGAGTTATCTCCTTACCAAACCGACTATCTCAGAATGTTCTTTAACGAAACCTTCTTGGAATAACTTGCCATTATACAGTTGCATAGCATAAACTGAAATATTTCAAGATGTAAGTAGATAAAGGCAGAAGATACAGGAAGAAAAGTGCAAATATTTTTTTTCGAAAATCGGTCATGCTTTACAGGGATCTGGACCTCTTCGTGTTGTGTTACCAATTTCAACTATGTTATACATGTAGACACAACAATTCGGGAAAAATAATGGGTGTTTTTTTTAATGTCAAACATATACATCTTTAGGTTTTTAGTAGCTCGAGTTTGTCAAAATAAACAGTAGAAATTGTTATACATGTAATTTACCGGTACTGAAAGATGATTATTAGAATAATTTTTGATTTTAAAAAATGTTCAAAAAGTCTTAAGCCTATGAAAAACAAGAAATACGTTTAAATGTATTTTAATTACTGCATGCTGCGACTTCAACTAATAATCATTTATAGTTGCAGTCATCTTCTTTTACTCTTTATTCAAAATATGTGAGATTTTTTAAATGTTCTAATTTTCTGTTCATTTTGAACTTTTTCATAAAAAAGAAGATAACAAGTGGTATGTTCAACAGTTTTCTTCCTTTAAGGAAAATTGAATAATTTGTTAAAATTGGATATGGTTAATAACATATAAAACAATTGAATTGATGTATTAAAATTATTTTCTTTATTTTCAGAACTTATCACATTGAAAACAATGTTACTATATAAACTATACTATATACTTTTTTATGTGAAAGAAAATAATAGCGAGCTCTAAGAACCAGTTTGAGCGGGAAAAAGAACGACCTAACCCTACAGATTCATCAAACAAAATTTTTTGTCTACGTCCCATAATGCTCTCTGATGTTCTCACCCGTGGTGCTATGCCAAAAATGGCTGACATTTAACTCGTAATTAACGGTGCCTTGAGGTTTGAAGACACGTTTTGAGTACCGCACAAGCTTTGGTGAGACCCAAGAGATTTTTTAAATGCTTCCATTCCATCGTATTGAGTTGAGATACGTAAACAAATGATTATGGAATTTGACGTACGACGTCACAGTGAACTCGCGCTATATTTCCCGCGATAAATTTAGAGGTGGATCAAACATCTGTAATTCGTGTACTAGCTATTTCAGTATAGACTGCGATACCTGCCTCATTGACATATGATTTGTTTTTAATTTTTTTTTTTGGATAGAGATATTATATATGTCACAATAGACATTATGCCAATGATTTTTTATTATAATTTGTTCTATATTTGTCTGCTATATTTAACGTAAGAGTTATCGTTCATAGATCTAAGTTATCGTTAATTTGTTTTCGCTTTATTGGTCACTGGGTTGTTCCGTTCTCGATGTTACTATATTTAGATTGGGATTCTCTTTGAACCTGTTTGGTAGGTTTACGTAGAAGCTTATGAGGGGTGTTGCCGGATGTCGCTATATGTAGTATTTTGAGTAGTAAAACTTGTTTGGTTAGTTTGATGGCTATATATACGGGGTGTGGGCTGATTTTTGTGAGAAGAGGTCTGGACGCCGAGCAGTATTTTCGTGTATGTTGAGCCCTTGCTGTGTGAACTTGGGTGTGTCTCTTGTGTCTCCCCTGCTGTGTGATCTCGGAAACATGTAGCCTGTGTGGATTTTGTTAGCGCTGGCGTTGCGAGACCTGATTGCCTACATTTTCGGTATTTTTTATTGCCACAACTCAGTGACCAATGTTATAGTTCTTAATTTATTGTAAACCTGATGGGACGGGGTGTAAAATATTGAGGAGTGGTGGATCTTGGTGGAGCGTGGTGGAAAGACGTGGACGATGCACGAGATTATGGGATTATGGAGGCCCGTGGAGAACCAAGATTTAATATTTCCTTTGTACATATGTAGATAAATTTATTGTTTATTTTTTTTCATTTGTTGTTTATTGGAAAACAGGAGTAATCCAAATGAATTAATAAGGGGTAAACATTAAAAGAATCCATCACAACAGTTCAGTTGTGACTATATATATCCATCACAACAGTTCAGTGGTGACTATATATATATATATATATATATACAAAGTCTCTTTTTCATGTGTGTCGTCACTTGTCAGACTGTTTTCGTATTGTGACGTCATAGTATATGTTCAACGTTGTGTTGCTATAGACAATAAACACGACTGATGAAGACCGGTAACACGGTCGAAATATTTTGAAACAGTGTTTTAAAGTGTTTTTATATATATATATATATATATATATATATATGTAAAACTTAAATGAATAAAAACACAAAGTCAGAGTAAAACATTTATTCGTTTAAGTTTTCTATATTTTATCCGACGACTGTGACTTTTTTGTGGATTTACATATATATATATATATATTTATGTTTGTTTGACCCCTCCTATGAAATCATAACAGTAACTCGTAGGTAATAGGAATAGGAATGGTCATTTATTCAAAACCT
>WFKH01006014.1:20128099-20142218 GCA_016163765.1 Magallana hongkongensis | reverse complement strand
ATTCATTTCATTTAATACATGCATGCAATGTACGCTTTTTAAAAAAACTAAATGAATGTTCACGCAAGCGCGGAAAATCACTGTTTAAGCATCAATAATGGTAGGATAAGTACCCCCAAGACACTAGCTTATGCGTCTGCCATTGTCTAGATATAAATAAACCTTGCTTTAAAATAAAATGTGTTCCCCTATTTTCATATTTTTTTTATAGAAATGTGTTTGTATGTTAATTAAAGAAAATCAAACGGATAAATGCAGCGATGATCTATTTTATTTCCCCAATTGATCGAACAATATTAAGCATGCATCAAACAACTATACGGAAGATTTAAAGAATAGAGAAAATTATCTACATTATAAAAATCCACTGATTCAAAGATTAAAGGGACCTAGACACGATTTGAGATTAAATTTTTTGTTAAATTTTATTTACATGTATAAAATGGTTTATTTATGAATTTTGAATGATTGACCAAAATTTTAATGTTAGAAGTCAAGTTACAAGCGAGATACAGAGGTAAGAATTCATTGTTATGTAAGCAAAGCTCGAGTCATATATTTGTTCACAAATAGTGTAGAGAAATTACCATTTCTTTAACAAAATGACTCGTGGCAAACAAGATAAACTGATTCAATGTATTCATAAATAATACTATTTACAAAAGAAAACAACATTTGATTGAAACTTATACCAATACAACGCATATATAAACAATAACAAGACTCGAGCTTTGTTTACAAAACAAAGAAATTCAAACCCTGTATCTGGCTTTTAACTCAATATTTGACTTTCAAATTTTGACAAAGTATTAAAAATATCAATATTAAAATTGGAAAAATAAAATTTGAAAATTTTGAGCTCAAATCGTGCCTAGTTCCCTTTGAAATTAAATTGACATTTATAGTTAATCCAATATAGATCCTTCAATAAACAATCAGAAATTTGATTTGTGTATCCGTGTTTAGGCATATTGATTAGTTAATAGCTCGTTATCGTAAAAATGTCTCACGAAAACATCGGACCTTGTACCTTACCTGAAATACCGCATTTTGAGCTCATTGCAAAAGAACGGTTGATTCCTTCTTTTTTTTTAATTTTAATTTAATATTTTAAGATGGACTCATTGGATGTTTAAATCATAAGAATTAGATCTAAGAAATTAGGTATCCGGCAAAATTTGCAAAGACTTGTCTTCAAGTGCAGCTAGTTTTTTGTGTTGTGTAGAAAAAATGGTAATTTTAATCCGTAGAAGTATGAATCATAAGCCTCTAATTCAGATTTAATCATTTTGTGAGCGGATTAGCCCATTGGTCTCTTATCTTTTCAGTCTGTGTATCTCGTTTGTATGCGTGGTGTTTGCGATAGTAATTGAAAATTGAATAATTTACAAGGAATTTTCTTCTACTAAGATTTTTTCCTCTTCTTAAGGTCAAGATCTAGTAAATGATTCCAGAGTGACATTTTGGTGCTAGAACCATTATGTCGTCATAATTGATTTCCCGTTCTTTACGGCTTTAAAGGAATTGTTTAGAAAATGAAGCAGTTTCTTGACATATCAAATTATGAGAAAAGTAATCCTGATACCTATATTCAATTTGACATCATTTTAAAGGGGAGGTCAAGAGCTTATTTAATGCGGTTTTTGGAGAGACTGTAGGCATTCCAGATATATTTTATTAGTCATTAATGGACAAAACTTTGAGATTTGTTACTTTCTTCACATTACATAGAAATTGCCAGTTAAAAACATGATTTTTCATTGTGTTTACCACAAATTTAAGCCCCGGTACACCATATTAAACAAAGCTATCGTAAGGAAGCATCATCGACAGAATTAATATCCTAAATTTCATGAACCTGTAGGCATCTTTTATTTACTAGATCTTGACCTTAAACATAGATGATATTCGGCTTCATTGGTTTCCTTAAAATAGCAATCATATATTCATTTTTCAATCAGTTCTTTAAGTTTCCTGTTAACGTTAATAATTGCACCAATTGCTGAACGGCTAGTTAAGGAGAAAGGCACAGTTATCGAACCAAATGGAACAAGGGTTATTTACATGAACAATCAATGTTTGTGTGATAGCGTCACAGAGGCTTTTGATAAACTAGAAGAGCAAGTAACCAACATACCATCCAAGATATATCATTCTTATGCTGAAAAGGAAAAAGAGGAGGCTAGAAATAGGATTCTTGAGTTTCATGAGATAGCAAAAGAACAGTTTGAAAAACAAGCTGAAGTAGTTAAAGACCTACCAAACAAGATACATTCTCATATTGAAAAGGATAAAGAGGAGACAACAAATCGCATGATCAACGAAATGTCCAATTTATTTCATAAGTTTCAAGAGATCACAGATGAGCATATGGAGAAGATAGGTACAAATCTAAAGGAAACATTACACAATACTCATCAACACTTTGAAAAGGAGACGAAGAAAGTGAGGTCTAAAGTCAACATGGAAATCGACAGCGTCAATTACCGCCTACAGGACAACAGTAAGACGAACAAACACGTGTCCTTTCAGATACTAAATGTGTTTGTATGTCTGTACAATAAATTACTTTCCTGCCTTTTTATTTTACACAGAGTTTTGGATGTGGTTGATTGCCATTGTGGTGGTTGTACTCATTGTGGTTCTCTTGTACCTCTGTAAATTTGGAAACGCGGGAAACAAGGTAAACTGAGATTATTCCCAATAAGATAAGTATTTCTTCATGGAAAATCATGCAAGGTCTGAATAGTGAATAAAGATTTCATTGTACTCATAACAAATAAATGATATCATTATTTAGAATAGTTAAAACGCATCGCTGAATATTGTAGTAAGACTTCTACAAGATAATTTTAGAACATTTAGAAGATAGATAAATTTTAATTATTCATTTTAGTAGTTATATGTGTCACCTTCATATGAGTCACTTTCATTAGTCTGTTTTAAAATCATTTTTTTCCGGCAATAGCAACAGTTCTTAGAAACAGAATCACAGGAGGATAAGATGGAGAAATCTGTTGCTATCGCGAGTTTTTCAAAAGCCAACGAACAACTTCACCACACCATTGCTGCCACTGTGGTTAGAGACCTCTTGTGTCGTCCTTTACCACTTGGTGGAGTGAGAAATGTATCGTCTATTGAACCTAAATCAAAGGTTCGTAGGTTTCCATTAATAACATTCAACTTCATATATTACTAACTTAAGTATTTAAAACATATATTTTCTAAAAATCAATTCAGAAATGAAACTCTAACTTTCCTAAATAAAACCGTATTTTCACTAGGTTTGTCTCGTTTTCGTGGATAAGAATGAAAGGAACATAATATTAGAAACAGAAGTGGATATTTCTAAAACGAGGTCCGATTTCGTAGAAAATCTTTTAAAACAAGGTATGTGTGATCAATAATTGATATAGAATTTCTATACAAAATGTGAAAAATTGTTTATTTTTAAAATACTTTCGTGAACCGGTTAAGATTTACCATTGTTACATTTAGCAGCTTTTTGCCCTTTCCGATGTACTAGAATTGAAATAAAATAAGCGTTTAAAAAAGAAATTAGATTTTATATTTTTAAATTTTTTTTTATAATTTTAGGTAGAACACAGGTAGTAGTCATTTACTGTCAACACGAGGACTCTCAGGGATTGACTACGCTGTATAACAGAAATCTTGGAAACATAAAAAAACATAAAGTCCTCAGACAACTACAGAGACAGAACTGTGTTCTCAGCATTAACAAGGAGTTCTCTTCTTATCAGTCTGACTATCTTAAAGTTTTCCTGAACGAATCCTTGATTGAATAATCTGGGGTTTTTTTTTTTAAAAGTTCACTCTGATAAATAGATTAATTTGAAAATTATGAAATAAAATGATATAAAATTTTCAACATTTTGTATTCGACAAGTCTTCTCAACAATAGCACAGAAAAAATAAATCAACACTGATTGAAATCAATTACCCGTGACGAAACCTAAAAGCAAGAAATTGGAGGTTTTCAGCACGTGCTTCATTTTAATCGCAACTTTTTGCGATTGACATTAGTCTTTAGCAATAGTCTGAAATGAAAAACACTTAAAACTTATAGAATGTCCATTGAGGAAAACACCAGAGCCGTAGAAATCTTGGTGTCTGAATTGTTCCTACGACAGGTTGTACTCACTTCAAATCTACTGTTCATTTCGGCCTCGGTATTGTTTTAAATATTTGGCAACCCGTTTAAAGAGTTATTTTAACATAATTTTTCAATGCTACCAGTGCATCGATTTTATTCGTCGTTTCAACCGACAACCAACAACAATCCGAAAGCTCTGGGGAAAAATCAACCAAACCGGAAATGTTCATGATATTCAGCAAAGGTAAAGGTCTCGGGTCGCAATCAGAGGTCAAGATCGCTTCATCGTTCTTCACCGCTTAAGAGTTAGGTTGAAATCAGCCACCCTGACGGCAAGGCAAACGGCAAACGAATGTGTTTGCTTCAAATAGTCAATACTTTACATTGGGTGAACACTTAGAACTTTGACTCATTGTAAATAAAGGTTTAAAAACTGATTCACATTTTTTAAAAACTCTGGTCCAAACACAACGCAAATTAAGTATTTATAGTTTTGCAACAAGAAAATTTACACAACATAGTTCTATTCAAACTTCAAAAATATTAGGAATTAAGAGTGAAGACAAAGAGGAATGGACTAATATAATCAAATGACCAAGGGGCCTAATGCGCTTTTAAAAAAATATGTTTTAGATTTTGAAATGTACTGACAACCATACCAACGTTGGTCTACTTATTGAGTATTTAAGTAGGTCTGTACTTTATAATCATAGTATTAAGGACTGACTTGGCTAACAAATCCATATGAAGATAAACAGACAATGACTCATTACATAGAGAAACTTACAGAAAGACTAGAAACATCATACAATTTGGCACAACAGAATGTAAAACAATCTCAAGAAAAACAGAAAGATTTTTATGATAGAAAAGTTAGAGGGGCAACACTCAAAGCAGGAGATAGAACTCTTGTCAAGATAGTGTCTTTCAATGGAAAACACAAAATTGCTGACAAATGGGAAAGTGAACCGTACCTAGTACTTTCACAACCAAATCCAAACATACCTGTATATAGAGTCCAGCGAGAAGACAAATCAGGAAAAGTGAGAAGTCTACATAGAAATTTATTATTGCCTATAAATTTTATATCACCAGAAAGAATCAACATAGTGCAAAACCAGTACAAAGAAAGAAAACTGAAAAATAAAGAAGAGCCAACTCTAACCAAGCCTGTAAAATCAGACACAGACAGTAATGAATACATTGACTTCCCACATGACGTCATACATGTTCCTCACACTGCTGCAGAGAAGACCTTGGGGGAAGATGTAGGCGACATGGATGCAGGTGATATCGTGGTACCTGTCCATGAACCACATTTTGCAGAAGAAGATGAGGACGCTCATCCGTTAAATGCAGATCCTGTCCATGAACCACAGATTGCAGAAGATGAGGACGCCCTTCCGTTAAATGCAGATCCTGAAGAAGATGAAGAACAACAGTCGGTTGATCAAGATGCTATCCAGCATTATTTGGATACTGAAGATGATGAGGAGGACGCAGTATCCCAGGAAAATGAAGATTCACCAGAACTCCAAGTTCGTAGGTCGTCAAGAGTTAGAAACAAACCCAGCCTAGATAAGCACAGGCCAATTTAGCAGCTTTCAAAGATCACCATGATAAAATATTTGATGCACTTTTAAAGTTTTCGTGATATAGACTTGTTGATATTTTTTTAACAAGCAAAATGATGGGACATCATTTTCAAGCAGGGGGAGAGTGTAATAGGGTATATTTTATGATGATAATTACATTCATGCATTATTCATATTTGATCATCTACATCATTGCCATCATCATCATCCTTCACTTCATTTATTTTTAACTGTACATATTTAGAAACAGACTAATATTCCTATAACTCCCTGTCTCTTATGCGCCTATCGAGTAATTATTATTCAATTATTTTTTCTTGTGGCTTCTGATATTTCATAGCCTTAAGCCATTTCACCTGTATGGCCACTTTCATGCATGTGAACATGATCAGGTGGTTTAATACAGCCAATAGTATGTTTTTTATATAACTTTCCCGCTTAACTGAGTAGCCTTTGTGATAGACCAAGGCTAGGCTTCCTAGGAGAAAGACCTGTTTTCCTCAAGAGACAGTTTAGTTAAATCATTTATTTATTCAACATTTTGGAAGAAGTCAATTATAGTAAGTGTTCTATTTTTTGGTATTTTTAAACTTTATTAAATACTTATTTGATATTTTCTGTTCATTGTTACTTTTGGCTAATTCTACTTTTTGAGGTTTAATTATCTTATTTACGAAAAAATGTATTTTATAAACTGTCACAGTAATTTATAGTCTTGATATCTAAGCTCTAATATCTTATTTCTAATATGTGTAAAAAAGTTAGTTATTGTTACCATATTTAATAATTGTAGTTAGAGAATACCTATTCCGAAGTTAGACATCATATCATGTGAACCTTGTTCCATAAACAGGTGATCGTTACAAAGTTATATCTTATTTATCTAATTTTATCCATAATTGATAATGTTCAAAATAGATAATTCCTGCATAAAGCATTATTCCACGCATATTCCCATGAAATAATTAACCTCTATCTGCTCGAAATTGAACCACCTGAGCCCTTCATCTTTATAAAGTAAAACATCACAAAACAAATAGGTATGTTGCACTCTGCCACTTTTGTGACTTT
This sequence comes from Magallana hongkongensis, assembly GCA_016163765.1. Lineage (NCBI taxonomy): Eukaryota > Metazoa > Mollusca > Bivalvia > Ostreida > Ostreidae > Magallana > Magallana hongkongensis. Next base: position 20,135,438 of record WFKH01006014.1, on the reverse strand, counting down.
ATTTTTTAACCATATTTGGTTTGAAATAATCAGGAAAATGACAGTAGATGATTATATAGCAATAATTATTAATTTTATAAAATAAATCATAAAATTATGAATATTTGATTCATTATGCCATAATATTTTACAACTAAAATAATCCATAACTCCCATTACTCATGTAATCAATGATGTGATTGATTAGATAATTTATGAAAAACATAATCCTTGTGGTCTGAAAGCGCCATGTACTTGATAAGTTCTAATTAATCAAGTTCAGACCCTGAGGAGGGAGGAAGAAAAATTTAAATGGCAAAGTGCATTTCTATAACTTTAAAAAGTGGACTAATATTTGCCAGGATATACTTATGCCTTACAAACCTTAGTCCCATATACCTGTAAAAACATACAAATATTATTCATGCATGGGTAAGGATAAACATATGCCCCACCCAACCACATGTACCAGGTAACCTAATGCTTGTTATATATAGTAATCTTAGGTAGGAATATACATATGTCCAACCCATTCAATGCTTCCACATGAAAATAACAATTTACATTTCAAATTATTTTAACACTGTGAAAGGTAGGAATAAAACTATAACCGACAGTTCTATAGTTACACATTAAACGTTATCAAGAAATATACATATGTTCCTGAATAACAGTGTCCATCCGTAAGTTCACACTCAGTATTTGCTCTCTCTACACTAGATTAACTGGTCTAATATAACTTTTGAATGCATCTGATTTCCATCGACCCAAGAGTCTAATTTTGCTGTCACTCATGCCAACGTCCGCACAGTGAGACGCCATGTCTATCCGGAAAGAATGGCTAGTAATTCGACTCATATCCAACTTTGCAAATGATAGTTTTTTAATACCGTTGAAAATTTACCCCTTGAAACTGGAATATTTGGTACATATAAAAAAAAAGTGGCCCATTATGTACTCCTCTTAACTTAATGTAGTCTTGTAGGCACTGAACTGGACAATAGTTTTTGTTACTTGCAGAGTGAATAGCGAGAAAAAATGGTTTGCCCATGTGATGTTTATATGTAATAAATTTGATAGTTAAATGATCTTGCTCCCTGGATATTTGATTAAACTGAATTAAATTGTTGTTAATTACCATTTGACATGATGTTATTTCACCCACTCTCAAGAATCCATAAAAGGCCAACAAAAACATTGCTCTAAAGATGGCTGTTTCAAATGCATTAGAAACTGTAACTGGTAAAAAGTCACAAATTTGATGCAAAATGTTTTTAGTAATGGGTATTCTAACATCTTGTGAAGGTTTAAGTTTGCGTGTTGATAAGAGCAATTTTTGTATTAAAAAGGATGAACATGGATCCCCAAAACTGTTGAGCTTATGAATGTAACTAATAGCAGAGAGATATGATGAAATAGTTGTTGCAGCATAGTCCTTTGAAAATTGGTATGCAACATAGTATACTAATATGTGTTGCTTCACTGGAAACTCAATAATTAACTCGTTTTTTTCAGCAAAATCTTTAAAAACTGTCCAAGCATGTGAGTACGAAGCTAATGAGGAATTAGTATGGCTCGCATCCAATAGTCTTTGTATGTCGCCTCTTAATTTGGAAATGGCGGCAGTGGAGGTGTGTTGACTGGATTGCTGTCGGCCCAGGGTGCCAGTTGTAAAAACTGATTTAGCTTTGAACGAGAAAGACAATCACATAGTAAATTTTCTTTTGAAGTCAAATGCTGAGCTTTAAAATTAATATTAAACTTTAAGCATATCAATACCAGTTTTCGTAAAAGAAACATGATGCGCTTATCTTTTGCAGTTTGTTTATTAATGACATGAACCAGTGCTTAACAGTGTTAAAAATGCACTTATTTGCCATATATTTTGACCAGACATCAATAGCCAAAACTATTGGGTATAATTCTAAAACTGCTATGTTCTGATTTCGCCAACTGTCATTCCATTCTCCTTTGAACCACTGACTACCAAAAACCTCAGCATACCCCACAGCTCCAGATGCATCTGTATATAACCTTAGTTCGTTTGAACTTAACCATATATCTGCGAGAAACATTGAGGAACCATTAAAATTACTCAAGAAATCATATCAGACACTTAAATCATCATTAACTTGTTTCGTCATCCTAATTCTATAATACTGTTTTTTTTTACTCCAATGGTCAAATCTATTAGCCTCCTTAAAAAGGCCCTGCCTGGCTACATTACAAGCAAAATTCAATAAACCTATAATTGACTGCAGCTGTTTTAATGTTAACTTAGATTGTTCCATCGCATACTGAACTTTGTTGACACACTTTAAAATTTTTTCCTTTAGTAATCTGCATTCCATTTTTGTTGAATCCAATTCATAACCCAGATAAGTAATAACTTGGTTAGGACCACATGTTTTTTCAAGTGAAATGGGAACCCCAATATCTTAACACATATACAAGAAAGATTGAGTTGGCGATGTATCCACAATGATAAAGTCATCCAAAACATGTGATATACATGGTATACCAAGTTTATTTTGTGCTATCCATTGTAGGGCTGTTGAGAATCGTTCAAATATTTTACAAGATGAACTTAGACCAAACTGCAAACATGTATCAAAGTAATATTTACTCTTCCACTTAAACCCAAGAAACTTATTCTGAGATTGGTGTATATGAATAATTCTAAATGCTGACTTAATGTCAGTTTTACAACAGAACGAACCTTTTCCACACTTTTTTATAAAATGAATAGCATCTGAAATAGATGAGTATTGAACAAATGACTCATCAGATGGTATGCCATCATTGATTGATTGATTTTCTGGGTATGACAGATGATGAATCATTCTAAATTCACCTGGCTCTTTCTTTTCAACCAAACCAAGTGGTGAACACTGTAAATTGGAAAATGGTTAATTTTCAAAAGGTCCTTGAACTCGACCAGCCAAAATTTCTTTTTGAATTTTTTGATCAATATTATCTGGTTTTGTAAGAGCCGAATTTAAATTTTTTGACTCTATTCCAGGACATTCTCCGACAAAGCCTAAATAAAAACCATCTGTAAAACCCTGAACTAAATAATTAGTTTCATCTTCATCATACCCTGATAACCAATGAGCAAGTCTATTTACCTTGATTGGTGTTGGGCCCTTGCTGAGATGTAGCAATTGATTTTGATTGGTTGTATTGTTTTCCTGTATTTGTACTAACTGCTTGGTTTTGATACTTCTGCATGACACGAAAGGGCAGCTTGGCTTGCTTTGTACACTGAATAAATGGGTGTGACCCGCCGCAGTTATAACATCTATGTTGGAAGCAACAAGACAAACCTGTTGAACAATGCTTACCTGAATGATACTGGAAACAGACACCTCTTGGCATAGAGCTAGGCCTATATGACATATCTTTATGACTTTTGTTAGGTTTTGAAGATAGAGCTGTCGTCAGTCTGGCATCAATATACAACTCCATATGTACATCACCCCATGAAACTTGTCCTTGGGCAATCAGCATCCTAAAATCGGTGTCGGAAGCTTTCCAATTGCCCTTAGCATCTGCAATTTCTCTGACTGCCTTTAAATGCTTAGCTAATTTAGATTGTTGTTCCGGGTATTTCATGCAATAAATTGCAGCAAATCTATTCCATGCTGTTAGCCAGTCATGCATAGATGAGAAAGTTACCTCGTTTTGGGTATCATTCTCGACCTGGTGGATTGTCAGCTTGCCTGGACTGTCACCATCTTCGACCTGTAGAGAGAACTTACCTTTCTTTTGTTTGTCTTTAGAAAAAAGGCTTGAAAACTCTACATACTGGTTTGACCAAATCTTTGATTTAGTTTGATCCGATACCCTTGCATCAATTGATAATGCTGTACTTACAAAACCAGTCGGACACTTACCAGCGATTTTTTCAGTGTGATCCACTACTACCGCTTCAACTGAGTGTTGAATAGCGTTGTCCAGATGTCTAGATTCTGTTACTAACCCGTCATTATCATCATTGTTAGATGCCCCTAGAGGGTTTATACTAATACTCCCCTGACTATTTGAAGCACCGTTGCTGTTAATGTTGTTTATCAGCGCAGTCAACTCATCTCTAATTGTGGCCGTCACTCGCTGGGTCACCTGTGATGTGATGGTTTCCAGTACATCGGGGAATAAAGCTGGCGAAACCGCTTCCAAGTTCATTGATGTCCTACCTTTCTTTTGTTTTGAGACAGTTGATGGTTTTGCGCGAGCTTGGCTTGTTCTTTTTGGTGGCATACTTATTCTTGATGACGATAGAATAACTAAAATTACAAATACACTGATCTTGGTTCTTCTTCTTCTTCTTCCCGTAAAGTTCAGACCACCAACTGGTGTAATTTCGAACTGTTGCGCTAATGCGCGGCGCGAGCGAACCATCTATATACAGGTGCATTATAAAAATCATGATGGCACTATATACATATAAAATCATCCAGATGGTGGTTACTGAAATAGGACATTGTGCAGTTCGTTCCTGAAGGTGTTGACGGAACTGCACTCAATTACACATGTTGGTAAACTGTTTCACAGCCTGATGGTAGCTGGGAAGAAGGAATGTTTATACGTATCAGATCTGGCGTAGGGGATCAAGAATCTTTTGTTGTGGCCTCTCACTGTAGTCCCAGTTGGTATAAGGTAGGAGGTTGGTATGGCCACCAGACCCTCACAATGCGAAACATCATGATGGCTCGATCCGCAGATATTCTCTCTTGGAGTGTTGGCCATTGCAGTTGTTGTAGCATGGTGGTAACGCTACTGGTGCGATGGAAATCACCAGTCACAAACCTGACCGCTCTCCGTTGTACCATCTCCAGGTTGTGTATGTTGGTGGCCGTATGTGGGTCCCATATTACGCTAGCAAACTCCATTTGAGGTCGAACCAGGGTTTTGTAGCACAGTTCCTTGGTCTTCTTAGGACACTGGTAGATGTTTCTCTGGAGGAAGGCTCTGGTGTTGTTTGCTTTCTTTGTCACCTGGTTTATGTGATGATTCCAGTTGAGCTTGTTGTGGATGTTGACCCCGAGGTACTTTGCTGATTCTACTATCTCCAAGATGTGTCCATGGATGGAATATGGATGCTGTCTCTTGTTGCTTATTTAGAGAACTTGGCATTTCTGGGGGTGGAATTCCATGAGCCAGTCCTTTTCCCACTCTTGGAGGGCCTCCAGGTCTTCTTGGAGAAGGACTGCATCCTTAGACGTTTTGACGCGTCTATAAAGGATGCAATCGTCAGAGAAGAGTCGCACTGAGGAGCCATTCTTTATGTACTCTGGAAAATCATTAATATATAATAGGAAGAGTGTCGGACCAAGGAAACTCCCTAGAGGAACTCCTGATAGAACTGAAGCTGAGTCAGATTTTCCATTCTCAAGGATTACTGTTTGTGTCCGATCACGCAGGAAGTCACCAATCCAGCTATGTAGGCTTCCCCGAATTCCATAATGATGTAGTTTGCTCATCAGCCTAATGGGCGGGACTTTATCAAAGGCCTTAGAGAAATCCAACAGAATAACATCTGACTGGCTTTTGTCGTCAATAGACTTGGCAAGATCCTGTAAAGTAACAATCAGCTGAGTGTCACAGGATCGTTGCTTTCAGAAGCCATGTTGTGCGTCCGTTAGCATTCTCTGGCCTTCAACATGCCGCATGATGTTGCTGGTGATGATGTGTTCAAGCATCTTACATGTTATAGATGTGAGGGACACTGGTCTGTAATTCTCTGGTTTGGTTTTGGCTCCTTTTTTGAATACAGGTACCACATTTGCCCTTTTCCATTCCCTTGGGATGACTCCTAGGTTTATGAATGCCTGAAAGAAAACTGTGAGGACCGGAGCAAGGTCCGCCCCAAGAAACCTCAGCAGTCTTGCTGGAATACCATCAGCTCCAGTGGCTTTATGGATTTGTAGACCTTGAATTAGCTTGTTGACACCAGCTTCTGAGATGTTAATACCATTCATTGCAGGATGTGTTTCAGTGCCCATGGATTTTATGTTGTTCACCGGCTCATTGGAATTGAATACTAAAGGGAACTGATTGTTCAGAATCGAGGCTTTGGTGGTGGGATCTAAATATGTAAGTCCGTCGCCTGCTTTTAATGGCGCTACCCCTGTACTATCCTTGTTCTTGCTGTTGATGAATCCCCAGAATCGCGTTGGGTTGGATGTACAGTCTGGTTAGTAAACAATTGTCATTTCATATGATAAAACATGAAAATTCCGGAATGCTTCTAAATCGTACTAAAATGATTTTTTAAAATAAAGATTGTCTCTGCATGTATACTTTATTATTATTATTATTTTTGTGTAGCTTATTGAAAATATAATGACAGACCTAAGGAAACCATAAATGCTAAATACATGTAAAAATAAAATTCAATAACAACGCATATACATGTAAATTGTGATACAGGTGAATCTCGATAACTCGAACTTCAGGGGACCATGATTAAACTTCGAGAGATCAAGAGTTCGAGAGATCGAAAGTTATAAAAAATCCGGAAATTTTTGTTCCGGTCATTTTGGTTCTAAAATTATAGTAGCCGGAAGTTTATACTTCTAACATGGAAGTATAGTCTAACATGATTTCATTCGTATTTTCTGCTACAGTACTTATTTAAACAATACAGAACTTAGTTGTGTGGTTATTAAGTGGTTTTTTTTTTCACCTTAAAAACATTAAAGTATATTATGTTTTCTTAATCACAGAATATTTTAAGTAAAGAGCGGTTTAAAATGCCGTAACTTTTACAAGTTGTTGAAATTAATAGATCAGTTTCAAACTACCTATCCACCCTTTGAAGGAAGCAAGGAGTAGTGTCACTTACGTAATCAACCAATTAACACTACCACGCTAGCCCCCAGGCGTTCACTCGACCATCCAGGTAAGGTCCACGCGGAGCTATAATTATACGCTTGATCGGCCGCGTGTGTACACAGCAACCACTTCGAGTTATCAAGAGTGAAAAACAATGAAATATGTATAACGGGACCCAGGTTTTACTTCGAGAGATCAAGAACTTCGAGAGATCGGAGTTCGAGAGATCAAGAGTAAATTTGCTTAGTTATATAGAGAAAAAAATCGGGACCGTGATTTCACTTCGAGAGATTAAGAACTTCGAGAGATCGAAGTTCGAGCCATCGAGTGTCACCTGTATATACATTGTAATGTAATAAAATACACCTCAGGGAGGCAGGAACAAAAAATTAAATATGTAAGAAAAACACAAGTAAATTGTGTTGATTTCCTGGCAGTGAGATAAGCCTCAGGGAGGCTAAACAAATATGAAAAATCTCAGGAAAACACAAGTAAATTGTGTTTATTCCAGTGCAATGAGATC
>WFKH01006014.1:20092151-20108777 GCA_016163765.1 Magallana hongkongensis | reverse complement strand
TTTTTTTCAAGGGTGGGAGGGTCTGGACCCCCCCACTCCAATCCCTTCTCTAAATCTGTGCACGCGATGATGTTGGCACATAGAAGCAAATCTAAATTAAGCCGGCAACCGCCGAGGGAAGGGAGCATAATTTAATTTTGTTTGTAATAATTATATAGACCATACATTCTATGAAATGAAATGAAAAGATTATTTATTAACTAAAAATTCACATGCAAACAGTTCAACCACAAATTGTACATAGAGGGCCGCTCATGTGTATTATCATCGTCGGAACCCACAGGACTTCTATCCGTTACACTGCAGTGTAACGGATAGAAAACCTGTGGGTTCCGTTGATGGTGTATTATGTGCACATGGCCTTCGTTTTTACTAAAACTGGTACAAAACAGTGTTATTTAGGGGCAAACACTTGGTGCGGGTATTACTGTCTAATGACAGCATCTAGTTATATCTGTCTATGAACTACTGTAAAAGTGGTTATTTACGCTGATGGTTAAGTACACATTTTCTATAGTCAAACAATACGCGTGGGTATGAAATACGGATGCTTGATTTACCACACTAAAATTTTGATTTTTTTACCATACGCGCTGTGGTATTTTACGCGGTTTTAAGCGTACCGCGTAACTAGTGTAAAATTCCCCCACGCGTAAATAACCACTTTTACAGTATGTCTGTGTAGTACTGTTTTAGACTTTTCGAAGAGAGTGCTTTTCCTGACTTGGCTTTCAAACAGCTTAAAACTAGTAAAATGTAAGATATTATTGATGCTCACGATAAGAATTTGATGTCACATAGTCTTGTACCAATATGACTGCTAGATTCTTACCTTTTCACTAAAACTGAAGATGATGTTTTTTTTCTTTGGTGGCACACCTATATTCTCGGGAAGGATTTCAGGTATGGCACTTGGTATTTTCTTTTTTTTGGTCTTAATTTTTACCACCAGAATTCCCTTTACTGGTACCTCCTTAGGTCTTGCCCCACCATCAGCCCCCATTTCATCACCTGTTCCACATTTAAAACTGCTTGTTTCACCACATTTATAACTTATGGTGAAGCTAGCACTCTCATCTGGAGTGATTTCATTGTCTATTGCTAAATGTACATTATAATTCATAATTTTATTTTGAATTTTTGTTATTAAAAAAAAAATCAACATATCGAAGAGCAAACTTTTTAAAATGAAAGCCTACCTGTTGTGCTCTCATCGCCGCTTAATACTTCTCCTTCATCGCATGTGACGAAGCTCTCATCTCCTGATGTGAGTTCATCTTCTGTTGCATAATATGAAATACAGAATCAATAGAGTCAGTCTACATGCATTTATTTATTATTTGTTCATCAAGAAATGAACCTAAAAGTTTGAATTGGTGAAACATATCACCTATTTGTATTGTTAATAAAAACCACAAGGTGCCAGATAATATATACCGTCATTCAGTGGATAGTCTTTTAATTTTAATCGGTGATACCAATTTGAGTGGGTAGATGAAAGCATTTCATTGATATACTTGATATCACCTTTTTATTTTGAATATTAAAGTGACACCACTCAACAATCATTTGGATATGTGATAATAACCAATTTAAAATGCCAATTAATTAACAACACAGAGGTACAAAATAATACTTACCATCATTCTGTGGAGAGCTTGAGTTAGAAACAACTTTCTCCGTGTCACTGCTCTTTATTGCCTCTTTCAGGTTGTCATTTGCCTTCTTGTCTTCCTCAATCGCCTCCTTGCTTGCTGCTGCCCTGTTGCTGTGTTCTTTGTTCTCCCCAATGACTTTTTCATCCTAACAATTAAAATCATATCATGTTCAGACTCAATGTATCAATTGCAATGTAAAATTAACTTTACATAAACACTTAACTGTCCTCTTTATAATTCTAGTCTTGCGTGAGCAACAGTATTTACAAAAATTGAAATTCAGATGTTATTCGCTAAGACAAGTCAATAACTGGAAAATTACACCTCAAAAATCGCTGCAAGGTATTCAATATCAAAACAGTTCATAGGAAAAAAGTTCTGTTCTTACCATTTTTGTTAACCAACTATCTATTAACAAAGCTATTATGACGTCACACAATGAATTACGTCACACAACGAATAACGTCATTATGTCAAAGTTCAAGAATTTCGATTATTTCCCATTCATGATAACATGTAAATGTACGTGAACATAAATATTTGCCCTTTTGGGCATGTTTTTAAAAACTTAAAAATGTTTTTAAAAAAATAATCAAACTTTATCCCTAAAATATCATCACATCACATTTTGCTTAATTACTCGCTCTTTGATCCCAGGGTTTCTATAGACGATGATCACTCGACGGTATGGATTTCTTACATGTATTTAAACGCCACCACCCCCAACCCCCGCCACCCCTTCAGCCTGTCGGGTTTCTTTTTCTCCGAGTAAAAAAATGTGATGTGTCGATAGGCATTTTTTTTTTTAAATTTTCCCTCTTAAATCGATTTCAATCGTACTTCTTTGAGAGTCTTTGGTTTGTTTTTTCTTTAAAAATCGTCAAAATATGACGGAAACGGTAACTTGCAATTTGATAATAAATAATTAAAAAATTTTATGAAAAAAAACCAGTCAAAATTCTGTATAGAATATTCTTGTAAACATATCAAAAAACGTAGAATGTTCAAATAATTAAATTCGGACTGGACATACTTTTGGAATCAATAAGGATACATGTTTGAATACATAGGATCATTCATGTATTAATAATAACTTTATGCTCTTTTACGATGTTGTGATGTTAATTAAAGCAATTTTAACTTCATTGCAATTGTATATCGTTATCTATTTACCCACAGCGCACTTGCGATTTCGTAAAAGAAAAAAAATGTTAAAAAAAAACGCGATTCTAAAGTAGATTGCGATGTTACATTTATGTAGCAATTTCCACAGAAACAGATGTAGCTTTTATCACTCATATTTTTTTAGACCGTGTTCATAACTTGAATTTAGGTTTTAAGTTTATTTTTTGATTCTATTTGAATTGTTTAATTCTTTGGGGGTTTTTTATATTCTTCTTTTCAAAACCAAACTTTTCATACACCTCATCAATTCATAACAACTTTATAACAAATTAAATACAAGTATCATATTACAATTTTACATTTTCATCAACGCTAAATAATAAATGATAAAATTATATAGATGTAGTGCAATTCGTCTGCAATTAATTAAGCTCGCCTCATCTCGCTGCCGATCATTGGCACAACCATTGTATCAATCATACAGCATACGTGCATACGACAGTAACTGACCGCTTCGAGAACAATCGCTGCATGTGTTCATTGAATAAATTAAGTACCCGGTATTTGAAATAAACGTCATAGACATTCTTATTCACTTGTCTCCTCTTACTGAAACTATTTGAAATAATCAAATTTTCGTTCAAGAAAATATACCTTGTAAAAAATCACAGTGACGTGTTTACAGTGGTGACAAATCAAATTACGAGCATCAGATCGCGCACGCTAATTAGCATAAAAACCAAAAAAATTAAACTAAATCTAAAAACAAAATAAATTTGCTTTTGAAACATAAATCTACCAGTATACACGTATTTGTCTATCCTGATCATAGAAACAAGCACATTGGTAAAGACCAAACTTTTGGAAGTTAATTTTCTTAATTAACAAAATGCCGCTGATCTGGTAAACATTATTTTCTCTCAAAGAAACCCAGTAAAGCCAAATACCTTGAAGTTTTTTTCTGAAACATCTATGAAGCTTTCGTGACCAACTTTAAAGGGGCATGGTCACGATTTTGGTCAAAAATTATTTTTTCGACTTAGATGTTTACAATGCTTCAGTTAGGCATTTTTAATTGGCAACCAAAGTTTGAGTGTCATTTGTTGAGTTATATGCGAGTTACAGATCTTACAATTCTTTGCTATGTAAACAAAGCTTTGTTTACATCTTGAATTTCCAGTTTTAGACCTAAAATGAATGTGTTATACGTTATGAACTTTTTATTTATGCTTAAAATGAATAAGAAGATAGACATACCGGCCTGAAAAAGATTTTTTACTGGTATATTGAACCTATGTAAACAAAAACAGGGCACGAGCCTTGTTTACATGACAAAGAATTGAGAGCCCTGTATCTCGCTAATAACTCAACGACTGACTCTCAAATTTCAGTTGATTATTAAAAATGCATTCCTAAAGCATTTTAAATAACAAAAACAGAAAAATAGAATTTGACCAAAATCGTGACCATGCCCCTTTAAATTAATTGCTCTGCATACAGAAAAACATCTCATATCGTGCAATTATATTGAAAAATGATCTAGAATGACTATGGAACTATGTTATATATTTTTCTAGAACTAAACAATTTAGTGTTAGTGTTTAGATATTTTTTTTCTTTCTTTTTTTTGATGAAGTGCCCAATATTATTGTACTGTACAAAAACATGTTAAAATGCATAATCAAAGAACGAATAATTATTTGAAATTTGTATACAGTGTGGTAAAACTGATGATGTCGCATGTTTTCACAGTGACTTAAACTTCGATTTATTGCAAGGGAATACAATCGATTAGCCTTTTCAAGCATTTTTTGTTTGTAATTAACTTGTATGCTAGTTGTCTTAAAAGTGCTGTTATCCTGATATATTTACATCCACTAAGTATGATTCCAGCTGTATAAAAACTAACAGGACTGAAATCTACACGATCCAGTTCTGACCAGTTTATCAATCGGTCGCAACCTAAGAAAACTATGATCACGGACTGCACGAAATAATCATGATGATGTCAGACTCAATTTCAAAGACGACTTGGCTATATTTCTTTTATTTAACGTAGCTGATGTACATTAACAAAAATTTAGTTAATTTTATTTACTCTTTACGACCAATTCATTAATTTGTTAAAGATATATGTAAATATAAACAATAAAATGTTTTCTTTGATTATTCATGTGGGTCATGAAGAAAAATTTTTTTTTCTGCAATGTTGCTATATACCTTCATATCCCTCGTGAGCATTTAATGTTTAAATGTATACTCTTACATATTAATCTACCAAAGATAATGGAAACTCTTGAATCTCGCAGCGCTTTGTTATTAAATTTACAATATACTGGAATATTATTTCAGTTGAAGCTATTCATATTAAATTTTAGCTAGTTTATACCTTTGCGATATTGAAATGTTTAGATGACTTTTCTAAATGTACATGTACTACAAAATTATATAATCGTGTCACGAGACTGTCAAATCACATGACCACAGTATAAATATAATATAGCAGTGTTACATCTGTAGATTTGAAATATATTTCGTGTAATTCTATATCAAAAATACTTGCTTGTTTAAATTAACTTAATATTTCTTAGCACAGAAATTCACCCCATCATTATCTCGTAGTTGAAAGATGGTTTTTTCATAATAACGGGATATTTTTCTCGTTATCAGAAGATTATTTTGAAATCTATGACGAAGTAAAAAAAAAAAAATTCACTGGGTGAGTGAGTGGGTGTTAATGAGTAGTGCTTCATTTACACCGAGTTTAAATAAGGTTTCGAAAATAAGGATATAATTTTGAAAATACTTACCATTGTGTGTGTATTGAATGGCTCAAGAATAATCTTTTTCCAGCTTGATTATGACGTCACCATGGATGCGTCATAGAGACTTTACATTTCGGAACCCTCTTACCATACACTGAAACCACTTCAGTTTACGCTTAAGTACGATAAGGTTCCGAATAGATGATAGACCAATGACGCGGGAAATAACTCTTTAATCACCCTTTTTAATTTTTTTATTATTTTTCTTTTTCTTTGTTTGCTAGGCGAAAGAAAACGATTGACTGTTTTTAAAATACATGTATATATTATGTACTGGTTATTTACTGATTTTTATCATCAGAAAGGCGTTGTTGATTCTATTTTTAATTGATGTAAATAACTTATAAATATATTGTTTAGTAGAAGAGTTTTAAATCGAACGTTAATCATATATCATGTTGAGCATATAAAATGGTACGAGTAAGCTAACCAAACCTAAAACGTTTTCCTGCTACGTTTCAACAGTTTATGCAATACGTAAAGTTTTGCAGGCATCCCATAATTAAAAAAAATCAAAGTACTGAAAGTACTGAAAAGCGCTAAGCCGGGAATAAAGTGTTAAAAATATATCGATTGATATGAAAATACATGTAAAGAATCATATTGTTCGTTATTGAGAAAAATGCACTTCCTCAGAATTCTGCAATGATGTAGAATTTGGATATGCCTCAGTTATAGAATGCATAATTTTTTAAAATGATTAATGCATGCTGTCGTGTTACAGTGAAAACAAAATGTTGATGACTTTTTTAAAAAAAACATAATAAAAGCATTTCGCAATAAATATAAGTGTATCTTTATTTTTGAAGCATAGAATGATTTATCCATTTGACTGTAAAGTCAAAATATCCAATTTACAATATAACAACCTGCCTTAAAGCATGTTTAAAAAGATAATGCTTGATTTTAAAATTTTAGCAATTTCTTGTCAACCAGGTTTAGAAATCTGGCGACAATAAAGCGCTGCAGCTATGCTTAGCGCTTTAAAAATGACATCTAATACTCGTTTTAGTTGATTTCAAGTGGCAAGATGTAAAATTATAAACTGCCACCGACAAAAATCGAAACTGCATTTTAATTTTTAAAAACTGAACTTTATTTATTTTACAACGATTGACATATAAGTTCTTCAACTTACATACTAGTAAATATATCCCCCGTTGGCATGGATGTAAGCGTGTGGGGGTCATTGATGTGGGAGGAAGCCGGCGTACTCGAATTGTTGTCTTGATGATTGCAATACTCAGACGATGTCCTAAACAGGCACGTACATCTAGCGTGGGAGGGGGGCACTTTTTTTCCGCAGCAAACATTTTTCTTAAATTTACGTAATCTTATGTAAAATTGAAGGAGTTCCAACCCCACCGCACTTTCCGAATTTTAAAGGAGCCCCCCCCCCCCCCCCACACACACACCCACACACCCACACCCACACACACCGGATATTGCGGCGGATAAGGCTTTTTTAAATTTTCTTGCCAAGATTTTGGATGAGCCAGCCGCCCCCCACCTCTCGAAAACGATACTACATTTCTGGCTGAGACTAGTCGACGTAATGATTGCCTTGTAATGTGGCTTTATGCAGGGCAGTGATATACAGTGATGTATTATAACCAGTCAAGAAGTTACCATCTTAACGAAGGGCACTTCGAAGTTTGGAAAACCCACACAGGCTTTTCAAACGAAATCAGGGATAACTACTGCTATTAAGTGTCCAGTGATGCATTTAAAACCCGCGTGCAAGCACCGTGGACGAATTAACTAAAGAAAAGAAGGCGTTGCAGTTCCTATGCTATTTTCCCTAAAGGTGTTGCAGATAAAATAGAAAAATTAAATTAAGTTAAATTCGACGTAAATCTTCTTTACATGCAACATTATACATAATGCAATGTAGAAATAAATCTGGAATCTCGATCCATTCTAATATTTATAAGATCATGAAATGAACTTTAAAATGGTTACACAGAAAATATGGCAGATTTTATGCTTCTTAAAAGGGGAATCCTCATTGTTGCTAAAAACTGTCTTCTTGAAACAAACATGAAGAGTCAGACATTTTCTTGAAAACGATTTTTGTTTCAAAGAGTCATATTTTTAAAAAAAAATCTTACTTTTTGGATAAAATATGAATACTTTTAAAATTTAAGAATGGTGTGTAAAATTTCCTCAGTTTTCAACGAATCAAGTTTGGTCGAGTGGTCACGCAGGTTCGTCCAATACTGACCTAGACTAACATTTTCGTTTAGGTTCGAATCCATAAACGGTTGGTATTTTCTATAATTTTTTTAGTCCGATCGCATAAGAAGATGATACCGGTATATCGATAATTTTGATAAATGATTAATGTCGGGAAAAAGTTAAAGGGCCATGGTCACGAATTTGGTCAAATTCTATTTTTTGGTTTTTATTATTTACAATGCTTAAAAAATGCATTTCTAATGATCAAATGAAATTTGAGAGTCAGTCGTATGGTTATAAGCAAGATACAGGGCTTACAATTCTTTGTCATGTAAACAAGGGTCGTGCCCTGTTTTTGTTTACATAGGTTTAATATACCGTTAAAAAATTTTTTTTTTCAAGCTGATTTGTCTATCTTCTTATTCATTTTAAGCATAAATAAACAGTTTCTAACGTTTAACACATTCATTTTAGGTCTAAAACTGGAATTTTCACTTCAACCTTCAAAACGTAAACAAAAGCTTTGTTTACATAGCAAAGAATTGTAAGCTCTGTAACTCGCTTATAACTCAACGAATGACACTTAAATATTGGTTGCCTATTAAGAATGTCTTTCTGAAGCATTGTAAACATTAAAATCGGAAAAATAATTTATGACCAAAATCGTGACCATGCCCCTTTAATAGAACGCTTGTGAATGCAGTATATATATTACATTTGCACTGTGTTACTTACTGTGTAAAGTCCGCGTTATAATTTTATTGAATATTATAAACATTTTCTACCAAACGAGGCATTTCAAAACAACAGATTAAAATCAGGATCTGATTTTAATCAGATTGACATATTGCATAAGATAAAAATTAATAAAGAACATTAAAATACAATCACTTAATTAATTGATTTTTTTTCTGATTATTCACATCCAACTGTATTTGTTTCCTAACCTCAGTTTTTTATCGGCTTTATATTGACAAACTCGTTTATTGCAAAATTCACCTTACTAGATCTCATCAAGTCGTGAAGTATAAATAGATTTCTTGAATACTCTGAAAATAAAACGAAAATAGAATTTTCAAAAAAATGTGTGGTCGCCAAGCGGAACACTATACGGCTGTTGCTAAAATGCGGAATGGAACAAAAAAGAATATCTTAGGTCAAGTTATTTTAAGGTGGTATAGGATATCTTCCGTATTGTGACGTACGTCCTATCGAAATAAACAATAAAATCAAGTATAATTTTATATTTTTTTCTTTCTCATATAGTAATATTTACATCTACCGAGTATGATTCCCTCTATTTCTTACGGAAACTCATTGTTAATTCATAGCTCTATAGAAACTGTGACTGAAATCTACACGCCCTGTTTATCGATTGGTCGAAACCTACAGCGACCTAAGAAAAATCACGGACTGCACGAAATAATCATGATGTCAGACTCAAATTCCCATCGGAGACGATTTGGCTGTTTCTTTTAGCTAACGTACTGATGTACATTAACAGTAATTTAGTTTAATTTAACTTACTTTTTACAATTTATTAATTTGTTAAAAGGAAGATGTAAATATAAACAATAAAATGCTTTCTTGGATGATTCATGCGGGTTATGAGTTGGGCTGAAACTTCAATTGTGCTTGCGTAAATTGGAATTCTGGGAAGGAATTAGACAGTCTGTGTTAGAGAAATTCGAAGAAGTTATGAAACTGGTCAGTTTCTAGGCCAAACTGCGCATCGATGTATTGGAAGACTGTCAATGGGTATCGCCTACAGCCACGGTCCGGAGTCCGCATATATATCTTCCCGACTCTCTTAATGAGATTGGAGAGGAAATATATTGGCAGTGGTTTGCGACGTGACCATGAAATTCAGAGCTATATTTGCAAAGTTGCAACTTTAAGTATTAAGTAGGTGTGCAGTCATACATTGTATGTGCAACGCTACACGCTTATCTCCTCACCTACAGCCATAAAAATAAGGGTGCAAACTAAATGTACACCCGCATATTATTACTGTTCTGGAAACTATTTATCTTGTATTTTAATAGATTGTGTGTTCACTTTTGACCTAAAATTAATATTCCGCTGGCTGACTTTCTTAGTTGGGGCTTTTATAATGTTTATTATTCCAACAAATTTTGAAGCATTTTTTTTTTTGGTCAAATATTGCAAAATTTGAAAATTCTAAACCGCCCGGTGAAAGTATTTTGATTTATAATGTACCTTAATCCACATTAATATCGACACCCATACTTCACTGGTATTAAGCCAATATGCATACTATTTGGTACGCGTATCATAAGATGGCGACATGCTCTGGAGGTTCGTTAGTTTACACTGCTCTATTTATTTATTTAAGCCGTATATCAGCGGGAAAAATATAAATGTTTGACGGGCTACTGAGTCTTCACATGTAGCGACTTATAAAATAAACCAAAACTGCATATTAATTGATATTTCCTCCATTAATGAAAATCGCGATGATATGCGTACCTACAAAAACAGATTTAATTATTCAATAAAACAATACAATAAAACAAATCATGAAGAATATCTAGATATGCCAGAGAGCCAGCCCGAGAGGCTTTATGATAATTTGATCACGCCACGACCGTAATGATCACCTCATAATATTCAAAGAAGATTCCTTATCATTTTTATTACATAATGTTCATTTTTCGATTAAATGTTAAATTATTGACATTTTCACATGATTTTCATTTCATGTAATATTGCAAACCCAACAGTACGTCATTTGCGTCCTTAATGAAATGTATTGGACTATATATACGTAACAATTTTGATTTGTAGTGTTATCATAGACCCCCCCCCCCAAAAAAAAAAAAACCCAAAAACAAAACAAAACAAAAACAAAAAACAAACAGAACAAAAAAAAACCTACAAAAAACAACAAACAAAATAAAAACCCAAAACATAAAACAAAACAAACAAACAAACAAACAAAGCAAAACAAAACAAATGTAAATTTTAAGTTTCAGGAAAAGGGGTTGTCAAGGAAGCCTACCTAATGTATACTTTGAGGTTGTTTTTCTGCATGTCGGAAAGGCTCGAGAATTTGCGATTGGAATTTCACAATTATATGCCTTTGCAAAGAATTATGAGTTTAACAAAAATCAAATACTGTTAACACTCATAAAATGAGTATCAATAATTTCATTCAAATATCTCTGAGTTATGCAAATCTTGCTTGTTCAACATTCTCGTTTTCCACTAGAATCCATTCCGTTTTTCGTGCTGCGTTTTAGCAATATCCGAAAGCTTCAATAATTACTGTTGTCATGGTGTAAGGATCCTAGATGCTATATTGATTTTTTTTTAAACATTGATTGTTGAATCTTAAAGTATGATTAACAGAATTAATTAGATTATTTAATTTCCTATTTAATTTCATGTAGGCATATAATCCCCCCCCCCCCCCCCCCCCCCCCGTTTCCGAAGAAACAAACCGAAAGTGCGCTATTTTCCTGAAAGTAATAACGTCAAGAAAAGACTAATACACACACACGAAACTGAACGGTGAAAAGTTAACTTTAGCGTTTCTATCAATGTAAGTAAATCAATTTATATTATACTAATTTTAATGCTTTTTTAAAAGTGTTATTAACTGTCACTGTATCTTCTATTATAATAAGAGCTAATTTCTTGTTATGCGAGGTACCAAACTTAATATTGCCACGTGGACAAAATGAATATGGAGTACTCGGAATCAGATTTAGAATTACAAATAAAACTGCTCCAGGACACAGTCCAAAAGCGACAGAAAAAATCCCTTACAATAGCTATTATTGGTCAGCATGGTTGCGGAAAGTCGTCGTTTATAAATACGGTCATGGCGGTGTTGAGTGGTGAATATAGTGAACGTGCGCTTGTTGGGAACTTCGAAGAGGAAGGGGAGCACGTGACCCGTAGAATGATCAGGTGAGAGTGTTAACTTTAATATATAGTTTCCTTTACATTGAACGAAAAAGAGGTTACTCTTAAGTATAAACATCCACTGTATAGTTTCGTCAATGTATGCCGTCATATTGGACTACTTTTTATAACAACAATGTGTTGATCTGAAAACAAAAAGCCAAAATGACTAAATAATGAGATTCGTCAAAGTCAGATGATCTACCATCTACGTAACATGCTTATCAATTTTGCGATTTTGAACGTACTGTTGCTCACTCCATTTGAATACTTTTAAAAATAGAAATAGTTATAAAAGCATTTTTTTAATCTTAAATTTTTTTCATACAGGATCACGGTGTAGTACCTAAACGGCTGCTATCGGTAAAAAACGGCGTTCGATGTTTCTATTCGAAAATTTAACGGTTGCTAGTTGATATAGATTTCATGGGTCACGCCACAAAATCAACGAAAAGTGTCCCAAAATCAAATAAATTTTAAAACAATCCGTGTGCACGGAACATGTAAGGAATTATTGTAATTGATAATAAATGTAATTTGCTAAATGGCCTAATAAGTAATACAGAGAAATTTCTTACGTGAGTGACGAATCAAAAGGCACATCAAACAAAGTTTTATGCTAATATTTTCATTTAGAAAACAGATTGTGTTGGTTCTGACCATTGAAAATATGTGTAAATCTATTCTGATTCATGAAGGAAGACAAAATTAACATGAAAGTTTATTTTAAAAGAAATATATGGAATACACATGAATTTTAAAAGTTACGGTTGCTATTTGAAATATTGAATTGTTAGCACCGGCTATAAACTGAAAACAATGCACCAGCTGTTAAATGAAAGTTTTGACTAAATGGGTGGAGAGTCGCGTAAAGTTGTTTTTTTTAAATGAAATCCTCCCCTTGAATCTCTGGACAAGTCTTATGATGTATATACTTAGTTTCGATGGCAAAAAGTTAGTTAGCATTTAAAGACTAAATTTACAGCGGGGCGGTCAGTGCCTATTTGGGCATGAGAAAGTAGAACGTTTATAAAGAAATCAAGGAAGGTTAATTACAGGATAAAATCAAAGCTTGGCAAAAAGTGGAAGTCTGGACATACGCGGATCCAGATTAATTCTTTCAATCTTTTTTTTTGTTACTTAAAGGATAAGAAAATTTATGTGGCACTAACATCAGTCTATCTTAGGATATTATGTATCTCTGCGTAAATGAAATGATAATTCTGCACAATGTATCTTTTATATAGTGAGGATGTTTTTTTATTCAATCATAAATTAACAGAAAAACATGTATATTGACCATTGAATAAGAGAGAAAAAGCCTAGATTTTAGTGGGTTTTTTTACTCAAATGAGTTTATAGATTGAGCAGAATAAAAGCTAGCAATTTTTTTTTGTATTGAGAATCAAATTAAAAACATTAAAAAACTAAGATCCCTGATTATTAATTCATATTATTTTTTTTTTATACCGCATGATTCTTAATGTTTTTAAAGATCAATTCTCCGTAAATATCAAAATCCAGTGGCCATGCATAGTCAGCGATTTTCTTCATATTTCGTATTTTGATACACTTTGGTGAATAAAGATGCAAGACCACCTTAAATGGTTGCTATGGGGACGGGTTGACATGGTAACAGAAGCAAAAGATTGAAAAGTTGCCATTTTAAGCTATTTTGAACACAAATTGTAAGAGATTGCAGCAGTTTCAGCTATATAGAATAAAATCCTCGCATACAAAAAATTGTGAATTTTTCAATTATTGAACATTTTTCATGGGCAAATAAATAGTTTAAAAGTGTTACCATGGTAACTAAACAGTGCCTTAAAAATACATTTTTACATCTTTATTCGAACTTAGATAGCTTTAAATGGAAAAAATAAACTCTTTAGTTTGGCAACAAAGATAATATAATTGAAAATTGACATCCGTTACACTGAATGTAAATATAAACATTTAATAAACCAACTTCTTGCCGAACGATTTTATTTCCATAAAAAGTAAAATTTACTGAACGATTAAAATATTGACCAAGGTACTCATTGACAATGACAGTAAATACATACATGCAATTAGTATGGTACATGCAAGTTTTAATAGTATAGAAATCTATTGATGCATAATTTATAGATCATATATTCAATAGAATATAGAAACACTTGACATAATTGTTTAATTCAATGCATAACGGGGATGTAACTTCATTAAAATTAGGAACTGCACATTTCCAATAGAAACCGGTGTTGCCGTAACATAAGTTCTTTGAAGTAAAATCTTTATAGTTCCTTAATTAACGATTGAAATGGAAAATTCTGACCAGCAAACTATATAGAGAACTAATATCAAGTAACTTGTCGCTTCAATTTCTTAGAATTGTCTTTAAATATGGTTCAAAAGACTAGTTTGCTTGGACATGTGCCCAAATCAACGACAGTTATTCGATAAGTTTAATGTTAATTCTTTATTTTGTAGAAAAATAGACTGATATTTTAGTGTTAAAATGTGTGTTTTGTTCCGTAAGGGTTGTTAACTACACTACTTAGCTAAAATATTTGAATAAATGAGCATTTTGTTCAATGTGCGAAAAGAATACTTACTATTTCGGCCATTTTTTTCAGCTAGTAGCCGTATAATTTTCGAATAGAAACATTGACCGCGTTATTTTTACCAATAGCAGCCGTTTAGGTACTACACCGTGAGGATATAATGAATGGAATCATTACCAACAAAATTAAAATATCAATAAGATTGCCCGCTGACGTCCAGATTATATACTTTTTTAAATGGCCATAGCTTTCATTGTTTAATTAAGACTTTGTGAAACTAGGTTTGAATAAACATTGACGTTTTCTTTAAGATGATATTCAGAACGACTGCCATTACTCGCTCTAATTTTGAAGCTGTGGGATGACACCTTGAATTTTACAAATATCCCAAAGAGAAATACGTAACTGAAGGCCAATGTCTTAAGTACCAATATCCGACTTTAGTGGATATGATGGGGTTTCAGAACGCTGGAGACGATGTAGTCAAGAAGACACTAGACTTGATTTTCAATGGATGTCTAAAAAACGGAACCAAATTAAGTAAGGAAAACCTGAATCAAAGGTAGGTATAGACACAAAACACAATCTTTATATCTCATTTTTCTTTTGACCTTTTTTAAGATGAAAAAAATTCAGTTTGCTTAGCATATAAAATGCATCAAGATTATACAAAACATATGCCAAATGAAATTGTGTGATTTGGAATTGAAGACTACTTATAAAAGTTTCCAATAATAGGTTTCTTCTGTATAAGAAAAGAATGATAAACATGTTTTTAATAATATACATGTAGAGATATATCGGACGACGGTAAGTTGAACTCAGTAATGTAAAATGAAGGCTTAGAACATTTAATTGCATTGGGGAGAATTTCACGAAATGGGTTAAGACTGATATCGCACCTTAATTACAAATTGCATTGCTTTTATACTAAGACAATAATAGGAAATACAAATTAATAAGTGAAAACTGTACTCATCTGATTCTATAGCGTTACTGAAAGAAATAGAATGAACTTAGTTCTCTTTAACATGTATTTTATTTTCTCAAAATATACTAATAATACAATCGACGGTAAGATTATTTCAGATAATATCTGAAATCATTCATATACGATAAAAAGTCTATTAATATCATTCTAGAAACATACTGGACGAGTTGAAACAGCTCACTTACAATGACAAGAACCACTCAAAAGTTGACAGAATTGTTTTTGTTGCTTCCGCAAAATCAAGAGAATGCCCGACCGAGCTCATCAAGGCAGTAAGATCACAAACAATGGATGGAAGAAGAGGTAAAGACTGTTCATGTTTTCTTTTTAGTGTGTGTGTGTGTGTGTGTGTTAAAGGAAGACGTGTATTACATGTACCAGTACCATGTAAATTGATTAATCCATTATTTCATTTGAAACTAGAGGGATAGTATTGTAAGACGATCAAAGTTGTGTCGAACCCTCTTCTTTAAGTGCCTCTGATCAAACAATATCGCTCTTATATATAAACCAATCTTTCCTTATAAAGTGCTTTTTAAAATATACCGGTATATGGCTGTCGAAAACTGTAAACCAACTTCTATTTAAGTGTGAGAAAGATTAGATCTGAAAAATCATAGTCTCGAATATCAGCCCTTAAATGTTTCTTGTACCTTTCTAAAGCTGACATGAATTCATTAAACAGGTTGGACACAGTTACCCTATTGAGAAATGGGAACTATTCCTCTTTTCAGTAACAAAAAAACTCCTCAAATGCGGGATTTTGGCACGTTTTTCTATTTACATCTTGTTTTTTTTAAACTGAAGAATAAGTGCAAGAATGGTTTAACATTTTATTAACAACAAGGACCTACTTACTATGTTTAGCCTTCAAACTTTGACATTCACGGCTGCGTTTCAATGACATCCATTAACAAACTAAATCCATTCAACAGATTTCTTACGGTAGCCTCTATGGATAATAATGTGGTTATTATGTACACATGTTATTTGTACATAGAACTATTTGTTCGATATTTTATTATTTTTTTAATAAAAAATGGTACAATCATTTCTTCTTATCATTGTTTGAATTTGCATTGAGGTTTTTACCTAAATTAACATATAGTTTTGTAACGTGTTTGGGTTCGGTGATTTCGATCAGTCTGGGGAATGTGTTTATTTAGAAATTATACATGATGAATACCGGCATGAAACTATCACAAAAACCACGAGTCAATATATACAGATAGTTGTAAGGATTACCTATCCCAAGCATACGAAACAAGTATATCACAAAATGAAAAGGACGGGGCTATATGATCTGCGGGATGTATCCCGGGGCTTTATCCGAGGCACAGGTCTCAGCCTCGAGATCTGTCCCGATAAGGCTC
>WFKH01006014.1:20061832-20074053 GCA_016163765.1 Magallana hongkongensis | reverse complement strand
ATTCATTTCATTTAATACATGCATGCAATGTACGCTTTTTAAAAAAAACTAAATGAATGTTCACGCAAGCGCGGAAAATCACTGTTTAAGCATCAATAATGGTAGGATAAGTACCCCCAAGACACTAGCTTATGCGTCTGCCATTGTCTAAATATAAATAAACCTTGCTTTAAAATAAAATGTGTTCCCCTATTTTTATATTTTTTTGAAATGTGTTTTATGTTAATTATGGAAAATCAAACGGATAAATGCAGCGAGGATCTATTTTATTTCCCCAATTGATCGAACAATATTAAGCATGCATCCAACAACTATACGGAAGATTTAAAGAATAGAGAAAATTATCTACCTTATAAAAATCAACTGATTCAAAGATTAAAGGGACCTAGACACGATCTGAGATTAAATTTTTTTTTATATTTTATTTACATGTATAAAATGGTTTATTTATAGACCAAAATTTTAATGTTAGAAGTCAAGTTACAAGCGAGATACAGAGGTAAGAATTCATTGTTATGTAAACAAAGCTCGAGTCTTATATTTGTTTACAAATAGTGTAAAGAAATTACCATTTCTTTAACAAAATGACGCGTGGCAAACAAAATAGACTGATTTAATGTATTCATAAATAATACTGTTTACAAAAGAAAACAACATTTGATTGAAACTTATACCAATACAACGCATATATAAACAATAACAAGACTCGAGCTTTGTTCACAAAACAAAGAATTTCAAACCCTGTATCTGGCTATTAACTCAATATTTGACTTTCAAATTTTGACAAAGTATTTAAAATATCAATATTAAAATTGGAAAAATAAAATTTGAAAATTTTGAGCTTAAATCGTGTCTAGTTCCCTTTGAAATTAAATTGACATTTATAGTTATTCCAATATAGATCCTTCAATAAACAATCAGAAATTTGATTTGTGAATCCGTGTTTAGGCATATTGATTAGTTAATGGCTCGTTATCGTAAAAATGTCTCACGAAAACATCGGACCTTAGTACCTTACCTGAAATACCGCATTTTGAGCTCATTGCAAAAGAACGGTTGATTCCTTCTTTTTTAAAAATTTTGATCAAATGTTTTAAGATGGACTCATTGAATGTTTAAATCATAAGAATTAGATCTAGGAAATTAGGTATTCGGCAAATTTTGCAAAGACTTGTCTTCAAGTGCAGCTAATTTTTTGTGTTGTGTAGAAAAAATGGTAATTTTAATCCGTAGAAGTATAAATCATAAGCCTCTAATTCAGATTTAATCATTTTGTGAGCGGATTAGCCCATTGGTCTCTTATCTTTCAGTCTGTGTCTCTCGTTTGTACGCGTGGTGTTTGCGATAGTAATAGAAAATTGAATAATTTACAGGGAATTTCCTTCTACAAAGATTTTTTCCTTTTTTTAAGGTCAAGATCTAGTAAATGATTCCAGAGTGACTTTTTGTAGCTAGAACCATAATGACGTCATAATTGATTTCCCGTTCTTTACGGCTTTAAAGGAATTGTTTAGAAAATGAAGCAGTTTCTTGACATTCTATATCAAATCATGAGAAAAGTAACCCCGATACCTATATTCAATTTGATATCATTTTAAAGGGGAGGTCAAGAGCTTGTTTAATGCGGTTTTGGAGAGACTGTAGGCATTCCAGATATATTTCATTAGTCATTAATGGACAAAACTTCGAGATTTGTTACTTTCTTCACATTACATAGAAATTGACAGTTAAAAACATGATTTTTCATTGTGTTTACCACAAATTTAAGCCCCGGTACACCCTATCAAACAAAGCTATCGTAATGAAGCATCATCGACAGAATTTATATTCTAAATTTCATAAACCTGTAGGCATCTTTTATTTACTAGATCTTGACCTTAAACATAGATGATATTCGGCTTCATTGGTTTCCTTAAAATAGCAATCATATATTCATTTTTTTTAATCAGTTCTTTAAGTTTCCTGTTAACGTTGATAATTGCACCAATTGCTGAGCGGCTAGTTAAGGAGAAAGGCACAGTTATCGAACTAAATGGAACGAGGGTTATTTACATGAACAATCAATGTTTGTGTGATAGCGTCACAGAGGCTTTTGATAAACTAGAAAAGCAAGTAACCAACATACCATCCAACATATATCATTCTCATGCTGAAAAGGAAAAAGAGGAGGCTAGAAATAGGATTCTTGAGTTTCATGAGATAGCAAAAGAACAGTTTGAAAAACAAGCTGAAGTAGTTAAAGACCTACCAAACAAGATACATTCTCATATTGAAAAGGATAAAGAGGAGACAACAAATCGAATGATCAACGAAATGTCCAATTTATTTCATAAGTTTCAAGAGATCACAGATGAGCATATTGAAAAGATAGGTACAAATCTAAAGGAAACATTACACAATACTCATCAACACTTTGAAAAGGAGACGAAGAAAGTGAGGTCTAAAGTCAACATAGAAATCGACAGCGTCAATTACCGCCTACAGGACAACAGTAAGACGAACAAACACGTGTCCTTTCAGATATTAAATGTGTTTGTATATCTATACAAAATTTTTTTCCTGCCTTTTTATTTAACACAGAGTTTTGGATGTGGTTGATTGCCATTGTGGTGGTTGTACTCATTGTGGTTCTCCTGTACCTCTGTAAATTTGGAACCGCAGGAAACAAGGTAAACTGAGATTATTCCCTATAAGATAAGTATTTCTTCATGGAAAATCATGCAAGGTCTGAATAGTGAATAAAGATTTCATTGTACTCATAACAAATATGATATCATTATTTAGAATATTGTTAAAACGCATCGCTGAAGCATTTAGAACATAGATAAACTTCCATTATTCATTTTAGTAGTTTTATGTGTCACCTTCATATGTGTCACTTTCATTAGTTTGTTTTAAAATCAATTTTTTCTGGCAATAGCAACAGTTCTTAGAAACAGAATCACAGGAGGATAAGATGGAGAAATCTGTTGCTATCGCGAGTTTTTCAAAAGCCAACGAACAACTTCACCACACCATTGCTGCCACTGTGGTGAGAGACCTCTTGTGTCATCCTTTACCTCTTGGTGGAGTGAGAAATGTATCGTCTATTGAACCTAAATCAAAGGTTCGTAGGTTTCCATTAATAACATTCAACTTCATGTATTACTAACTTAAGTATTTAAAACATATATTTACTAAAAATCAATTCAGCAATGAAACTCTAATTTTCCTAAACAAAACCGTTTTTTCACTAGGTTTGTCTCGTTTTCGTGGATAAGAATGAAAGGAACATAATATTAGAAACAGAAGAGGATATTTCTAAAACGAGGTCTGATTTCGTAGAAAATCTTGTAAAACATGGTATGTGTGATCAATAATTGATATAGAATTTCTATACAAAATGTGAAAAATTGTTTATTTTTAAATTACTTACGTGAACCTGTTAAGATTTATCATTCTTACATTTAGCAGCTTTTTGCCCTTTCCAAACTACTAGAATTGAAATAAATTAAGCGTTTAAAAAAGAAATTAAAATTTTATATTTTTAATTTTTTTTATAATTTTAGGTAGAACACAGGTAGTAGTCATTTACTGTCAACACGAGGACTCTCAGGGATTGACTACGCTGTATAACAGAAATCTTGGAAACATAAAAAAACATAAAGTCCTCAGACAACTACAGAGACAGAACCGTGTTCTCAGCATTAATAAGGAGTTCTCTTCTTATCAGTCTGACTATCTTAAAGTTTTCCTGAACGAATCCTTGATTGAATAATCTGTTATTTTTTTAAAAAAGGGTAGCTTTTTTGAAAACCAATGGCTGCTTTTTATAGGTAACCTGAGCTGAAAGCTCAAGTAAAGTAAACTCTTCTGACTAAATTTCTTATAAAAATATATTTTATAACACTGTTAAATACGTTTGGAAAGGGTATATTGTACTTAGGTTACTCAGCTGTAATCTAGAAAATTCATTTGTTGGAATACATGTTATCCAACAATTCATATAAGTAACATACTACGTCTTTTTTCTGTCTTTCCAACCTCGTATTTGGAACATTAATTTGAAATAACAGGAAAAGATTACACTTAAGAAAACTTATCAGTGTTTACTCTGATAAATAGATTAATTTGAAAATTATGAAATAAAATGATATGAAATTTTCAACACTTTGTATTCTACAAGTCTTCTCAACAACAGCAGAGAAAAAATAAAACGACACTGATTGAAATCAATTACCCGTGACGAAACCTAAAAACAAGAATTGGAGTTTTTCAGCACGTGCTTCATTTTAATGGCAACTTTTTGCGATTGACATTAGTCTTTAGCAATGGTCTGAAATGAAAAACACTTAAAACTTACAGAATGACATTTGAGGAAAACACCAGAGCCGTTGAAATCTTGGTGTCTGAATTGTTCCTACGACAGGTTTTACTCACTTCAAATCTACTGTTCATTTTGGCCTCGGTATTGTTTTAAATATTTGGCAATCCGTATAAAGAGTTATTTTAACATAATTTTTCAATGCTACAAGTGCATCGTCATTTCAACCGACAACCAACAACAATCCGAAAGCTCTGGGGAAAAATCAACCGAACCGGAAATGTTCATGATATTCAGCAAAGGTAAAGGTCTCGGGTCGCAATCAGAGGTCAAGATCGCCTCATCGTTCTTAACCGCTTGAGAGTAAGATGGAAATCATCCACCCCGACGGCAAGGCAAACGGCAAATGAATGTGTTTATTTCAAATAGTCAATATATTACATTGGGTGAACGCTTAGAACTTTGACTCAGTGTAAATAAAGGTTTAAAAACTGATTGACATTTTTTAAAACTCTGGTCCAAACACAACGCAAATTAAACAGTATCTATAGTTTTGCAACAAGAAAATTTACACAACATAGTTCTATTCAAACTTCAAAAATATTAGAAATTTAGAGTGAAGACAAAGAGGAATGGACTAATATAATGAAATGACCAAGGGGCCTAATGCGCTTTTAAAAATAATATGTTTTTGATTTTGAAATGTACTGACAACCATACCAACGTTGGTCTACTTATTGAGTATTTAAGTAGGTCTGTACTTTTATAATCATAGTATTAAGGACTGACCTGGCTAACAAATCCATATGAAGATAAACAGACAATGACTCATTACATAGAGAAACTTACAGAAAGACTGGAAGCATCATGCAATTTGGCACAACAGAATGTAAAACAATCTCAGGAAAAACAGAAAGATTTTTATGATAGAAAAGTTAGAGGGGCAACACTCAAAGCAGGAGATAGAATTCTTGTCAAGATAGTGTCTTTCACTGGAAAACACAAAATTGCTGACAAATGGGAGAGTTAACCGTACCTAGTACTTTCACAACCAAATCCAAACATACCTGTATATAGAGTCCAGCGAGAAGACAAATCAGGAAAAGTGAGAACTCTACATAGAAATTTATTATTACCTATAAATTTTATACCACCAGAAAGAATCAACATAGTGCAAAAGCCAATACCAAGAAAGAGAAAACTGAAAAACAAAGAAGAGCCAATTCCAACCAAGCCTTTAAAATCAGACACAGACAGTGATGAAGACATTGACTTCCCACATGACGTCATACATGTTCCTCACACTGCTGCAGAGAAGACCTTGGGGGAAGATGTAGGTGACATGGATGCAGGTGATATAGTGAAACCTGTCCATGAACCACAGATTGCAGAAGAAGATGATGACGCTCATCCGTTAAATGCAGATCCTGTCCATGAACCACAGATTGCAGAAGATGAGGACGCTCATCCGTTAAATGCAGATAGTGAAGAAGACGAAGAACAACAGTCTGTTGATCAAGATGCTATCCAGCATTTGGATACTGAGGATGATGAGGAGGACGCAGCATCCCAGAAAATGAAGATTCACCAGAACTCCAAGTTCGTAGGTCGTCAAGAGTTAGAAAAAAAACCACCCTAAATGAACACATGCAAATTTAGCAGCTTTCAAATATCACCATGATAAAATTTTGGATGTACTTTTAAAAAGATATCGTGAAATAGACTTTTTGATATTTTTTTAACAAGCAAAATAATGGGACATCATTTTCAAGCAGGGGGAGAGTGTAATAGGGTGAAGTTTATGACGATAATTACATTCATGCATTATTCATATTTCATCATCTACATGATCGCCATCATCAGCCTACACTTCATTTATATTTTACATGTACATATTCAGAAACAGACTAATATCCCTATAACTCCCTGTCTTTTATGCACCTATTAAGTAATTATTATTCAATTATTTATTCTTGTGGCTTCTGATATTTCATAGCCTTAAGCCATTTCACCTGTATGGCCACTTTCATGCATGTGGACATGATCAGGTGGTTTAATACAGCCAATAGTATGTTTTTAATATAACTTTTCCCGCTTTTACTGAGTAGCCTTTGTGCCTTTGTGATAGACCAAGGCTAGGCTTCCTAGGAGAAAGACCTGTTTTCCTCAAGAGACAGTTTAGTTAAAATATTTATTTATTCAACATTTTGGAAGAAGTCAATTATAGTAAGTGTTCTATTTTTGGTATTTTAAAACTTTAATAAATACTTATTTTATATTTTCTGTTAATTGTTATATTTGGCTAATTCTACTTTTTGAGGTTTAATTATCTTAATTAGGAAAGAATGTATTTTATAAACTGTCACAGTAATTCATAGTCTTGATATCTAAGCTCTAATATCTTATTTCTAATATCTGTAAAAAGGTTAGTTATTGTTACTAAATTTAATAATTGTAGTTAGAGAATACCTATTCAGAAGTTAGACATCATATCATGTGAACCTTGTTCTATAAACAGGTGATCGTTACAAAGTTATATTTTATTTATTTAATTATATGTATCTTGAAATAATGTAATATACAAAAGAGCTTGTTGATATTTTTATTTTATTAATATTAAATGTATATTCATTATGATATAGAGAATATTTCTTTCTTTTTGTAAATTGCGACCAAGGGCAGTAACTCTTATTTACCTTGAAATTATAACATGTATTGTGATCAGAGTTATCCTTCTTTGCAAATATTTAATTAGTGAACTCTGTGCAGTAATCATGTTGGTAATGTATAATTGAATATGACTATAGTTTTATGCTGAAACATATTGTTAATATTGATCATTTTTATGCTGATAACTATTAATTATATAACAGGGTTTAATCCCTAAATCTAATCAGAATAAATCAAAGAACTCTATCAGTGGACTTGTTAATTCTGTGGGACAATCCATTATCACATTTATATTGATGTTTATTTGTAAGATATATTTGTGTGTCGTCGCTTTAAAGCCATTATATACACTCTTTGCCAGGGATATGAATAATAGATGGAACAGCCATTAAACATGTTATTTAGTTCGCCTCCGCGACTAAAAATATAATGCCAGAAACTTTGTCGAGAACATTCTTTCGTATTAACGAATAGATATGATTAAATGATTATTTTTCATAAGTATAAACCAAATTGGTTATGTGAGTTTGAACGTTTCATTCAATCTTACAATATAATACATCTATTCAAAACGCTGACGTTTACTTGTGCTCATACGCCGTGATCAGGTTTGGCGTGTTATTTAAGCATTGAATGCTTAGGCCTATTTTTTGATGTCGTCGGTCCTTTAACACACCAAGGCTGTGCAGACAAATTGAATACCGCGCGTTGATAAATTGTCTGTACAGCCTTGGTGTGTTATAGGACCGACGACATCAACAAAATAGGCATTCAATGCTTTTATTTATATTCATATTGATGTTTATTTGTATGGAGTATTTGTGTATCGTCGCTTTGAAGCCATTATATACGCTCTTAGTCAGGGATATGAAACGTACATGGAACAGCCTTATTAACATAACATTTAGTTCGCTTCCGCGACTAAAAATATAGTGCCAGAAACTTTGTAGAGAAAATAATTTTTATCAACGAATAGATATGATTTAATGATTATTTCTCGTAAGTACATATCAAATTGGTTATGTAAGTTTGAACGCTTCATTTAATCTTGCACTGATATATTCAAAACTGTTATATTTGTCCTCATGCGCCGTGAATAGGCTAACTGTTTTCACTTAAGAAATAAACAGCAATTTAAAAAGTTCAAGGTGATATGATCTCGGTTAGTCACGTGATCAAATCCTATGAAGCCGAAGGGCTTCTCAGAAGATTTGATCACGTACCAACCAAGTTCATATCCCAGTGAACTTTTTAACATTGCTGTTTATTACTTATATTTACGTTTGAGAATCGCAAATCGTTCAGAATCATAAATACAATGATGTTTTTACGTTTACATTATTGCAACCGTCAAACGATAAGCGCATGCGATAATCATTGTGACGTCATTAAAAAGTTCACACAGAATTGAACGTTTTCGCTATCCTAAAGGTTCATATAAGGAAGCATATTTGCAAATGTAAATATAGGATATTGAACGTCGCAGATCTCCAATGCAAACATAAGGGGACATACAAACTGAGTGTAAATATTGAACAACAAAATGCATCAATCTGATTAAAATCAGATCCTCGATGCTCCCGTTTACATGTGAACGGGAGCATCGAGGATCTGATTTTAATCAGATTGGTATAAGATAAAAATTAATCAAGAAAATTAAAATACAATCACTTAATTCATTTTTCTGTGATTACTCACATCCACCTGTATAAGTTTCCTAACCTTAGTTTCTTAACACACTCGTTTTTAAGCATGCTTATTTCAAATTCACCTCACTAGATCTTTTCCAATTGTCACGCAAGTCGTGACGAATAAATCGATTTCTTGAATACTCTGAAAATAAAACGAAAGTTCTTATTTCCAAAACATGTGTGGACTATACGGCTGTTGCTAAAATGTGGAATGGCAAGGGGAACGAAAAAGAATATCTTAGGTCAAGTTATTTTAACTACCCATAGTAAAAAGAATTACTTGACAATTACTTTATGATACGAAATCGAAGTAATATATAAATCGATATCGATATAATTAAAATGGAAAAATCAACATGTGACAATCAATAGATGGCCAATAATCTCTGTGACCGCCTGATCTGAGAGAGAGAGAGAGAGAGAGAGAGAGAGAGAGAGAGAGAGAGAGAGAGAGAGATGCTCAAATTTTATGCAAAGTTGAGCCGCATTTTCTGTGGTGATCTTTTGGGGTTATCATTGAATTTGATGAAGTTTAGCCAAAAACATCCCAACAAAAATTTCAACTGCATTATCCTTTAAGTAATAAGGAATCATTCTTTGAGTATTATGAAGCTAACTAATAATATGGTCAAAGCTTGATCAAATCCAATAAAGCCCGAAA
Organism: Magallana hongkongensis; assembly: GCA_016163765.1. NCBI lineage: Eukaryota > Metazoa > Mollusca > Bivalvia > Ostreida > Ostreidae > Magallana > Magallana hongkongensis. The sequence continues at coordinate 20,064,728 of WFKH01006014.1, read as the reverse complement.
GGCTTTATTATAGAACGCCCTGTCTTATGATGTTATTTTGTTATTATGTGATATGCTTTTATCATAGTGTGATGTGCTTTTTAGCATTATGTGAAGTGCTTTTATCATTATGTGTTGTGCTTTTATCATTATGTGAAGTGCTTCTGCCATAATTTGATATGCTTCTCTCATTATGTGATGTGCTTCTCTCATTATGTCGTGTGCATTTATTATCATGTGTTGTGCATATACCATAATGTCCTGTGCATTCATCATTATGTCCTGTGCATTCATCATCAATATGTCATGTGCATTTATCATTTATGTTATGTGCGTTTTTCATTATGTGATGTGCAGTTATCATTATGTGATGTGCGGCTATTATTATGTGATGTGTATTTTAATTTCATTATGGGATGGGCTTTTCTCATTATATGATTTGCATTCATCATTATGCCATGTGCTTTTCTCATTAGGTCATGTGCATTTATCGTTATGTGCTGTGCAATTTTAATATCATTATGTCGTACTTTGGTCATCATGAGATGTGCTTTTCTCATTATGTGATGTGATCTTATCTTTATGTTCTGTTTCATGATGGGCGAAACGTCATAACAAGTGTTAAAGTTGTCTTATTGCTGGATACATGATTTCGCCTGAAAACGAAAATGGAAGAAGTTTTGGAAAAATTAGGATTATCGAGTCTACTTGTGCGTTTTACCAAAGAAAAAAAAATACACCAGATCTGGTGTATGATATTCATCAAAGGCGAAACCATTTTAGAAATACTATAAATAGTACTGCACTTGATGAAATTCTTAATGGACTTAAACTGAACCTTAAAAGAGGGGGGCTATAGTGAAATTGAAATAAATCAAATGATACAGAGCGTTTTTGATAACTATAATAGGAACACGGCTCCTACGGTGAAAAATGGGACCTAAAAAACCAAACCCCCCCCAAAAAAAACCCCCAAAAGCCCAAAACCCAAAAGATCCCCCTTGCTTTTGTAACTTAATACAATATTAGACTCAGGAAAATCAAACAGAAATTAGTAAAATACTGGCACATTATTATAGACAAACAATGTAATGCGATTTTCTCTGAATTGTGTTAATATATATACACAATAAGAATTTGGATGATATGCTCCATTGGGGGATCCAGAGGGGGGGGGGGGGGGGGGGGGGTGGGTGGGGGGGGAAGGCGCCCCCCCCCCCCCCAATCTCTAGGACATATAATTTTTAATCTTTGAGGACACATGGGACGTTTCTCAATTTTAGAAAAATTTCCATGAGAATTTATTTCTTATTTATTTGCATCTAAACATGTTTATGCCAAAAATCAAGGTATATTACAAGGGTACTTTTGGAGTTAGAATATGTTGGATTTTCTTTATTTTAGCATGCAAAATGCGATTGAATACAAATAAATGAAGTCATAGTATATATTTTTCATTGAAACTTTATATCCAAATAAAAAGTATCATATAAAATGAAATATAATTACGGAATTACGTAATGAAAATCGTCACATTTAGGGGTTAGAAAAAATTGGAAAATAATGGAAGATAAGTCCCGTCTGACCTTAAAGGCGATTTTCCAATCTATTATCAAAATACTATAATTATCTGAAATAAATCGTTTGTTTAAAAAAAAATTCGTACAACGGGCCGTAATTTATTTCTTTTAAAAGCTTTCAATTGTATTGTTTAGCTAATTAAATGTCAGCTATAAATTAAGTAGCTATAATTGATAAGTTTGACCTCATAATATTTTTTCCTTGTATTTTTGTGTTGACTTTTTATGGATTATTTCTCGATCGAACTAAAGCTACATTGGGAGCAAGAACTCCACGGACTCCACGGCCAGACCTCCAAATAGTTAGTTAAATGTACTATAGTAACCTTCACATATATGAAGAATATAGCTGTTCCTTTCGTATTAATCGAAAGCCGATTAGGGTCAATTCTAAAAAGGTTAAATAATATTTAACTCGTTATTATCCCCTCGCGCAACTTGTTGCGAAGGGGATAATGCATCGCTGCTGTGCGTATGTGTGTGTGTATGTGTGTGTCCATTTCAGCCTTTTAAGGTGGAATAACGCACCTGGAAAAAGTCGCTCAACAGTAAATTATTTGATTATGAAAGATATAATGATAAATAAACTGTACATATGTCAAATAAGCGAAAAATTTGCAGTTTGGGGATAAAAAATGAATATCTAAAAAATTCAATTCAGTAAGTAACAACAAAATCACCTGCGGGATTCGAACTCAGGATGTACGGATCCCAAGCCCGACACTTTATCCACTCGGCTATGGAATAAGTTACATGTTGCCGTCGATAAAATCCTTTTAATAAAACGAAATATCGTTTCGATCAGAGGTCAGCAATTTTGTAATGATGTGTTATTCCATCTTAAGCAAGATTCAAAGAAAACCCTCGCATGCATGTTTATCAAACTTCGTACACTTTATAAGCTTGGTTATAGAACAAACCCTATTCGTTTTCAAGTAATTCTTTTAAACATTTATTAAAATATCGTTAAAATTACAACACTTAAAATAGAAATTTTATGTACGACTTGACAATACACATTTCCGGTTCGCGAAAGTAAACATTTCAAATCAACAACTTGATATTTTGTTGGATTTAGGTCTTGTTAAGGTAAGAAACAAACGTTTTTTAGAAATGGGGAGTTAGAAGGATGTCCAAAGTGAAAAATTGAAGCGAGCAGGAGATTAAGTTCATCCCAATTTAATCAAAACAAGCAGCCGTCTGAGCCAAATTTCGGGCTATATTTCCTGAATTACTAAGAGAAGAACAGGTTCATAATTCAGAAGAGATTTTGACGAATATCGTCAACATTATTAACCGGGAATTCATTTCATGTTAATCGCTGTAGATACGTTACT